>JAPJBO010000458.1:0-178870 GCA_030068145.1 Diplonema papillatum | reverse complement strand
ATGCATCTGAAGCCCTGGATGTGCCGTGTAGGCTCGCTTTTGCTGCTTCTTCGTGTGTGGTCGCATTGTTTCTGGGATCAAGTCGAGATTCATCTGACGCATTCGTCGCTGTGGACAAAACGGTTGCCTGGCCAGAGTTTGCTTGTTGAAGCTTAGATGTGTCGTCGTGTACGCCTGCCGTTGGGCCTCCGTCGTTGAACGGTGCACTCTCTTTGCCTTGGACGCTCGCTTGTGCCGCTTCGTCGTGTGTGGTCGCATTATCTCTGGGATCACGTTGAGATGCATTGGGCGCATTTGTCGCTGTGGACAAAACGGTTGCCTGGACAACGGTTGCTTGTTGAACCTGAGATGTGTCGTCTTGTACGCCTGCCGTTGGGCCTTCGTCGTTGATCGGTGCACTCTCATCGTTTTGGGGAAAGCTGGCGTTATGTTGGCGAGAGTCCTCCGATGGGATTACGGTCGTCGATTCATCATCCGGGCAAGATGCTGCTTCTGCGTTCGCTGCGGATGGTGCACCGATTGCGGTCTCATTTGACGTGGTTGCACCTTGGTGAGATGTTTTATCTACCGTGGGCTCATGTGAGCTGCTTGGATCGGGTCGAGATGCTTCTTCTGCGTTCACCGCTGGTAGTGCGCTGATTGCGGTCACAGTGGACGTGGTTGCACCCTGGCGAGATGTTCCCTGTGCATCCGCTGTTGTCGACTCGTCTACCGTGGACCCATGCGAGCTGCTTGGATCTGGTCGAGATGCTCCTCCTGCGTCCGCTGCTGGTGGCTCTCCAACTACGACCTCATTCGCCGTGGTTACACCCTGGCGAGATGTTCCCTGCACATCCGCTGTTGTCGACTCGTCTACCGTGGACCCATGCGAGCTGCTTGGATCTGGTCGAGATGCTCCTCCTGCGTCCGCTGCTGGTGGCTCTCCAATTACGACCTCATTCGCCGTGGTTACACCCTGGCGAGATGTTCCCTGTGCATCCGCTGTTGTCGACTCGTCTACCGTGGACCCATGCGAGCTGCTTGGATCTGGTCGAGATGCTCCTCCTGCGTCCGCTGCTGGTGGCTCTCCAATTACGACCTCATTCGCCGTGGTTACACCCTGGCGAGATGTTCCCTGCACATCCGCTGTTGTCGACTCGTCTACCGTGGACCCATGCGAGCTGCTTGGATCTGGTCGAGATGCTCCTCCTGCGTCCGCTGCTGGTGGCTCTCCAACTACGACCTCATTCGCCGTGGTTACACCCTGGCGAGATGTTCCCTGCACATCCGCTGTTGTCGACTCATCTACCGTGGGCTCGTGCGGGCCGCTTGGATCTGGTCGAGATGCTCCTCCTGCGTCCGCTGCTGGTGGCTCTCCAATTACGACCTCATTCGCCGTGGTTACACCCTGGCGAGATGTTCCCTGCACATCCGCTGTTGTCAACTCATCTACCGTGGGCTCGTGCGGGCCGCTTGGATCGGGTCGAGATGCTCCTTCTGCGTCCGCTGCTGGCGGCTCCCCAATTGCGGCCTCATTTGTCGTTGCACCCTGGCGAGAATCTCCCGCGGGCTCATGTGAGCTACTCGGATCGAGTCGAGATGCTCCGACTACGTCCGCCGCTGGTGGTTCTCCAATTGCGGCCTCATTTGACGTGGTTGCACCCTGGCGAGAATCTCCCGCGGGCTCTTGTGATATACTCGGATCGAGTCGAGATGCTCCGCCTACGTCCGCCGCTGGTGGTTCTCCAATTGCGGCCTCATTGGTCGCGGCTGCGCCCTGGCGAGATGTTCCATGTGCGTCGCCCGCTGTTGTCAACTTGTCCTTGTCTACCGTGGGCTCATGCGAGCTACTTGCATCCGGTCGAGCTGTTGCTTCTGCGTTCGCTGCTGATGGTGCACCGATTGCGGTCGCAGTTGACGTGGTTGCACCTTGCCGAGATGTTTTATCTACCCTGGACTCAACCGAGCTACTTGTATCGAGTTGAGATGCTCTTTCTGTGTCCGCTGCCGACGGCTCACCAACTGCGTCCTCATTTGAAGCGGTGGCACCTTGGCGAGATGCTCCCTGTGCACCTGCTGTTGTCGACACATGTACCGTGGTGCCATGCGACATGTTTATTCCTTCTGCGTTCGATGTTGCACTCTCATCAGACGTAGTTGCACCTTGGCGAGAAGTTCCCTGTGCACCTGCTGTTGGCAACACATCTACCGTAGTGTCATGCGAGATGTTCACTCCTTCTGCGTTCGATGTTGCTGCACCAGTAGCGGTCTCATCGGACGTAGTTGCACCTTGGCGAGATGTTCCCCGTGTGTCCGCTGTCGACGCATCTACCATGGACTCATGTAAGCGGCTTGGATCGAGTCGTGATGCTCCGTCTGCGTTCGCTGCTGATGATGCACCGGTTGCGGTCTCGTTTGACGTGGTTGGACCCTGGCGAGGTGTTCCCTGCGCGCCTGCTGCTGTCGACGTATCTAGAGCAGACTCATGCAGCAAGCTGCTCGGATCGGGTTGAGATGCTCCTGCGTCCGCTGCCGGTGGCTCCCCTATCGCGACCTCGTTCGTCGTGGTTGCACCCTGCCGAGATGTCCCCTGTGCGTCCGCTGTCGTCGCCTCTTCCGCCGTGGACTCATGCGAGCCGCTTGAATCGAACCGAGATGCTCCTTCTGCGATCGCTGCTGATGGCTTCCCTATCGCGGCCTCATTCGACGTGGCCGCCCCCTGACGGGATGTGCTCTGTGCGTCCGCTGTTGTCGACGCATCTATCGTAAACTCATGCGAGCTGCTTGGATCAGGTCGAAAGCCTCCTTCTGCGGTCACTGCTGGTGGCTCACCGATTGCGACCTCATACGACGTGGTTGGACCCTGGCGAGGTGTTCCCCGCGCGCCCGCTGACGTACCTACTGCGGACGCACGCAAGCTGCGTGGATCGGGTTGAGATGCTCCTTCTGCATCCGCTGCTGGTAGCTCCCCACTTGCGGCCTCCCTTGACGCGAATGCGTCCTGACGAAGCGTTCCTTCTGCATCCGCTGCTGGTAGCTTTTTGATTGCGGGCTCCCTTGATGCGGTTGCGTCCTGGCGAAGCGTTCCTTCTGCATCCGCTGCTGGTACCTGGCGAAGCGTTCCTTCTGCATCCGCTGCTGGTAGCTTTTTGATTGCGGCCCCCCTTGACGCAGTTGCGTCCTGACGAAGCGTTCCTTCTGCATCCGCTGCTGGTAGCTTTTTGATTGCGGCCTCCCTTGACGCGGTTGCGTCCTGACGAAGCGTTCCTTCTGCATCCGCTGCTGGTAGCTTTTTGATTGCGGCCTCCCTTGACGCGGTTGCGTCCTGACGAAGCGTTCCTTCTGCATCCGCTGCTGGTAGCTTTTTGATTGCGGCCTCCCTTGACGCGGTTGCGTCCTGACGAAGCGTTCCTTCTGCATCCGCTGCTGGTAGCTTTTTGATTGCGGCCTCCCTTGACGCGGTTGCGTCCTGACGAAGCGTTCCTTCTGCATCCGCTGCTGGTAGCTTTTCGATTGCGGCCTCCCTTGACGCGGTTGTGTCCTGACGAAGCGTTCCTTCTGCATCCGCTGCTGGTAGCTTTTCGATTGCGGCCTCCCTTGACGCGGTTGTGTCCTGGCGAAGCGTTCCTTCTGCATCCGCTGCTGGTAGCACCTCAATTGCGGCCTCCCTTGACGCGGTTGCGTCCTGGCGAAGCGTTCCTTCTGCGCCCGCTGCAGTCGACTTTTCTACCGCGGGTTCCTGCAAGCCGAACGCACCGGGTCTAGGTGCCGGCGGCTTATTTGCAGCGTCCCCCAGTCCAGCGCCAGACTCTGCCGCTGACTGCGACCCCCCGTGTGCAGCTTGGCTATCCCCCGAGTTGTGCAGTTGCGACGCGCACGACGCGGGGCGCGACGTGCAAACCAGCGCCGCTGGCGAGTTGTGTCTGGGTGCCGCCGGCGGTTTATTTGCAGTGTCAGCCAGTCCAGCGCCGGGTGCGCCACACTCTGCCGCTGACTGCGACCCCCCGAGAGCAGCTTGGCTTTCCAAGCTGTGCAGTTGCGACGCGCCTGACGCGGGGCGCGACGTGCAAACCAGCGCCGTTTGCGAGTTGGGGCTGGTCGGGCTGCGGATGAGCAGCTCGGGGGGCGCTTCGTCCAATTCGTCGAATGCGAGCACGGCGACACCGCTGGCGGAAGACAACCTTTTGACAAACGTGCTCGATCCACTCGCAGAAGACTTTCCGGAGGAGCGATGGTGGTGGTGGTGGTGGTGGTGATGGATATGGGGATGGTAATGGTGATGGTGATGGTGATGGTGGTGATGCGGCAACTGCTGCTGCCGAGGCCCCTGTCTAACCGGGGGCGCTAGCAGAGTCAGTTGCGACTGGGCGTTTGATGCCATCGCCTCTTCGTCGCTCTCCTCTTCGGAAGTCAGCGTGAACGCTGTCGACGATGATGTAGTTCCGTCCAAGGGCGACGCCAGCAGAAACGCCGTATTCCCCAGCGGAGTCTGCGTCGTAGTGCACGGGCTGCACACGGAGAAGCTCACCAGGCTCCCGTCCGACGACGAATCTGACTCGCCCGGGTCAAAAGACAGGTCGGCATCGTCGTCCATTGTGTTGCCGCTGATTCCCTTTAGGGACTTGCGACCTGGAATAGGATAGCGGGGCTACTCATGCCGTAAAAATTATACATGATGTGTCAGCATGCAAGTGTTTGATGGAGGTATTTCGCTGTTCTTTACTGCACTCAATCTAAAGTCGAGAAGTATGCCCGGGACTATAGGGAGAACGCGGGGCGTCGCGTCTTTCGTGCCGATTTCCGGTCACGAGATCTTGAGAAATACTCGAGGGGCTGTCATGTGCTTATTTCGACGGAGGCGAATCTAATTACAAAGCATTTATCTCTGTTGAACGTTCACGCCCGGTCCACCATGAAGGTGGTGGAATGTGATCTCGCGCGTAGTTGGCCCATTGGCCTGGCCAACACCATTGGCCTGGCCAACAGGCACACTCTATCCCATTCGCTGGTGGTGAGCAAGTTACCAGGGTTTAGTCTGACTTCTCGCTTTCTTTCCCTTTCCGATGCTGGATAGTTACTGGCTACCCGACAGACGTGGCGAACTCGATTTCCCAAGCCAAGACCTGCTGAGACCGAGTGTGATGAGGTCAGAAGCTAGCTGCCAATTCCTCCGTACAGCTCAATCATGAAAACCCCCGCGTTTGCATAACGCGCCTGGCCATTCTATCAGAACGCCCGGACTGCAAGACGAGCGGAAAGCGAAACGGCAGAACGCGTAGAAGCAAAGGCCGTTACAGTTGCGCCGTGACGCTGACGCACCGCGCTGTGATCCTGGTCGGACCATCTCGGGAGCAAGGAATCAGATGCTAGGGCCGAGGGGGGTGGGGGGGTTGCAAGGACGTGCTCTGAATGGTACGTGCTCAACACCGTGCTGTGTCCTATCTGAACCGTGTTGCGGTTCTTCAGGCCACGGATCCGGAGGCGGACCATCATCAGCGCAGAACTTGAGGGTGCTGCAGACAGGACAGGTGTGTCTGGTTTGTTGGGGGCTGCTTACGTGAGTTAAAGCTGGAGTTCAAAAGCGGGTGTCACACATCCGCTTTTCGGGTGTGCCTCGGGCACACCCTCTTTAACTCCCGCTTCTGAGGCTGGACCTCACCGTAGCTCGCCACAGCCATGCCCAGAGCACACAGGCAAATTCATCTTGCAGGGAAGGCCCCTAAATAGAGGGGAATGCCAGAACGTGCGCTGACTGTTTGTGTGCACAACACCGCGCCTGTCCCATCTGCAACGGGGGGGTGGTGATTGGGTAACGAAAGGTGGAGAATATTGCTGAGTCTGAGCTCTAACGGCGCTTTGTTGCTAGTACTAGTAAAATACGAACCACCGTTGGTTGCGTGCAGCGCTGCACTCCCGGTTTCTGTGTCGCTGAGACGGCAGCGACGTTCTTTACCCCCCCCGCCTCTGAGCAAACGTGATTGGATTTCTCAACGGGTTTCTGGATATCTGAAGATTTTGTACTACTTGTAACTACCGTTTTTCAGACATGCCTGGTGTCCGAGAAATACTCGGGCGGCGCGTGTGCTCTCTTCCAACACGGTGGAGTCCAACCTCAGAGAAGCTGGAGTTAAAGAGGGTGCGCCCCGTGTGCTACGACGAAGACGCGTGTGCATTTGCACGCCAGAAAAGCGGGTGTGACACCCGCCATCTGACTCGAGCTGCGGCTTCTGCGGACTCCCGGTTTCTGTGTCGCTGCAGACGGCAGCGACGTTCTTTCCCCCCCCCCCCCCCCCCCTCTGAGCAAACGTGATTGGATTCCTCAACGGGTTTCTGGATATCTAAAGATTTTGTACCTACTGCTGATGTCTGAGAAATACTCGGGTGGCGCGCAAGCTCTTTTCCAACACGGTGGAGCCCAACCTCAGAGAAGCTGGAGCTAAGGAGGGTGCGCCCCGAAACAGTACAAAAAGCGTTTGTGCTACGCCGGAAACGCGGGTGTGACATCCGCTTTTCTGACTCGAGCTCCGGCTTCTGCGGCGCACCCGTGAACGAGGCTTGAGGGGCGCCGGCGGTCCCCGATGCCTGCGGTGTCCGCCGAAGGCTATCGTATGCCTCCTCGACAGGTCCAGGTACGCTTTGAAAACGGGCGGAAAAAGGGGAGGGTCTGGGCAGAAAGGTTCTGGCAAAGTAACGATGTTGTGCACGTGGGGTATGCAGACGTTCACCCCAACGGCACGGGAACCTGGACAGGCACCGACTACGGGAACCTGGACAGGCACCGATTGCCGCAGACTACGGGAACCGAGGAGCCTAGAACGAGCAGAATAACCCTCTGCCCTCGTATCTTTCCGGATGACGCATCATTTCCAAAGTCACTTCCTCGTATGTGGTGACGTCTTTAGACAAAGCGAGCCCTTGCCCCCCTCCTTTCAGACACGGCTGTGTTAATCCGTATTCTGAGGCTGAATCGGAGCCAAAATATACCCCGGAAGCCTTCTTCTGCTACTTTAACCCCATTCTTCTTGGGGTAAAGGCTGTTGCTTACACAGGTCGGACCCCTTGTCGTGCTTTGCTAAGTTTACCCCCTCCCCGGCTCCCTTTGGCATCGTCTTGCATAAGTCTGCCTTACCAACCTTGCTTAAGAATACAACCTGCGCCATCGGGATCTCTTGCCCCGCGCCGGTTGGAGTCAGCCTCAAAGCTGGAGTTAAAAAGGGCGTGCCCGTGTGAAAAGCGGGTGTGCTTCAAAACACGCGTTAATGCGCACCCAGAAAGCGGGTAAGCACCCGCTTTTGAAATATAGCTTCTGAGGCTGGACCTCCACCGTCGCATTGCCGCCTTGCCTTTCCATGATGTCAAAAAAAACCATCGACCTGCAACAGTAACGAGCACGTGGCGTGAGCCACAGTCCGGGCACTGCTTGCAAAACGGAAAACGAGAAGTGAAAAAGAAGATGAAGAAGGCGAGGCAGAATAGTTGAGTCGCAAGCTCTTGGCGAAACAGACGTCAGAAGAAAAAGACAGGCGCTTTTCGTTTCGTTTGTGCGTGCCGGTTGATCGTTTTCCCACTTGTATGTACCCTTTGTCAGCTGTGGAATTCTGATCAACACCAAAACACGCCGCCTGTGTCTGTTTAGCCTCATAATACATTGAAGAGCAATCCGCAAGATTGTTAGAACTAAAGAAAGTACCATTCGCTTTTATTTTCAGGGGGTCGGTCTTGTGTTGGGTTACGTTAGGCTTTCCGACTCCCGCAATCGTGAGCAGCACAAACGCAAGAGGTCTAGTCAACTATTCCCAGCAGGATTTGCCCCCTGCCTTCAAGAAGAAAGGGTCACTTTGCGGAAGATGGACTGCCGTCCAAAAGCCCGGGGCTTCGTTTTCCGCAAAGACAAAAAAGAGATTGCTCGGACTGGCCGCCTCGGTTTAATACGACGGAGGCTGAGAGAGGGGAGAAGAACCGAAAAACAACTACAAATTGGCGGTGTGATCTAAATCGCAAATATGGGACTGCTGTTCTGCAGGAGCTGGGGGAGGTGTTACAACTGTTCGGGGGTTTCCTCATAACAAACTGTGTTCTTCGCTTACCCCAGTTGTTTTTCACCAGGACCTTTTTCCATGGTGTGTTTGTGTGTCTTGTCGTGTAGGGGTAGACCCGCATGATCTCGCCGCACGTCCGTTCAACATGCTCGGAAGTTGCAGCCCTTGGGATCCCTTCGGTTCTTTGTTTCGGGTGCTGCGGCTGCCCCGGCGCCAGCGACGCGGGCACCGACCGCGGCATTTGCTTCGTGGTGAGAGGGATGACGAGGATGTGGTTGCGGGAGCCGTTGGAGGTGAACCACCGGCCGAGGCGGGGCTCGCGGCTGACGGTGGCGATGACGCACTGGGCAGAGCGCGGGAGGTACAGGGAGTTGACGATGCCGTCCACGGGTATGGTGTGCAGGAGGTGCAGGGACGTGAGGGGGTTGTCCGTCAGCGCTTCGGGGTTCGCGACGAAGTCGACTTCGTTGTCCCCGGACACTCTCCAGAAGTGGATGCTCCCGCCCAACCCGCCCGACACCACCAAGTCCGAGTACGGCACCGCGGCCAGCGCCATGATCCAGTTCGGGTGCTGCGGCTGCCCCGGAGCCAGTGACCCCGTCCCCGCCTCGATTTCCTCCTGCGACATGATCCTCTCCAAGCCCGAGCCGCCCCCGGCGAAGCCGATCCCATGCACCGTGGCCACTTTGCAGATGGGCCTCCGCTTCCGAGTGTCGAAGAGCCGGAGCGAACCTTGAACCGGTACCGCTGGCCTGTCCAAAACGCGCCTGGCAGCTTCCTCGAGCGTTTCCTTCCAAGGTGGCGCTGACGTCAAAAAAAGGTTGTGCGCCAACATGGAAATACACCGCACGTCTGTAGGACTTTAGGTATGGGCCCGTTGGATAACTCCCATTGGTCAGGATGGTTCTTCAGTGAAACGCTCTTGTTCGGCGCTTCGCCCAGATTTACCCGGGCTTCCTTGTGCATAAAGGCGGCGTAACGCCCGCAGGTCAGGCCGATAGGCGCAAGATGGCTAGAAGGAGAGAGAGAGAGAGAGAGAGAGAGAGAGAGAGAGAGAGAGAGAGAGAGAGAGAGAGAGAGAGAGAGAGAGAGAGAGAGAGAGAGAGAGAGAGAGAGAGAGAGAGAGAGAGAGAGAGAGAGAGAGAGAGAGAGAGAGAGAGAGAGAGAGAGAGAGAGAGAGAGAGAGAGAGAGAGAGAGAGAGAGAGAGAGAGAGAGAGAGAGAGAGACGAGTTGGAGTGCAGGGACCATCTCTCCGAGGAGCCTCCGGTCGCCTCACTACTACCTCGTACTTCTAAGGCGGGCGTAGGTCGTTCCGTCGGAGGCGCGGTGCCGAGGGTGCGGCGTCGATGTTGACACAACCGGGGCCGTTCTGGCTGGCGGACGAGCCCGTCTCGCGGGGGAACACTGTCTTGACACGTCACGGGCTCTTTTCTTCGTGGCAATCGCACGGCGGCAGAAGGTGGCGGTGCGCAACGTGTTCTATCCTCTAGGAGGTGCCGCCGGCCCTGAGCCCGAAAGAAGCCGAAAGAAGTGCGTAGTTTAGTTGAAGGTTGGGAACCGTAAAGTCAGCCTCGCCCTGCCTGACGAGTGCGCTCAGCTTACCGCTGGCAGGTGGTCACAGTGCGTCTATACTTGATGGCAGCGTCCTCAGCTTTCTGCGCGAACTACACGACATCCACTGTTATCAACCTCTCGAGCGTGACGGCTGTGGACTATCCGCTACGAAGTCTGTCTTAATGTGCCTCAACCGCTGCTCCCCATCTAGTGGTCGTAGTGCGTCTATACTTGATGGCAGCGTCCTCAGCTTTCTGCGCGAACTACACGACATCCACTGTTTTCAACCTCTCGAGCGTGACGGCTGTGGACTATCCGCTACGAAGTCTGTCTTGAATGTGCCTCAACCGCTGCTCCCCATCTAGTGGTCGTAGTGCGTCTATACTTGTTGGCGGTGCCCTCAGCTAACTGCGCGAATCACACGAAATCCACTGTTTTCGTCTTCTTGTTGCGTTAGTGGTATGGTCCTTTGACAGAGTGAGCTGATGCCTCTCATCTCAACTTTAAAACACGGCTGAGTCACGCATGCTCTTGACAGACGCTAGCGTCCGACATTTCGCACGCGCGTCACAGTCGTTGGATGGTATTGACAAGGGGTTTCATCGGACACTCGGATGAGCTTCGTTACTTCATCGCCGCAGGTTCCCCCCTGCCCTGGGAGGTCTGCTTGGCTGCCTTCGGTTTGCGTCTCCGTGTTGGTGTTGTTGCTTCGCTTTTGGACTCCTTCCCTCTTGTTGCGTTAGTGGGGAGTCATTTGCATGCAAATGAGTACCACGCATGTTTTCAACCTCTCAAGCGTGACGGCTGTGGCCTATCCGTTACGAAGTCTGCACTGAATGTGACTTGATGCGGCTAACCGGCTGGCGGTTATGACGAGTGCGCGCAGCTTACCGCTGGCAGCTACACGACAGGCACTGCTTCCAGCCTCTCAAGCGTCAGGTCGAAGATCGCCTGCCCGACCATCATGCCGACAGCGACACGAGCTGTGGCCCATCCGATGCGGAGTCGATCTTGCATGTGGCTCAGCCGCTGGAAGGCGGTGCGCGTCTGCCCCCGCTCGTGGTCGTAAAGGGAGTCTTCGAGGAGGTCCCGAACGATGTCCAGCGCCCGAGGGTGCGGCATGGCCGGGTGGTGCCCGTACTGCCGCAGGCGGATGTAGTTAAGCGGCGAGCTGAACAACGTCGCACTGCCGGCGGCCACCAGGTTCGCGGGCAGCGAAAGGTCCACGCCAGGCACGCAGTGTGCCAACGGGTGCCGGGCCGTCTCGTATATGATGCCGAACATCAGGTCCCGGAGGACAGTCGTCCCCGTCCCCTTGGTGAACGCACGGCAACCGCCGTGCTGCCACATCTCCCTCGCAGCGACACCGAACTTCGTCGTGTCAGTCCCCCACGCGTGGTACCTCGCTGCCGACATCGGGTTCAGCAGAACGCCGTTCAACGCGCCCGCCAGGGCGCCTACCGAGAAATTTTCGAGGTTCGAAGAGTGGTCGGCCTCGGATTCCGAAAAAAGCTTGTGCTGGATTTCCCGCTGGAGGACGAAGTAGAGCCCGCCGGACGCAACGCGCTGGACGACGGCCTGCGCGAGGCCGTGGAACGGGCGGGAGAAGTTCTCCCACCGGAGGAACGGCCGGTGCGCCGTGACCGAGAGGTACAGGGCTTTGTCGTACGGGTTGAAGATCACCGCTTGCACGACACCGGAAACGAGCCCGGCCGTGAACACGAGGGCAGTTTCCGACTTGACCCGCTTTCGCGGCACAACGGCGTCGGTGCCTTGCTTTTCACATGGTGGAGCAGCTCTTACCATCACATTGCAGGGTGGTTGGGGACAGGGGACGGCTGTGGTGATGGGGAGACCTGTTTTTGGAAGGTTGCTTTGTTGAACAAGGTGTTTTTGAAACTCGGATTGTTTTGCAGAGTAAAGCGACTCTGGCAAAAAAGCTTGCTGGATATTCCGTTGGAAGACAAAGTAGAGCCCCTCCGACGCAACAGGTCAGCCACTTCCGGGCGGAAGCCTCGTGCACAGCCTTCATGGAGAAGTTCGACGCTACTGTCCGACATCCACAGAGCAGCTATCATCCTGGACGCCGCCGTACAGCACACTGGTGCAAGAAGCTGCTTGCAGACAACGGGGGTAGCAGTCATCGACGTCTTTCACAACGCTGGACGACCGCCTGCACGAGGCCGCGAAACGGGCGGGAGAAGTTCTCCCATTTGTCGTACGGGTTGAAGATTACCGCTTGCACGACGCCAGACACCAACCCACGGTGAACACGAGGGCGGTCTCCAACTTGACCCGCTTTCGCGGCACAACGGCGTCGGTGCCCTGCTTTTCACATGGTTTGCTCGCACACACGATCTTTGCTTTCTGCCTAAGAACCCTCTGGTCTCGCTTCATGTTCAAGGGACGGAGCCGGGGGTGGCAGAAAGATCGGCTGTGCGAGGCTTGGCGTGTCAAACCCACAAGCCGCACTGAAATGGAGATGTGCCAATCCTTGAGGACGCAGCACAGAGGTTAAGTACACTTGTTGGGATCCGAAAGATGGTGAACTCTGCCACTCCGAAATTTCCCTCAGCGAGATGTGCGAAGCATGATGCGCCTCGGTGCATGCAAAAGGCGACGGCTACCCCCGGCGACATGCTGCGCCAATGCAGCACATGGGCCACGAAGCAGGAAGCCTAGATCAAACAAGGCTGCAGTTCCGAACACCGCGCGGACACCGCGAGCAGTCGGCAGTTCTGCATTCCTTTCCTCTCATTGAACGAAAACCGCTGCTGCAATGCACAGCAGCAATGTCTGACTGCAATGTCCTGCTGCACGATGCCAAAACCCCCCCCCTCCCCTTTGCACTAATAAAAAACTTTTCGACGTCCCCCCTTACTGGCCCCGAAACCCCATCTGGGCCCACTTGTGTGCCTTCTGAGGCCCCTTTACCTCCACTTAACCCGCCGAAAACCGTTTAGCCCGTTTTCGGCCGCACAGACAGGGTTTCGGGGCCGGCATACAGTATAGGATGACGTATTCCCAACACTGAGGATAGCCGATAGAGATTCCTCAGTGAAACGTCGTCCCATCCAGGCCCCGGGATACGGCAGTCACTCAACATTCTCACGGATTTTCCAAGGGAATCTGCGAGGCTTGACGAATTTACATACAGGGTGTCTGTTCTACGGGGGAAACATTTTGTTTTCCTAGGGATAGGTGGAGTGACCCCGCAGGGTGTCCAAAGTACCCTTGGGGTATCACCCCATCGTAAGTTGTTATTCGGAGTTCTTCATTCATTTCCTCTCATTGAACGAAAACCGCAGCTGCAATGCACAGCAGCAATGCCTGACTGCAATGTCCTACTGCAATGCCGATACTGAGGATAGCCGATAGAGATTCCCTTACTTACAGCTGTGCGGACAAAGGGGAGAATTGAGCAAAGCAAGAGTTGCTTCTTTTTTTAGTCCTTCGGTTGCAAAGAGAAAAGCGCTTAGATTAGATAGCCTCACGCTCACCCGTGTGGGGGGGAGGGCAGAGCTGGACCGAGGGGGGGCTGCAAAGGAAGAAGTAGATAGGAAGAAGGACAAAGCACGGAAAGGAGCAACAAAGAACAGGAGAAGTAGAAAAAGAAAAAGGTTCCTCTACACGGGCCGGGGGGAATGGTGCGGTCACCCGGCAGCGATCATGGCAAACGTTGAACGTTTGGAACGCTTGACAGACGTTTTGCGTTTGCAAAATCATGTCGAACGTGAACGGCTCTGGCTGCGCCTGCAGTGGGGATCCAGGTGTGGGGTCGGCTCGTAAACACTCGAGCCAGGAGAGCAGGGGTCTTCATGCCCCCGGGGCGCCACAGTGTGTGAGAGAACACTTTGGTCTTCGGGGGCAGAGGGAAGAAACCTCTCTGGGGGTCCCTGCAGCCCTTTTTGGTTGATCTCGTGTATGCTCCCACGGTCAGCTGCTCAGGAAATGCTCCCTGCAGGTACAGCGGTAGTGAATTTGCTGCAGTAGTGTGTTTGTCAGGTCTTCGACTACCCTGAGCAACGTACTGTGCAACGCGCTCGTAAGCGCGCGCGTGTGCAGTTCTTTTCAGGAGAGGGGTTTGCCTTAGGACCGACTGACCCATGTCCAAATGCTGTTGAGCACGGAGACCTTCTCCGCTTCGGCCTTCAACGTTCTCCGTTGAGTATTCGCTAAAGGGGGGGGGGATTGCCAGAACGTGCTTGGAATGGGTATGTGCTCAACACCGCACTGGTCCCGTCTGCGCCGTGTTTCGGACCCCCCCCTTTACCACATACTACAACCAAGATCTGCACTCCCACACTCCATCGAGGCTCACGCCAACGACTTCGCAGTGTGGACCACGCACTCTTACGCCTTGCTTTGTGATACCAGTACGCGGCCAACTATAGGTGGATCGCTTGAGCATCATCCAGTTTCGGGACCGGTGCATTCGGCAGGTGAGCAAGTTGCAAGCACGATGCGCTGCCGACCGTCTCTTTTTAACAAAGGGCCAACACACGCTTGTTACCATTTAAAAAAAAAAAAGGAAAAGTCAAGAAAGAAAAAAACTTCAAGATTCTCTGAGGGAAAAATAAAAAGAGAACTGCACCAACATTCTCGCCGCTTCTTGGCCAGGCGGTACTGCCATCGGTGCCAGAACAGTCACCCGAGATCCGTTGCAGGTCCGGGGTATCGCCACGGTTGCTCAAAACGGAGATAGAGTGAAAGTTTTGCGGTGGTCGAGATACGCGATTTCCGATGCCTTCCATAGGCGCGCATGTTGGCTCTTGAATACTGGGGGGCGAGGAAACCCTTTGGAATTTGAACCGGGGTTTCAAGCATTCCCCTCTGGGCCTCAGGGCAGCATCTAGCTCGCTCACTGTGCCTCAGAACCTTGACTACCGGCCGGTACCGGGCGACGGACAGCCGCAGACCTTCTTTCAAGTCCCCCGTATCTCTACGGTCCTCCCGGGTAGCGTCAAAAGGTTGAGAAAGGGCCGAGAAAAAGACAAGCGCTTCGTTTTGGTTGTTCGTGTCGGGTGACCTTTTTCCCAGTTGTATTTACCCTGTGTATATTCGGGTGAGGGATTCTGATCAACCACCCAAAACACGCTACCTACGTCTTTTCAGCCTGCACAATACATTGAAGGGCAACCCGCAAGATTGTTGGTACTAAAAAGCGATTTCCCGATGCCTCCTGTAGGCGCGACGCTTCCCCTCGGTTCCAGCTACGCTGCCGGGGACACGGCTTCCGGGGTGAACCAGCTCATGGGGCCCGCGAAAAAGCAGCCGCCGCAGCTAGCTATCGACCTGAAGCTTGAAGTCCTGACTAGATGGCTTCCGTCTCCGCGAGGTATTCGCTGCAGGACTGCCACAGCGCTTCTCGCGCGCCACTGCTGCAGCCGCTCTATCTCCAGCTTGAAGTCGAGGTGGATGGCTTCGGCGTGCGGCCGAGGTAGTCGCAGAAGGCCTGCCGCAAGGCGCCGCAGGCCATCGCCTCGTCGCGGCCAGCAGTGGTCGCCAAGCTCCGAAGCCCTTTTTGAAGTGCCGTGTCGTCACGTGAGTCAAGTCCACACACCCCTTCTTCGTGCCCTCCTCCTTTTCCGTTCACCCTACCCCCCCCCCCGGGAGGCAGGCCAGTTGTGCTAGACTCGCCTGAACCCCAACCAGGTTGATCCGGACAGCAGGATCGTGGCATAGGTTTATGCCCAAGGAGCGTGTGTCAGACACCGGCAACGAAACCCATCAAGTCCGCCCTGCAGGGGTAAGACCCGCGTGCGGTCGGTCGCAACAGGGAGAGGGTGCAAGGTGGGGATGCCTAAATGATGTCCTTGGTGTGGAGCGGTCTCTGCACCCTTCCGAACACCTGCTCTTCCATCAGGTCGTGGGTCGGCCTCTGCGGGTGAAGGATTTGGGTTTTCAAGTGAGAGAAAGGTAGACTTGTCGGCGAAGCATTTACACCTGCGTTTCGTGTCAGCTACAGCATAA
Source organism: Diplonema papillatum (assembly GCA_030068145.1). NCBI lineage: Eukaryota > Euglenozoa > Diplonemea > Diplonemida > Diplonemidae > Diplonema > Diplonema papillatum. The sequence goes on along the minus strand of JAPJBO010000458.1, from coordinate 163,324 downwards.
CGTTTGCGCGCACTTCCTTCAACCTGTTTTCTTCATCGATCGGCTTTTTTGTTCTTGACAAATTGCATGTAAAAAAGGAGCTGCGCTTAAAAAAAATAAAATAAAAAAAGAGCATACCCTTGTTCTCTCGTCGTTTTCCGGGTTGCAGAGGTAATCTTCCCACGAGATGTCCGCGTGGTCGCCCCTGTGGTTTTGGTGTCCGTTTTAATAGAGTGCTTGGTGTGATCATTGCGGCCAAGATTCAAGGGCGAGTGGGACAGTCATCAAACCAGTCACTGCTTTCCGATTCATCAAAGTGGCAACCTATGCTGGTCGTGCAAGGCCATTTCCGCTGCTCTGACTAGCTCTGCTAACACAAGCACCCGTGCCGTTCTGGCTCCGAACACAAGACTTTCCCAGGGCCGAGCAGTTGGATTCCGCTTCAACAGAACAGGTTTCCGATTCAGAGCAGTCGAGGTATCCACAAGGAAACAACGGGCAACAGGCACAGACCCAGCAAGAACCAGGCACAGACCAGGCAAGATCCAGGTACAGACCCAGCAAGAGCCAGGTGCAGACCCGGCAAGATCCAGGTGCAGACCCAGCAAGAGCCAGGTGCAGACCCGGCAAGATCCAGGTACAGACCCAGCAAGAGCCAGGTGCAGACCCGGCAAGATCCAGGTACAGACCCAGCAAGAACCAGGTACAGACCGGCAAGATCGAGGTACAGACCAGGCAAGATCCAGGTACAGACCCAGCAAGAACCACGTACAGACCGGCAAGGACCAGGCACAGACCAGGCAAGAGCCGGGTACAGACCCAGCAAGAACCAGGTGCAGACCCGGCAAGGACCAGACAGACCCAGGTACAGACCCAGCAAGAGCCACGTGCAGACCCGGCAAGATCCAGGTACAGCCCCAGCAAGAACCAGGTACAGATCCGGCAAGATCGAGGTACAGACCCAGCAAGAACCACGTACGGACCGGCAAGGACCAGGCACAGACCAGGCAAGAGCCGGGTACAGACCCAGCAAGAACCAGGTGCAGACCCGGCAAGGACCAGGCAGACCCAGGTACAGACCCAGCAACAACCAGGTGCAGACCCGGCAAGGACCAGGCAGACCCAGGTACAGACCCAGCAAGAACCAGGTGCAGACCCGGCAAGGACCAGGCAGACCCAGGTACAGACCCAGCAAGATCCAGGTACAGACCCAGCAAGAACCAGGTGCAGACCCGGCAAGGACCAGACAGACCCGGCAAGCTCCAGGTACAGACCCAGCAAGAGCCAGGTACAGATCCGGCAAGATCGAGGTACAGACCCAGCAAGAACCACGTACAGACCGGCAAGGACCAGGCACAGACCAGGCAAGAGCCGGGTACAGACCCAGCAAGAACCAGGTGCAGACCCGGCAAGGACCAGGCAGACCCAGGTACAGACCCAGCAAGAGCCAGGTGCAGACCCAGCAAGAGCCAGGTGCAGACCCGGCAAGATCCAGGTACAGACCCAGCAAGAGCCAGGTACAGATCCGGCAAGATCGAGGTACAGACCCAGCAAGAACCACGTACAGACCGGCAAGGACCAGGCACAGACCAGGCAAGAGCCGGGTACAGACCCAGCAAGAACCAGGTGCAGACCCGGCAAGGACCAGACAGACCCAGGTACAGACCCAGCAACAACCAGGTGCAGACCCGGCAAGGACCAGGTGCAGACCCGGCAAGGACCAGACAGACCCGGCAGGTGCAGACCCAGCAAGATCCAGAGCAAGAGCCAGGTGCAGACCCAGCAAGAGCCAGGTGCAGACCCGGCAAGATCCAGGTACAGACCCAGCAAGAACCAGGTACAGATCCGGCAAGATCGAGGTACAGACCCAGCAAGAACCACGTACAGACCGGCAAGGACCAGGCACAGACCAGGCAAGAGCCGGGTACAGACCCAGCAAGAACCAGGTGCAGACCCGGCAAGGACCAGGCAGACCCAGGTACAGACCCAGCAAGAGCCAGGTGCAGACCCAGCAAGAGCCAGGTGGCAGACCCGGCAAAGACCAGACACAGACCGGCAAGATCCAGGCCCTCGTTCGTTCTCTATCTCGGGCTTCGCTCATGATCACCAGGCCAATTCAAAGTTAGAGCTGGCCCTCAGCTGGGGAGGGAATCTTAGTTTAAATTTTAGCCAGAGCCCTGCCTCTCAGGCATGCTTGGTGAGATGCAAAAATAGAAAGATGAATACCTGAACACATCGAGTGCTACGAAGTTAGATTCGAGAGGAGCGAGACGGCGGTGGGACGCGAGGAGGTCTTCCATAGCCTGTGTGCGTTGAAGCAGTTGTCCACCGCGGACCATTGCCACCACGCTCTCGGAAGAAACGGGCACAGTCACGAGAAATACCAAGTACTGCAGCATAAACCACCGCAGCACGGTTCATGTAGGGGGGTATCCCTATAGAGGGTATCCAGGTAGGTGCGGGTTGTACCACCCTTGCATACACAGGACGCTCGTCAAGCGGCATGCGCCCAACTGGGATCGTGGCATAGCTCGGGTGGTCTTGACTTTCGCCGTATTCACTTTAGCATATAACAAGGCCTTCTCCACTAACCTCCGAATAGCCGGAGGAGACCTAAGCGTCGTTGCAGGTCGGCATTCGTCGGAAAGTACTGATCTTCAGTGATCGGGGGGTGGTAGGCGAAAGACGGGTGACACGAAACAGGTTCCCCGGTGTGATCCTTGAAAGAAGCCCCTGGGTCACCAGGAATCCCTTGTTCTCTCATCATATCGCGTTGCAAACGACATACCTGACGGCGCAACGGGAGGGCGAGACCGTACAGCTCCTGCATTTTGCCCATGCGCATCCTCTCCGACTCCGCGTAGTGGTTTTCGCAAAGAGCCTGCACAGGGTGCACCGAGTTCCTGTGTACGCGTTTTTTAGAATGAAAGTTCGCTTGAAACTCCGGGGGATTTAAAGTCTCCGGGTGACCTTCGTCGCTATGGGAAGATATGATAAGATGCCAAAAAACCCCCCCCCTCCCCTTTGCACTAATAAAACATTTTTGACGTCATCCTATACTGTATGCCGGCCCCGAAACCCTGTCTGTGCGGCCGAAAACGGGCTAAACGGTTTTCGGCGGGTTAAGTGGAGGTAAAGGGGCCTCAGAAGGCACACAAGTGGGCCCAGATGGGAGTAAGGGGGGACGTCGAAAAGTATTTTATTAGTGCAAAAGGGGGGGGGGGGGGGGGGGGGTAGGGGGGGTCAAAAGGTCTTTTTTTGCGTCAAAATGGTGACATTTTCAGCCTGTAGACTTAACGGCAGTTTAAGGCTAAAAAAACCTGCAACCCGCCTCAGAAATGCCCGGAAACGTGTTTTTGGGGAAAGTTTCATGGAAAATGGCCCAGGGGGGGGTGTATTAGTTGATGGTTTTAGGGTGGACACCGTTTGGTACCGGCTAGCTGCCTGTGTGTGTGCTTCACTGTTCATACCATGCAAAGATGAGGCTACAATCACGTGCAGGCAGCCACAAATGGAAGCAACAAAAGGGCAAACGACACCCAGGAGGAAGGCAGCTATGAACGTTGCTCGTCTGGATGGCTAACAACGTCCCAAAAGGCTCTCTGAGTCTTGCGCAAGCTGAGGTGTTGTTGACACCGCAGGCAGCAGCTCTTCCCCGAACTGCTGCTGGGGCGATATTCACAAAGTTCGATGTCTTTCCGAGAAAAACAATGAGATGCTCTCATCCGTAGTGGGATTTTCCAGATCCCAACGTTTTTGTTGAAGGGATGCACGCGACAGTGTCTTTTATTCAAGTTCGCCTTTCGTACACCACCCCGAAAGGGTCGCATTGCACACGCACGGAAGACAATACTGGTCACCGGGGTGTATCTGGTACCTAACCCCAACGCACGTTGAGCTTGAACAAAAATAGAAAACTGGACTTGAACGAAAAGGTTCGGCGGTGGATTCATAGGGCTGCCACGACATAGCAGCTCAGGGCAGGGTATCTGCAGCTTGCGGTAGCACGCTACACGACACAGGCCACTACGAAAGCTGGCGCTGACGTCAAGGACTCGAGGGGGCGGCACGTTACGAAGCCGTACCTCATTGAGTCGCTTGTCGATGCCTCCTACGAAGCCCCACCATCCCCAACTCTCAGGAAAGTCTTTTGAGTAAAAATACATAGGTTTGGGCAGTGTTGTTTTCCTTCTTCGGTTCATGCTGTCACTATTTTTGGGGTTGTCACCTAAAAAGAAGAACACCGGTACCAAACGGTGTCCACCCTGAGTCCAAAAATTGGGCACTCGTAAAAAGGCCTTTTCGGGGCACTTCAGCAGCCAAAAAGCATGTTTTAGGCATTTCTATACGGTTCTGGGGCGGTTTACCAAATTTTATTGCCTTTTAGGAGCCCCTATGTGGTTCCCAAAAAAATGACCTATTTTGACAGCTTTTGACCCCCCCTAGGGGGGGGCAGTGCTGACACAACCCTGAGAGCCCCCTACGAACTTTGCAAGGGACCCCCCCCCCTCCCCCCCCCCCCCCCTTCTACAGTGCAGTTGCCTTGGAGGCTGGGGTGGTCGAATTCTCTAAGGTGAAATGGTCAAAATTCCCTGGCAAAAGTGGGCCCACAAAAAATTTTCAAAGTGTGGTTTTTGGGGTATTTGGGCCAAAAAAAAATTTTTTTTTCTGACCACCCACCGTGGTGACCACCTTAGAGAGTGACAGGTAGCGTCCCCCCTCCACAGTGAAAATAGCCTGTATATAGGGGGGGGGGGGGTGGGGGGTCAGGTCGATTCTGCCAACGACTCCGCAATCTGGCCGCTTAGGGCCACCCCTGGGGGCATGCATAAAAATAAGAATCGGCCTTCTGGGGGGGCGTTACCCGTTACCCGTTACCCGTCCTTATTTTTATCCGACTGTGGCTGAGGTGGGCTGCTCCTGAGGCCCAGCATGGTGGGTGCGTTGCTGCGGCCCAGCGCGCCGAGTGGACTGCGCGTGGACTGCGCCGGGGCCCGGCGTGCGTGAGGCCCAGTACGTCGGGTGGACTGTGCCTGAGGCCCGGCATACTGGGTGGGCTATTGCTGAGGTGGACTGCCGAAGCCCAGCACGCTGGGTGGACTGTGGCTGAAGTGGACTGGGCTTGAGGCCAGCGCGCCTGAGGCCCAAACGCTAAAACAAGAAGAACGCTGAGACCAAAAAGAATGCTCAAGACTCACGAAAGATGACACTAGGTGGAATGCCGAAGCCCAGCACGCTGGGTGGACTGTGGCTGAAGTGGACTGGGCTTGAGGCCAGCGCGCCTGAGGTGCAGCATGCTGGTGGACTGCGGCTGAGGCCCAAACTGGACCAAAAAGAATGCTCAAGACTCACGAAAGACATACAAAACAAAATGAGTACTGCAAAAACGCAGCCAGCAAAGTACTCGGAGTTCTGATCGGACTCGATACGAAAGGGAGGGGCGAAAGAGACGGGGGGGGGAGGGGCTGAAGTTGGCAATAAAGCACAAGCGACGGCACCAAAGAATCAGCAACACGTGCCGAAGATGGTTGAACTCTCAAAGAGCCGGATGGAGGAGGTGCTTTCAAAACCTCGGGACTGTACAAAGGGCGAAGGGGCACGGAAATGGTGCTGCTCGTAGCGAACCCCGAGGGCTGGTACTCAAAAAAACACTGGTAAGAGCTCGGTGTCAGCCTCAAGAAAAAAACGAGATGACCCTGAAGAACGATGAGGATCCTATTTTCGGCGCGCTCTTTTTCTGACATTCTTTGGGCTGTCTTCTGTTTCCTCGCTTTCTTCATCTTCTTCAAGGTCCTCGTTTTCAGACTCCTCTTCATCTTCTTCGCACTCTTCATCTTCTTCATCTTCCTCGCACTCCTCATCTTCCTCGCTGTCTTCTTCGTCCTCGTATTCGCGCAGGAGGCACTGACTTCGAAGGCCCTCTTCAATTACCTGTAACCGAGTGGGCTTTGGTCCTAGCCTCTTGCGGCCACCTCCTGGGGCTCTCCTCTTTCGATCACCAAAGAAAGAGCGCACTCCAGTCTGAACAAACTCGCGGCATGTAGCGGGGCTTGGTCCTAGTTCATGCACAAACAGCTCAGCCTCAAGAAGTGTGATACGAAGCTTTGTGCGAGACAGTCCAAGCCGCTGCCGTACCGCTGCAAAGTGAGATTCAATAGAACAGCACGACACACTGCCAAGTAGAGCTATTCCCTCAAGCACATCAGCAAGAAAAACGTTGTGCTCTATGTCCGTCTCGCGAAGACTGCATGTCACGCAGCGCAAGCTGGAGCCACTGCTCATCCCTGCCGCAAGGGCCTTGGCACTGCACCAGGCCTGTTTGAGGTCGATCCCTTCAGCACCCAGTCGTGAAAGGATTGGCCCCTGCAGTTCCTGAAGCTCATTGTTGCCGTACGCAGCAATCTCGGCAGTGCTCATGTTGCTTAGATCGAAGTAGAAAAACTTCAAGATCTTCAGAATAGCCCGTTGGTCATCGTTGAACTGCAACATGGTGTCAAAAGCTTCCTGCACAAGCTTATGGAGAGACTGCAAACCCGATGGTGCCTCGATTTGCAGGAGCACCTCTGTTGCAGAGCGTAGCTCGGCTTCAATGTGGACGACAGAAGTGCTTGTCGACTGCGCTGTGCGGCTCACCGGCGAGATCGCGGTAAACAGCTGGTCAAAGTACAGCAGCTGCTTCTGTACGAGCGGTTGCTTGAACTTGTGCACAAGTTTAGACGGGCCGCCCCTTGTCGGTCGCTTTGCCTGGCTGAGTTTTCTCTTGTACGCCCGTTTTTGCTGTTTGTCACCACCCTTTGAGGTCTTGAAGGCACGGCGATCACTTTCCAAATGTGCGATCCACAGCTTGTTCATACGCTGCACTCGAGAAAAGGTATTTTTCCACTTTGGAAGCCACCGGATGACGTGCCCCTGCTTTGGGCGAAGAACAGAAGCAGTGCGAGGCTGACCAGGGACAGCAGCGCTTATCGACGGGTTTTCTGCAGCAAACTCCTCTATGTCCCGGCATAGCAGTGATGAAGCTGCGTAAAACGAATCGATCGCTGCCACCATCGCAGCAATGGACTTGAACACCTTGGCTTCAGTGATAACCTTCAAGCACGTTTGGAGGTAATGCGCAAAATCCCACGTCTTGAACAGCCGGGCCCCTTTGTGCGCATCAGCAACAAGTCTCCCAAACAACCCGTTGTTTGCTCCTGTTAGGGCGCTTGCCCCGTCAGTCACTATACCGAGCAGTTGGTTCTGTGCAACCCCAACTTTGCGCAGAGCCGCGCACACCAGGCGATGGATGCATTCACCGTCCTCACGATCGCCACGCGGAATGGCAACCAACCCTACGAACACCTCAGTGTACTTCGAAAGCTCGTAGAATCGAATACGTACTTCGATCACTTGTTTTTTTGTAAGGGAAAGCGTAGCACCGTCAGTGCTGATCACGAAGAAAGAAACTGGAGCCAGACGCACATGCAACTGGAATCGAAGAATTCGTGCCCAAAGGTAGGTCATTTGTTTGATGTGCTCTTCGTTCCTGTACTGCGGATGCATGGCGATCCCCCGACTTACATCTGCGTCAAGCTGCCTCAGGCTTTGGGAGATCGAGAGTTTGTTGTGAAGGCTGACGTAGAAATTGACGTGCATCGACTCGAGGGTTGCGTCCTGCACATCGGCCTCTGCAATTTTGACTTGCTTCACAGCTTCGTTGGTACCGACCTTCAGCGCACCACTGTCGCCAGTCTCTGCAATTTCGTCCTCGTCGTCTTCCTCCTCATCCGTTTCCTCGTGCACGACACTCAGTGTCGGAAACGAGGGGCAGCAGTTGAACACCACACCCAGTACGGCAGCAGCAGAGACCACAGCACAGACCGTACGAATGCGCCTTAGAGCTGTTTTGTGGTACTCCCGTCCGAGGTGCTTGCTCTTCGCTGTTCGAAGCGGTGCTCCCCGAGAATTCACGGACCCCTTTAAAAACGCTTCGTTTTTTGGAGTAGAGCTCAGCACGCCAAGGCCGTGCGCGTCACGACAAACGATGCAGCCGATACCTTCCGGCGTCGAGAAAAAGACCTCTGCAAACTCGTCTGCAGGAGGTGCTGCCGGCTTCACAGGTTCTGCGCTCGCAGCTGCCTTTTGTTTGGGTGCAAACAGCGGGAAAACGCCGGTTGTCGGTCTTGGCTCTGAACGTGGGGGACGAAAGCGAAGGACAAAGAAATGTCCCATTTTTTGCCTTCCCACAGGGGGTGCAAACACAATGACAATTGTGCTTTCACACGCAGAGGCCATCAGTCTCGGAACACGCTGTGCATCCATTATCTTGATGGGCGTTGGATACTGCCTGCCGAGGTGGACAGTGCAGTCAGTCACCTCAACTGTCGTCAGGGCGAGGGGCGACTCGTCGTTGAGAGACAGTAGTAGCTCCTGTTTTCTCTCGTTCGAAAGCCAGCCAGGAGGAAACCTTTGCAGCCATGATTGAAGCTCCTTCAAAGTAGGCAGGCTCTGTACACTGTGTCCCCGAGCCAGCTGCCCGGCAACAAAGAGAGCGACGCTCCCACACTCAGCCCCCTTCTGCGCCTTCGCCTCGACCCTGTCGCCCTCCTTGCACCCTGCATCGATGAGCTGCTTGAAGAGGCGACTCTTCGTCTTTGCAGAATGGCTGCTCAGACTGTCGAATACATCAAACACCAGCATCAGAACTGAACGTCTTTGTCTTCACCACCACCCCCCCACCCCCGGATGTTTTTGGAGGGCCCCCCCTGGATGTTTCGAGGAGTCAGCCCAAGGGCAGGTAAGGGACAGCGGGAAATCTGTCAGCAGGTTATGGATGGATGGACGGGGAAGACGGAGGGGCAGCAAAGAAAGCCGTGTGGACAAGGAGCGGGTCACGATCACACAGGGGAGCCTAGACCCTGCCGCCTGCAGATTCCAAGGATAGCGTGAGCAGGTGACGTACCCTAACACCGAGCACGCTGGCTGGCACGCTGGCTGACTGCCGCCGACCACCCGTGGGGTGCGGGCCTGGCCTGGAGCATGTCGATATTTGGGTAGACTATGGCCGGCTGGCCCGCCATATTCGCCCTTGAAAGGAGGATCTGGGGTTTCTGTCAGCTCCTGAGCACATCCGGTCCATATGCCGGGGGTTAGGCATGTACATAATGTGACATCGCGTGTTCATAGTGTGGGTGACCCGGGATCCGGAGATACCCCCGTTACCCGTTACCCGTTACCCGTGGCCTTATTTTTATGCATGCCTGGGGGGGGGGGGGGGGTTTGGCATCGTCTCATATCCTTTGTGCTCTGAGTGTCGTAAGAGTGGTGGTTACACGAGGTAAGAGGATCGGTGGGTACCCTGGTCGTTGGTTGTTGTCCACATGCCTTACTTACGGTAGGCCCTCCTCAGTATGGTGCCGCAGTAGGCGACGGTCTGTCTTCTTGGTACCGTCTGACTGTCTCTTTTCGTGAATTTGTGGTGATTTTTAGAGTGAAAGTTCGCTTGAAACATTTTGTGTTACCCTCGATCCAGATATTTCTTTAGGCTATTGAAAATCAACCCTTGACGGACGAGGAAAACACTCGACGCGGCTGCTTTGACTCCGAATGGAAGGGAGGAGACCAAGGGGTAGAAGGGGAAATGCAATACAACTTCAGTCTGATTTTTTTTTGTTCCTCGCTTACATCACCGTATGTTGTTTTTACACCCAGGACTGTTTCCCCTGTTGTGTTGGTGTGTCTTGTCACGTAGGGGTAGACCCACACGTGTTCGGAAGTTACAGCACTTGGGATCCCTTCGGTTCTTCGTCTGGCAGCTTCGTCGAGCATTTCCTTCCGAGCTGACACTTATGTAAAGTATATGACGTCAAAAAAGCTAAAACCGAGCTGGAGTTCGGACACTGCGCTCTCCCGGGCGAAGACACGTCATAAGTAAGGATCAACGTTCTGTGGGGCAGCAGGACACCTTGTCCAGGTGCCGGTTGGATGCGGGCAACTGCACCTTTGTACCACCGGCACGCTTCCAGGTTACGAGCAATCGGGGGTTTGAACCATGATGATTAATATCAAAAGCCCGCACCCCACGCGGCGTTGCTTGTGGCTGGTCTTTGTAAGGGCTGCCTTGATATTACTTTGATCAAACTCACACTAAGCTGAAACGTTCTGTAGAAATGCTGTGAATCCTTTCCGACGAGCCCCAGTTTCCCGTTTCGAAATCATGATCCTCTTCTTGACCCAGAGTCTTACCTTAGGAGAACCCCACCCTCTGTTCGTAAAAGGTGGTAAACAATGACATAGACCTCTCCAGCGGTGCTAGCCCACTGTAAACTGTGACAACCCCCGAGAATGTTTACGAAGGAGGTTGCAAGAACGTGCTTTGAATGGTTTCGTGCTCAACACCGCATCGGGACCGCCGCCCACAAAGACTCCTGGTAAGCATGAGGATAGACACTGTCCTTCCCTCTACACAGTTTTGTGTTGGACCCAGTCAGTTTTGACGCCAAATATGACAACATGCTCGTACCATCAGCCACATCTTGTGCCCCAGGCGCTGTTTTTTGAAGCAGTCCGTGCCGCAGGTGCCAAAGTCGAGGTAGAAAGATTCTGCAAAGACTTCATGACCAGTACTGGTCTTATCTGTTATTCTTGAGCCACGGACGCAGAAGGCGGACCATCATTGAAGAGTGGGGGCGAGAATCCTAGTTTGGAGGGGGTAAATGAAGAGCAGCAGAAGACAGCAGCATACCCTACGGGGACTCTTTCGTCCATTTGGGGACCGGCCGGGCGCTGGAACTCCATTGTATCGCCTCTTTTTCTTCTTTTTTCTCTCGCGTTTGTTGGGGTATTTCCTCTTGCCTGGTGGATTGGTACTTCTTCTTCCGCATGCAAAGCCAGGGTGTTTCGACGCCCAAGCTCCGACGGTATGCATGATTCGTTCCGAAACGTTAACAAAATCCTCACTCCCATGCTTGTGTCTCGTCCACCGCTCCTGCCCTGCTTGCCGCGCGCCGTATGGTTGGAGTAAAAGGTGAAGCCGGAAAGCTGCTAATCTTGCTGCTGGCCACATGATGAAGTGGTGCTTTATTAGAGTGAAAGTTCGCTTGAAACTCCGGGGTTTTAAAGTCTCCGCATGACCTTCGTCGTTAGGGGAAGATATTCTTTGTGCTCTGAGTGTCGTAAGAGTACCTTGGTCGTTGGTCATTGGTGGTTTCGGCCATTGTCCACATACCTTACTTACGGTAGGCCCTCCTCAGTATGGTGCCGCAGTAGGTGACTGTCTGTCTTCTTGGTACCGTCTGACCGTCTCTTTTCGTGTATTTGTGGTGCTGCTTATGGTTTGCGCAGGTTGGATTTATTGATAAAAATGCAAGCGCCGACGGCGCCACCACCAAATCCGACTTGTGTGCACACTGAACAGGGCAGTTACGCTTATCGGTACACCATTGAGCACCGGCACTGTATCGTGCACTTTCTCGCTGATCCTATTACGCATCCCTGTTCCTCGGCGCGTACGCTGAGAAAACGGTCGAGCGGTCGAGGAAAACGCAGAAGTAAAGCAAAAGAAAAGCAGCGACTACGAAGAGCATAAAGTCGTGTATAAACTAAAGGGACGGGACATGGAAGAGATTAGCACGCACATGTTGAGCAGGGAGGAGGGGGAAAACTTTTGTTTGATGTTTAGGCAGGCACATGCATGTTTGATGCTAGCATCAAGTCTTCTTCGACGAAAATGGTAAACAACCAGAAATACTCGACGTAGCTGCTTCGACTCCGAATGGAAGGGAGGAAATATAGAGGTAGAGGGGCAAATACAATACAAACACAATCTGATTCGTTCTTCGCTTACACCACCGTGTGTTGTTTCTCACTAAGGATTTGACCTGTTGTGTTTATGTGATTTGTCGTGTTGTGGGTAGACCCGCATGACCTCACGTCCGTTCAACACGTGGTTCGGTAGTTACAGCACTTGGGATCCCTTCTGTTCTTTGTCGGGCAGCATCGTCGGGCATTTCCTTTCAAGCTGGCGCTTATGTAAAAAAAACGCAGGTGGGAAAAGGGTAGCAGGGAGTGTAAGACTCCGCAGGTAGGGTATGAAAACCTTGAGGGACTAGTCCTCTGTATTCGTTTTTCACCGCTGTGTTGTGTGCACCTCGTTCTTCGTCCCGGGTTCATTCGTGAACGCAGAGCAATCCAAAGTTAGAGCTCGTAGGTGGGTCCTTCGGACGGGGACTTTCAGTCCTCTTCCGGTGTATATCACAACTTTCTGGTTTCGATGGTTTTCGCATCCTTCCTTCGGCAAAGAGAAAAAGGGGGTCGGGTTTTGGTCGTGGCTCGTAACCAACCAACCCGCGAGGCACGGCTTTTGGTGAGTGAAAGTGCCAGCCCCTTCTCAAGGGAGACCACGTCACCGTTCGCCGGGAGGGGGCTGGGCCTGTCTGCACACGACGAACTCCAGCCACAAAAAGAAGGAGGTGTCGAAAAAATATGAAAATACGCGGCACGCACACTTTTTTGAGGGGGTGGCGTTTGGCGTCATCTTATTTCGACCTATGTGTGAACTCAATGATGGGTAACACCTGATGCGGAGTATAGTCCAGGGTGTGTGTGTGACACCCACATGTCGAGTGCAGGATCGCTGCGTATAAATTCGTACCTTGGGCACAGTCAGTTTCTCTGGGCTCATGCGGTGGAGGATTGTGATTGCTTGCTAGCACGTGTGCATTCGGGCACAAGAGAATCGTTCGCATGGGTAACGCTCCCAAACTGCCACCCACCGCAAACAGTGAACAACGGCGCTGGTACCAGGAATGAATCCCCAGCATCCAGACTTGTGGCTCGGGGGCTCTTTCACTTCATCTTCCGTGGCTAAAGTACACCGTCTCGACAGCCAGTTCGCGGGCACAGGCACCAAATTTTATGAGGCGGGGGCGGGTAAAGAGTTTCCATGTGGAAACATGGAAAAAACAAGGCGGCCAGGGACTTTTCCAAGGAGGGACGAGGCGGAAAGGGCTTCCGCTTGTTCGATCGGGCAGTGCTGCGATACTACCGCCCAGTCTACACCTCTTCATGGCCTTCAGAGGCCGTGGTGTGGATCCACTGTTCTGAAGTGGCTGGCCTTTAGACTCCAGGCATAAAGGAACACAGGGAAGCCGTGACCGATGTGGGTCCCGAGGCACGAACAGCCGTGGAAACTGCTATTCGAGCACCCCCACTAAATGGATTATGGCTGAATGAACGCTTCCTTCTAAACCAGAACCCAGTCCATGGAACTGGGGGTTCAACACCAGCACATCAGGTTTGCATGGAAAGGGGTACCTTTCTGTGGTGGGACGGTATTTCCCCCCTCTAGGTTCCCAAAAGCTCGTTTTCTGGAAAAGTCCCTGGCAAGGCAACGGGAAATACTCGAGGGCGGGAAATACTCGAGGGACTGCCTTGTGCTCATTTCGAAGGAGGCTAGAGGGGGAGAAAACAATGCAACTACAAAGTGGGTCTTTTTTGTTGAACGCTTACGCCCGCCACCAAACCCAGATGTACCTGTGTTTCGTGTGGGCTACAGCACTTTACCTCCTTTGACTGGCAGTCTCCTCAAGCATTTCCTACAAAGCAGGTGCTTATACAAAAAAAGCAAAAAAACTGCAAACGATATCGTGGGTTAAAGGTTCGGTGTATTAGGGTCTCCGGTTGACCATTGGGGCTGGGAGTCGGTAGAGAAAATGGGATGTAGGCATGTTGGCACATTTTAACTAGCCAAGTTTGTGACGAATAAGGCCGATGCCAAGAACAAAATCGCTGGGAATTGAGTCTTGCCTTCCCACGCGTTTTCTTCGAAGAAGGGTGCTTCCGCATAACAAACCAAAGGGCACGCACGAACGCAGTTAATGAAGGCTAGAAACGAGGCGATTGAAATGAAATTCCTGCCGCCCCATTTGGACTTTTTTTCTTAATAGTACATCCCGTGCTCCCGCTAACCTCACTTTTGGTGAGGAATTCAAACCCCTGCTTTTGGCTTTTTTTTTTTTTTTTGCGCTCCAGCAGGGGTTATTCAAATCCCCGAAATTCAGGAAAATCCCGGTTAAAACGTCAACATGGCCAGAATTTTTTTTTCCCACACTGCGCGTGGGAAAGGGACTTGTGTGAGTGAAAGTTCGCTTGAAACTCCGGTACTGCGGCAGTCTCACAAAAATGTTACAACTGTCGCTTTTTCTTCAAGTTAGTAGGACACTTGTGAGCTTGCAGTCGAGTCGACGCCTGTGCAGCAGCTTCACAGTAGCTCGTGAATCATTGCTGTAGTGACACACTGAACCCAATGTGTCACGTTGTGGATCATACAAAGATCCAGCGGAGTCTTTGGATGTGCCTGATTTCATAGGTGGAACAGTAGGTGGGGTACAATACTTGGCATGCCCGCAGTTACAGGTATTATGACCTGAGCTTGAGCTAAAGAGGGTATGCCCGAGGCACACCCGAAAAGCGGGTGTGCTACAACTTTTTTAACCCCAGCTGCCTCTGAGGCTGAACCCCACCGTGTAGGTCTGCGGGAGTCCTGTAGCCTGGCCTGCAGCACAAAAAAGTTTTCACCAGAAACCCCCATGGTTAAAAAATCTTTTTTTAACCGGCCCGTTTTCAGAATTCTTTTTTTTTTTTTTTTTTGGTGAAAAGTGTGGCATCCCGTGACTGTCGCTTCCGAAACTGACTTGTGCCGAAAGGCGCACGGTGCCGCAAGTCCTCGGTTGCAAGTTAGTGGCACCGTAGTGTCGTCCTCGGTTGCAAGTTAGTGGCACCGTAGTGTCGTCCTCGGTTGCAAGTTAGTGGCACCGTAGTGTCGTCCTCGGTTGCCAGTTAGTGGCACCGTAGTGTCGTCCTCGGCGTCCCATGAGCTCTCGAGAGACGTAATTACAGATAAAGCCCAAATGCTGTGCAACATGTTGTGTCCACAGTTATAAATACAACGTGCGATTTCACTTGTAATTTCCAAAACAAAAGGGTCGTGTCCCTCCTCGTTCGCATTGTCGACGTCGTTGTCTTCGGTGTATTTCGCGGCACCCTGGATGGATGGACATGCCGTCAACCTCTCATGCATGCGACCCAAACTCAAATTGCAGTGGCCTGAACACCAACAGCTCGCCGAAACAAGAATTTTATTTTTCACTACTCTGCTCCAGGTACCAGGGAAAGCCTGCTACACGGGAGCCAAGCTTCACGTGTTCGGCGGCACTGCAGAGCCACGGGCCGACGGGTCAAGTGGCTACCGATTTCCCAAACTAAAGCATCAAGCCGTGGCGCACCTTGGGGCTTGGCGCTTGCGCTGAACACAAGCTCGTGGAGACGGTCAGCCACAGGACAGAGCGGACGGGGGTTGTGGCACTGTGCTTGCCTCCGACTCAAGCTTTGCAAGCCGTGGTTGACCAACGTCACGTTCCTGGACCCGGAGCGGCCGTCTTTTCTTTTTCTCCTTGTTTCTTCTACTCTGCTCCCCTCGCACTGAGCCGTTCAGAGCCCGTCCTCCTCGTCCGCGTTGTCGAGGGAATCCGCGTCCTTGTCTTCGGTGTCCTTCAGCTGGTCATTCATGACGACTCTCTGGTACCCCGAAGCAAGCAATCCTTGGGACCTGGCGCCGGGCCACAGGAGGTAGCCCATGCAGCCGATGAGCAGCGCTCGGATGACATGGTCGCACACGAAGACGACCTGGAAACGGACCCACGGATCGACGAGGAGAGCGATCAGCAGCATCACCGGGAGCGTCGCGATGTGCAGGGCGAACAGGGTTCCCCAGGAGAAGTAGAAGCACCGGCGGGTGCTTATCGTGTTGAGGGTCACGCGCAGGGTGAACCCATAGTACGCAAGGACGGGCAGCCGGAGGCAGGCAAGGAGGATACCGGGAATCGTGGCGTACGGATACGTCGTGCTCCAACCATCGAGGCCAAACTGCGCCACCAGCAGCAGGACGTGGGCGGCGACGAGCAGCGCGAACAGAAGCCCGAGGGACGACCGGCGCTTTTGGATGGACTCAAACCCGTCCTGGCCGTGGACCTGCACCACGACGAATCCCATGCTGAACACGACGATCATCAAAAGAAAGAACAGCTGCGCCACGGTGTCCACCGTATACCCGACGATACTCAGCCATTTCAGCTCGTAGCCGGTCTGAGCAGTGTGGAGACTCCCGGATAGGAAGAGAAGGTACGCGAGAAACTGGATGCACATCGTGGAAACGTGGTGCTTCATGATCGGATGGAACGGCGTGTCGACGACTTTCGCGCGGATGACGACGGCAAGGGAGACAAGGTAGGCTGAGATGAAGAGGAAGAACCCCGCGCAGAGCGCGATGAGGCACTCGGCGACCCACTGCCGGTCGGCGCTGAACTCCTTCCGCAGCCAGCCCCCCGGGTTGTGCATGACTAGGGACACTCGGCCGGAGGCCAGGTTCGACGAACAGTTCGGCGCCGCCGCGAACGCGTACCAAACCCGGGCCCGCAGCCCGTCCGGCACCTGTGTCTTGCCCGCCGCGTGCAGACGGTTCGGCCTGTATCGCAACCCCCCTTCCTTCGTGCCGGTACTCTTACAAATCTCGCGGTCAGCCGCCGCATCCTTTCCCCCACCCTCGAGCAGCGGGCCGGCCAGGTTCCAGCTGCCGTCCATGTCGTTGTACAGCCGGATCTCCGTATCTCCCACCGGACGCCCCGTCACGTTCCACTGAAACAGCGTGTCGTTGAACCCGTCGTACACACGCATGTACGTGAACTTCGCGAGGAACTGCCAAGGCCGGTCGCTCGTGAACTCGATGTCCTTGTGCAAAGCGCATGCACCAGCCAGCATCGTAGCAAGCACCACGAAACGGTTCATTTTGTGTTCTTCAAAGTTTCTTCTCGTGAGTGTGTATGTGCGTGTGTGTGTAAGTGGAAAGCACCTGCTTTATTAGAGTGGCAGCTGTGTGGGAAATCGGAATCGTTCAACGCAGAAGTGCGACCCCTGTTGTAGCCGCAGTGTTCTTTTTCCCCCTCGAATAATGGCCCACTGAAACAGCGTATCGTTGAACCCGTCGTACACACGCATGTACGTGAACTTCGCGAGGAACTGCCAAAGCCGGTCGCTCGTGAACTCGATGTCCTTGTGCAAAGCGCATGCACCAGCCAGCATCGTAGCAAGCACCACGAAACGGTTCATTTTGTGTTCTTCAAAGTTTCTTCTCGTGAGTGTGTATGTGCGTGTGTGTGTGTGTAAGTGGAAAGCACCTGCTTCATTAGAGTGGCAGCTGGCAGCTGTGTAGGAGATTACACGCAACGAACGCAGGGAAACGTAGGTGGAATCGTTCAACGCAGAAGTGCGACCCCTGTTGTAGCCGCAGTGTTCTTTTTCCCCCTCAAATAATGGCCCACTGAAACAGCGTGTCGTTGAACCCGTCATACACACGCAGTACGTGAACTTCGCGAGGAACTGCCAAAGCCGGTCGCTCAACAGGCGTTGGGATTGTAGCAGACCCGCTTTTCGGTTGCACGTTTACACGCGTGATTGTAGCACACGAGCTTTTCGGGTGTACAGTTACCGACACACGCGTTGTGATGGTAGCACACCAGCCGGGTATGGCTCAGGCCCACCTCCTTAACTTCAGCTTCTGAGGCTGGACTCCACCGTGAATGTTTACACTTCCACGGACCTTTCCATTCGGCAAAGCGCGTGCACCAGCCAGCATCCTAGCGAGCACTGCGAAACTGTTCGTTTTGCTTTCTCCAAAGTTCCTTATGCATATCCTACTACAAGCGCCGGCGCTTATGCAAGAAAAGAAATGCGGAAAGTTGCTGTTCCTATTATTCTTCGGTCTTCCTTTTTTCGCTGTCGAAAACGCGGCCGCGACCGACGGGAGCAGCCGGAGACTGGCACGGTGCTCACGTGATTTGAGCAAGACTTTGGGCGAGACTTTCTAGAGGGGCGCGAAAGTGCGACAGTGCGCTTTGCTGTCGTATTGACACGTTGTTGATATATCGTCGACACTGTTGTTGTCGGTGTGTCCACTGGGGTGCTGGGGAGTAGTGGTGCGTGGAGTATGGTGGTGCTGCGTGGGTGTTGCTGTTGCTGTTGGGGTAGTTCGTGGCAATTTCGCTGTTGCGGCTAGGTGCGCCATGTCCTTCCTTGACGATGGCGATCGAGCTCAAAAACATGGTGACTGCGAGCTGCGAATCCACTTCAGTTTTGCAGTTTGACTTCGTTCTCGAATCCTGCACCAGCAGACGAGACGATGGCTTGCTGTGCGCGATCTAGACGCTGGCGGGCCTCGCGACCTCAGTTTCTCGCTCGGCAAGCAGACTTCGAATGCAAAGCAGACGGACACAGTGTGTCCGACAGAAGAACACGCTGGGTCTGCACTCGCACGCTTGGAATGCCACGCTGCATGTACGATATGCTACCTCTCGGCATTCCTTGCAAAGCAGACGGACACAGTGTGTCCGACAGAAGAACACGCTGGGTGTCCCGCACTCGCACGCTTGGAATGCCACGCTGCATGTACGCGACGCTGAGCGGGATATGCTACCTCTCGGCCTTCGTTGCAGGATAGCAATTGACTGTCTGCTCGTCGGGTGGCTGTTCGTAGTACCAGTGTCATCGGCAAGGCCAAAGGCATATCACGGGAAGAGACGGCAAGAACGTATTAATAACGGTGAGGCCCGCATCGTGGTTCGGGCCTGCAAAGCCGTGGATGCAGCGTGGTGCCTGCGCGGCTGCGGACAGCGCTCCTGGTGCAGAAGGTGGCCGTGTCGTCGTTTCCGTAGGCAGGGTGTGCTCAGAGGACTTATTGGTGTCTTAGCAGAACGTGTGTTGTTTTGGGGGACAGGTCGTGGCCTACAAGACGAGAGAAAAGATTTCGTATGGGAACTTCCCTAACAAGAACGTCCGAAATAAGTATATTGATTTGCTTCTGTGTGTTCCTTCGCGCCATGCGGTGGAGCCAAGAATCTCGCGGGGGAAAAAAGATCAGGCGCTTCGCTTTGTAGCGTGCCGGTTGAGCGGGTTCCCACTTCGCCGTCTTCCCCGTTTTTCTCTCACAGCTTAGAAATCTCTGGTCAACCGCCAAACCACGCTGGGGGGTGGCCTTCACAAAACACTGCAGGGCGACCAACCACAATCGATCATTTTGTGTGTCAAAAGATGGTGAGACCGTGCACGGAACCAAGCACTGTGTTTGCTTCGTTTCTTAGGTCCTTCAGCCCACGGATCCAGCATAGGCTGGAGGCTGCAGACAGCTCAGAGGGCGTGGGTCTGGCGCAGAATGTAGCTGTGTTCGCGCCTCGTTACAGTTGTCGGGCCATCTGTTCCCGGCAGCAAAGGTGAGGGAGCGCAGCACAGTGTGTCTGCTGCTTAGAGCCGCGCACAGATGGCACCGCAACGTGACCGTCGTCGTCATGGCGAGGGCTGCCCTTGAACACATCCTTTGCAGGGCGACAGCGAATTCGGCTTCCAAGATTCAGAAGTCGGTAAATCAGGCGTCTTCTGAGACAAACCACGTGTCATCATGATCTCAGTAACCCGAACTGAAAGGAGGTTTTTGAAGCTGCTTAAACCATTCCCGTCGGCGCAAATTGCGCCATCCGTGAACTCAGGATGTCGCGGGAAGATGGTAAGAACGTCCTTGGAATGGAGAGTGGCCCCAGCACACTGTCTGCTCCTTAAAACCATCGCACAGACAGCACGACGACGCGAGCCTGACGCAGCTGTCGCGGCATGGCTAGACTACCCATTCCCGTCGGCTTTGAACGCATTACTTTATGAACTAAGATCTCGCCGAACGAGACGGTAAGAACGTCCTTGGAGCGGTGAAGGCCCCAGCACAGTGTCTGCTTCGAGTTTCGGTCCTTCACACCACCCGCAAACAGCACAGCGACGCGAGCCTGGTGCAGCAGTCGCCGGCATCGCTGGCGCTCACTTCACGAAGTAGGCGGTAATAATGTCCTCGGAGCGGTGAAGGGCCCCTCCGCTTCGCGTTTCGGCCCTCCGTCACAAACTACCCAACTACTACGAAATGGCACCTCGCACAGGGGGGTATGCCGGAGCCGTACAAAGGCCAACACCACAAGTCACCCAACAACCACGAAATGCGCCTGGCAGGGGGGCGTACCAAAGGCGAGCGTCGCGAGAGCGTTTTCGGGCCACCCACAGGTTTCGGGCCACCCACAGGTTTCGGGCCACCCACAGGTTTCGGGCCACCCACAGGTTTCGGGCCACCCACAGGTTTCGGGCCACCCACAGGTGGTTGGTTTCCAGTTTTGCGTTTCTGATGACCTCCTGTTTTTTTTTTTTTTTGGCCAGCAGAGCAGTGCCCGCTAACCTCACTTTTAGTGAGGAACCCAAAAAAGAAGAGTCGATCCCAATGACACTGCGTGACAGGGATTGGCATGTTTTGTTAGCGTCTAGTCAACCTCTACGACCGCCTCGGAGCCTTCTTCCAAAGAAGAAGCGCACGTAAGTACAAAGGCCTTTTTTTCTCCCGAGGCACCCGAGTCTTCCAAATGGGGGGCTCCGGCCCCCCCGGCGAACGGTATCAACGGGGAAAAGGTGAGGAATTCCTCACCCTCTTTTTTCCATCATCTTTTTTTTTTTGAGGAATTTCTCGCACTTTTTCGTTAGCGGGAGCACTGCAGCAGAGTGGGACCAGAGTGGGGCCCCCCAGTGGTCCTGGCCTTGGGACGTTTTCCGGCCGTTTTTCAACCTGCGCCTTCCGGGATTGTCTGGATGGTTTCGGGTTCCCTAGACACGAAAGGCACCGCACAAAATGTTGGCCCCCCATCACACAGCCCCGTCGTCGAGAAAGCCGCGAGTCTTGCGGGAGGCCAGGTAAGCAAGGCTAGACCTCGCTGTCATTCCGCTTCATCTTCTTCTTCGGCTGCGCGCCGCCAGGCATCTCCTTGATGGGAAGCGAGCTGAGATACGCGATATCCTCCTCGTTCGTCGGGACAGTGTGCACTTGGTACCCGCGCATGACCCCAGATCCCACGAGAGAGCTTGCGACTTCCTGTGGGTGTGGGGTTTAGAGGCCTTGATGATAGTCAACCTTTCTGAAGGGACTAGCCTTTAGAGGCTTTGATGTTAGTCAACCTTTCTGAAGGGACAACCTTTAGAGGCCTTGATGTTAGTCAACCTTTCTGAAGGGACTAGCCTTTAGAGGCTTTGATGTTAGTCAACCTTTCTGAAGGGACAACCTTTAGAGGCCTTGATGTTAGTCAACCTTTCTGAAGGGACTAGCCTATAGAGGCCTTGATGTTAGTCAACCTTTCTGAAGGGACTGGCCTTTAGAGGCTTTGATGTTAGTCAACCTTTCTGAAGGGACTGGCCTTTAGAGGCCTTGATGTTAGTCAACCTTTCTGAAGGGACTAGCCTTTAGAGGCTTTGATGTTAGTCAACCTTTCTGAAGGGACAACCTTTAGAGGCCTTGATGTTAGTCAACCTTTCTGAAGGGACTAGCCTATAGAGGCCTTGATGTTAGTCAACCTTTCTGAAGGGACTGGCCTTTAGAGGCTTTGATGTTAGTCAACCTTTCTGAAGGGACTGGCCTTTAGAGGCCTTGATGTTAGTCAACCTTTCTGAAGGGACAACCTTTAGAGGCCTTGATGTTAGTCAACCTTTCTGAAGGGACTAGCCTTTAGAGGCTTTGATGTTAGTCAACCTTTCTGAAGGGACTAGCCTTTAGAGGCTTTGATGTTAGTCAACCTTTCTGAAGGGACAACCTTTAGAGGCCTTGATGTTAGTCAACCTTTCTGAAGGGACTAGCCTTTAGAGGCTTTGATGTTAGTCAACCTTTCTGAAGGGACAACCTTTAGAGGCCTTGATGTTAGTCAACCTTTCTGAAGGGACTAGCCTATAGAGGCCTTGATGTTAGTCAACCTTTCTGAAGGGACTGGCCTTTAGAGGCTTTGATGTTAGTCAACCTTTCTGAAGGGACTGGCCTTTAGAGGCCTTGATGTTAGTCAACCTTTCTAAAGGGACTGGCCTTTAGAGGCCTTGATGTTAGTCAACCTTTCTGGGACTGGCCTTTAGAGGCCTTGATGTTAGTCAACCTTTCTGAAGGGACTGGCCTTTAGAGGCCTTGATGTTAGTCAACCTTCTTGTCACAGGCGAGCTATAATTAAGCGCGTGGTTTGTCCACAGCAACACCGTTAGTGAACCGGTACGAGTCTGAAGGGGGCCCACGTTAGTGAACGCGCCATCCCCCAGGAGACGGTTGCATGGCCGCACAAGGGATGAGGCGCGAAAGGTGGTTTCTTGCTGATAAAAGGTGCCTGCCATAGATAGCGCTTGAAATTCCGGGCACACCCGAAAAGCGGGGGTGACAACTCCAGCTTCTGTGGCTGGACTCACCGTGTGTAGGGTAGGGGGATTGCAAGACACGTGCTGCTTGGAATGGTTTCTGTACTGAACACCGCATCGGTCATGTCTGCACTGTGTTCGGGTTCTTTAGGCCACGGACACGGTGGGGTGAACCATTATCAGCGAGGATCCTGAGTGTCTGCAGACAGGACAGCGGAGTGAGTCTGGTCTGCTCCACCACCCATGCTACGAGAGCACGGGCAAATCCATCGCGCAGTGGGGAGTGGGGTTAGGCCGAACGCTTCCAAGCTATGCAAGGAATGCGGGGGGCCGTTCGGGCAATCAGGGGGGCAACCCTCGGACCGGAGACATGGGACTGCCGCCACGGTGAATGCAGTGCGGGGCATGTACCGCCAGCTGAGGCTGACGGTTCAAGCTTCCGGCCGGGCTTGGGAAGGAGTTCAATGCGACGAACGGGATTTTGCAGGGCTGTCTGCTGAGTGTAATCTTCCCGACCGCGCTCGTGTCGGTCTGGATGTACCTTTTGTTGTTCAAGAGGAGCTTGCGGGCATACCTGGTTTTTGCAGAAGAAATACGCAACGTTCGCGCTCGTGTTGTGGAGAATATAGGCGACCTTCGTGTGCTCGCCCCGGTTGTCGTTTTTGCTGGTGTGCTGGTAGTGCGCGCGGAGGTCGCGCCACGTGGTGCCCCCGGGGATGCTCTCCATTTTGACCACGAACCGGGTGTGGCACAATTCGCGCGCCGTTTCGCTGTGTGGGGAAGGCGTCGTGGCGAGAGTGAGTTGAGTGTGCGATCGTGGCGTGAGTGAGTTGAGTGTGCGGTCGTGGCGTGAGTGAGTTGGGTGTGCGGTCGTGGCGTGAGTGAGTTGAGTGTGTGGTCGTGGCGTGAGTGAGTTGAGTGTGCGGTCGTGGCGTGAGTGAGTTGAGTGCGGTCGTGGCGTGAGTGAGTGCGTTTTGCCTCATGGTTTACATGTTGCTGGTCACAGCATCTTTCTGGGAGTAGCCGTTTTCTCTTGTGTGTGTGTGTGTGTGTGTTTAAGTTCAGGGCTTTGAATGGGCAGCGTAAACGTCGAATGAACGTAGTATCATAAGCGTGTCGAATGGACAAAACGGGAGTTTCCACTGTTGTCGGATTGCAGGAACACATACCTCAGCGCCAGAGGTTCTGCGGTGTTGGGTTTCACGTCCGCCGGTCGTTGGAAGGTCTGGTACACGTATTCGTTGGTCAGCGCCGTATCCCCGCTAGGCGTGTCCTGCTTCTGCGAGCACGTCAGCTTCGGGATGAAGAACCTGCCGAGCGGAGCGGGCGGAAGCAGGAATTGCGGCTGCGCCGCGATGCACGCGGCGGCGGCGGCGGGCGTCGCGAACTTGATGAGCACGCTCGGCTTTTTCCGGCGGACGCCGGCTCGAGAGTCGTGGGTGTCCTTCGCAGCCGACATGTCGAGCCACTCCCTGCGGATGATCGCGTCGACGGGGCCGAAAACTTCGAAGAAGCGCTTGATCTCGCGCTCGGTCGCTTGGAACGGTATCGGGGTCGCGAAGATGGTGCGCTTGTTCGGGTGGCTCTCCTCGGACGGCAGGTCCACTGGGCGGATGGTGCCATTCTCGACGACAACCCCCCGGTGGGGCTGCCGCGCGAACGCTTCGACCACCTGCTGGCCGGTGACGTTCTCCAAGCCCCCGCCGAACTTCTGGAACGTGTCCAGCGGCACGCCGTACGGGTGCCCCGCCAGGAACTGCCACCAGGTCTCGTTCTCGTACACCTTGTCTCCGACCAGCAACTCCGCGATCTTGTTCCGGATGACGGGCAGCGGCAGGAGCGACATTTCGCGAACGGAAA
This sequence comes from Diplonema papillatum, assembly GCA_030068145.1. NCBI lineage: Eukaryota > Euglenozoa > Diplonemea > Diplonemida > Diplonemidae > Diplonema > Diplonema papillatum. The sequence continues at coordinate 139,213 of JAPJBO010000458.1, read as the reverse complement.
AAAAAGGACAGGTTCGCCTTTTGTCTTTTTTTTGCGGGTGTGTGTGTATAGGGTGTTTCCGACGATCAACCGAAGTTGGATGCCGGTCGCGTTCTGATTGTCTTTTTTTAGTCTCTGTGGCTTTGAACGTTGGCAGGAGCGACATTTCACGAAAGAATAAGAGAGAGAGAGAGAGACGAGTTAGAGTGCAGGGACCATCTCTCCGGGGAGTTTCCGGTCTCCTCACTTCTCTTCGCACTGCTACGGCGGGCGTAAGTCGCTCCGGAGGCGCGCTGCAGGTTGCGGCTCTGCTACAGTGAGTGGCGGCACCGGAGTTGGTGCTGCAGCGGGCGCTCTGGCCGGCGGGCGAGCTCGTCTCGCGGGGGATCGCCGCCTTGTAACGCTGCGGGCCCTCTTCGGTAGAATAATATGAGACGATGCCAAAACCGCCCCCCCTCCCCTTTGCACTAATAATAACTATTTTTTACCGGGAAACAAGAGTGCAAGAGTGCTTTTTTCCCCCCGAGGGCTGTTTTCGCCCGAGGGCGTCAGCCCGAGGGCGTCAGCCCGAGGGCGTCAGCCCGAGGGCGAAAACAGCCCGAGGGGGAAAAGTTGGCCCGAAGAAATGTTTTCCCCGAGAGCGAAGCCCGAGGGGAAAACATTTTTTGAGGGCCAACACACTCTTTTTCCCGGTAAAACGTGATTTTTTTTTCCGGGTGTGTACGTTTTTTTCCCGACCACAGCGCAAAGCAAGAAAGAAGAAATGTCACCAGATCTAAGCATGTGTGCAGGCAAATAACGACTAATGTGGGGATGTGAAAGTCTATGGGCACACATACACACGCCCACATACACGCACACACCATGACTACAAGTGCTGTGCACTCGTCTCTGCTACTGCAGGGCGAGCGCGTTCCTTTTCACCACGACTCATGCTTGATGACACAGAATCGGATGAAATACTCTTGCTATGGCGCTCTGTCAACAGATTTTCGTGGGTGCTGTCACTTTTGGACATCCGTTGCCTGCAGGTTGCCTTTAGGAAAGTCCGAAAAATAGCGCTTTGTTTCCGGGAAAAAAAGTACAACCCCTGCTGCAGGACAGGAGTATTTCACCAAAAATCATGCTTGATGACGCAGAGCAGGACGAGCAGCTCTTGGCATGGCGCTCTGTCGGCAGTTTTTCGTGGTTTCCATCGTTTCTGGACACCTATTGGCTGTAATTTGCCTTTAAGAATATCCGGGAAATCGTGCTTTTTTGCCGGGAAAAAAAGTACAAAAATGTACTTTTTTCCCGGAAAGCATTTTTTACCATCCCGGGAACTATGGACCGATACATGGGGAGGAGGGAAAAAAAGTACACACCCGGAAAAAAAAATACTTTTCGACGTCCCCCCTTACTGGCCCCGTAAACCCCATCTGGGCCCACTTGTGTGCCTTCTGAGGCCCCTTTACCTCCACTTAACCCGCCGAAAACCGTTTAGGGCCCGTTTTCGGCCGCAGACAGGGTTTCGGGGCTGGCATACAGTATGGGATGACGTCAAAAAATGTTTTATTAGTGCAAAGGGGAGGGGGGATTTTTTGGCATCTTATCATATGGACCCAAAACGTTTGCTTTTTACCTCAAGCTGTTTTTTTCCCGGCTCCCATGCGCGCATTGCAGTGAAGTTCCACCAGTTCTCGTTCTCTTCGTCGCCACGCTTTGTTCAGCTTCGCCCTGCAACCACGAACCGGGCCGAAAGGATGAGAAATGAAGCATGCACCATTTCAGCGATGGTGCCTGCTTCTCGTGACCTTCAGCTTCATCATCAAACGGGGGTATTTCCTTCAGTGTTGTTCGAAGTGTTGGCGGTGGCGGCTTCCGAGGGAGTAGTAGGACCAGATGGTGCTCATTTTGAAGTTCTCGTCGTTGCGCAGGTGGCGGAAAAACAGCGAGTACTCTTGTGCAGTCGGCTGGCGGCGCATCGTTGTCTTTGGGTACTTTCCCTTGGTTCTGATGAAGTCCACGAACTTGTCCCACACTTGCGTGTACCGGTCGCGCGACTTTTGCGGAAGCTCGTCCGATTCTGGCTCATCTGACGTCTCTGCACTGCTTTCGCTTGAGCTGGATGGGCTCCGCTTGCGTATTCCGGGCATCTTTCCACTTTCTTTTGCTTTTTTCACCCCCTTAACCGGTGTTTTGGTGACTTTTTGTCTGTGGGTCATACGGTTTCTCGTCAGAAAAAAAAAAACAGTGAGAATTGCCGGGAGAACAAGGGGTTCTTACGTATTCTCCCGGCAGAATATGGGATTTTTTTTGTCCCCGCACCTGGGTCTGCGGGACTGGCAGCCGAGAAATAAAAACAGCTTCCGGTAAAGAATGTGTTGTTGTTGGTGTTGTTGTTGAGAACAGGTTGGTTGGTGGTATTGAAAACGTTAATGTAGGACTTCTGCAGTAGGTGTCGATTTCTTTTTGTTTTGTGTGACCCTTGATTGTTTGTCGAGCCACTCCCTGCGGATGATCGTGTGAAGAAGCGCTTGATCTCGCGCTCGGTCGCTTGGAACGGTATCGGGGTCGCGAAGATGGTGCGCTTGTTCGGGTGGCTCTCCTCGGACGGCAGGTCCACTGGGCGGATGGTGCCATTCTCGACGACTACCCCCCGGTGGGGCTGCCGCGCGAACGCTTCGACCACCTGCTGGCCGGTGACGTTCTCCAAGCCCCCGCCGAACTGGAATGCCGGTAGAATACCGGTTCGGGCTTGGGCCCTGCCCAGTCAATTCGAAGATGAGACGCGTCTGGCTGCCAAAAAAAAAACGCTACCACTATTTGAGCCTACTGCTGTTTGGCACATCATGCCTACCCGGAACTTGTATATCGTTTTCGACCAGTGTGCGCGCGATCAGCCGGCTGATTAGATTTCGAGCCCTTTTTTACCGGCAGACTCGCACAAAGTCAGCCGATTTACAACCGTGTAAGCCTTGGCTATGCCGCCCATGGAGCGGAATCAGCTTGATGCACCGGCAAGATGTTGTCGTAAACCCCTTCTGATCGGCAGACCTTCCAAAAATCAGCCGGCTGATTATCAGCCGGTCAGTTTTTCAAGACTTTTTTCCGGCTGAAATCAGTTTAGCGCAAACGTTGTATTCGACACATCCAATAATATACACAGGTGGTATTCGACCCGGCCCTCTAAGTTACGCGCAGATCTCCAACAGCTGAAGTAGTGCGTTGCTCAGGGTCGAAGGCCTGACAATGACACGAATGCAACAAATTCGGTCGCAGAAGAAGTTGGCGCACGACGTGAACGAGACGCGGATAAACGAGTGGCGCCGGAGCATGCAGCTGGCCGCCAAGGTTGCACCCGGTAGAATCTTCGCGTGGGTAAAGCAGGCGGACCGGAGACAGGTGGAGTACCTCGCGAGAGCAGACGGCTCCGTGACCTGGGACGCGAAGGAGATGGACGAGCTCCTGAGAGGGCCATCCGCCTGGGGCGGAGTGTACGAGCGGCACGGCAGGAAGGAGACACCGGCGCCCAAGTGGAAGGCGTTTGAAAACGACTTTCGGGCTCACATCCCGCGGGCGGACGCGGTGGAGCTGAACGCAATAACGGCGGCCGACCTGCGGAAGACGCTTTCAACGATGAACAAGAAAACCGCGCCGGGCGCAGAGGGCTGGCAGGTACGCGAACTGGCGGCTCTCCCCGACGAGGCGTTGCGGCGGTTCGCGGAACTTTTTGCAGTGGTCGAGAAGACGGGCAAGTGGCCGGAGTCGCTCATGAGGGCCCTGGTCTCGCTCATCCCAAAGGGCGAGGGCGGCTCCGGACCAATGGACCTACGGCCCATCTCCGTCACGAGCGCGGTCTACAGGCTGTGGGCGGCGACGCGGCTCCGGATGCTGATGGAGTGGATGCTGGCATGGGTCCCCGAGGGTATGCGGGGAGCCATCCCGAAGCGTGGGGCCGACGATGTCATGTACGCCATCGGTCTCCGCATCGAGCACGCCGCAGAATGCAACCGAAGGAGCGGTGGACCGTGGCGGACACGCTGCCGGGAGAAGCGACGGCGGCATTCTTCGACGGCGGCAGTCGGGGGGAACGGGACCAACGGCGCGGTCGGGGCGGTCTTCTACGACAGGCGTCAAGCAGTGGGAAGTTGAGAAGCCCATCGCCGGGAGAGCGACGAACAACGTGGCGGAATACGTCGGGTTCGTCAGCGTGTTGGCGAAATTGATGCGGGACCCCGTGCCGCCGACACCCCGCACCATCGTCGTCAAGGGCGACAGCGAACTGGTCATTGGGCAGATAGAGGGCACGAAGAGGTGCAACGAAACACTCCGGCGATACTACGACCAGGCTCAGAACCTGTTGGCGAAGCTGCACGACCGACGGACGACGATCGAGCCGGTGCACATTCCTCGCGAGCTCAACAAGGATGCGGACGAACTGTCCAACCGCGCCATGGACACCGCACAGCGACAGGCGGCACAGGCCTACAGCGACTCGGCGACCGCGAAAGGGTGGGCGATGAGGACCGCGCTGAGCAGGTTGGGCAAGATTGCGCGCGTGAAAGCCGTCCACCCGGCCCTCGAGATGCGCGTCAACCACCTCACCAGCCTCGGGGGACCCATCCTCCAGGGCCTCAACAAACGGCCGCAGATCAACAACCGGGAGGCCTTCGAAGCGGTGATGCGGGCGTTCGAAGTCGCCGCCGTACGGCACGTGCCCAAAAAGATGGCGAACAAAGGACGGGGCGACCAGAGCGGCCACTGGGAGAAGGCGGGTGTCCTGACCGGCAGCTTCCGACCCCAGGCCCACTACCCACGGGGGTGGCAACACAGCGGCGAGAAGTGGAAGGCACGGGCAAGACACGACCGGGCGACGCACCGCCGCGCACGCGGCGGCGGCAGCCGCCACCTTTGGGACGTCCTAGCGAACGCCGAGAAGAAGAAAGCCGACGCGCAACGGGCGGGGTGCAGACCGGGATCGTCAACCAACCGCCCGACAGCGGCTGCAGCGGCAGCAACAGCGGCGACGTCGCGAGAGCGCACGGAAGGACCCGCGGCACAGCACCAGTCCATTCCCCAAGCGGGGGGGGATGGCCGTGGAACCCTCCCCCGGGATGACGGGGGCCGGAGAGAGCCGGGGGCAGTGAAGTAACGAAGCCCGCGAACGGTGGGTGGTGACCCCTCCGAACAGCCTCCCTGGCCCACGCCTGATGCCACAACCCCTTAACCCGGGCGGCGGCGCTATGGCATGAGCCAGGAGCCTCAAGGGGAGCAGCGCGAGAGGCATCATCCACGCTTCAAAGGCCCACACACTAATGCAACAAATTCACAGCTGAAGTCGGTGACCTTCCGGTTCAGTGTTTGCGACGACGCTAAGGAAGTAGAAAGTAAAAGCTTAAAGGGAGGGAAGAACAGGTAAGCCTTCTCAGACAATGATCTTTGTGCCGTCGTCGGGTTAGCGAGAGAAAGAGAGAGACAGGGACAGAGCCTGTGACTTGCTAACAGACAGGGGCAGAGCCTGTGACTACTAACATAGTAAGATGTTGCCCCCCCTCTCAATCAAGTACAGCCTCTTCCCCCCTTCGCAACACCGCCCTCAAGCTAAAGGCGTTCAGCTACAATCCACCCGGTGAGCATCACGGCACCGAGCGAACAACTGTGGCTGCATGGGGCTAAAAACGGAAGTACCCCTCATGGCTGTCGGAATGCGTTGGCCCGATGGGCCCGTTTTCTCTCTCTCCTTCAGTAGGGTAAGCTCAACCTGTCTCACGACGGTCTAAACCCACGGGGCACGTTTTAGCGGGGTGAAGAATCCAGCCTCTCGACAACGCTGCGTTGTCCAGGCTGGGAGAAGAGCCGGCACCGAAGGATCAACGAGCAAATGTTGTCGGTCCAAGGTAGAACACATCAGAGCACAAGTGGCGGGCTAGTTTGTTTCGCCGTTTCTGGCAGGGGCCAGCGAATTCGGGGGTTTCGGCACACGGATCCTCGTTTGGGGACCCCAAACGGGTATGGAGCTTCGGCTGGGGGGACATGTCGGCTCCATCTATAATTCGCTCGTGTCCCAAGGCAAGCTCAGCGGGATCCGAAATCTTGCGTGGAGCGTAGGGGGAACAGCTTGCTCGACAGATCTTATGGTGATGGCAATCATTTGGTCTCGCTCCTTGCTCAAGGGACGCAATAAGCGGAGGTGACGGAAAAAAGAAGATTTCCGCAGAATGACTGGTTTCAGGCAACTAAGCGTGCACTCCGGTGTGGCTTTCTGATCTGAGGTGCGGTCGTCCTCGTCGTTTTGCTTCACTTCCTCCTTCCTCAGCTTCTTCGCTCCTCCTCTTTTTCCGTTTTTCGCGCCGTTAGTTTGTGCACACGCGTGTTGAAGCAAGTTCCAACACGATAAACGATACGCAGCCAATCGTCTTTTTTTAATGATGGCCAACGCGCTAACGGGGGTGATGCAACCTTGTCGTCGCCGTTACCTTCTACTTCCGCAGCTTCTTCGCCGATCTTCCTCTTTGCGGCGTTTTCGTGCGAGAACATGGAGCGCGCTGTGCGACTGTCGCATGCCTTAACGCTTTGCGTCGCTTCCTTCTTGTTCGGCGTCATCGCCGATCCTTCCCTGTCCGGCTTCTTCGTACACGCGGTGCGACTGTCGCATGCCTTAACGACCGAGTGTTGCTTGCGCGCTATCAGTCGTCCTTGCTCTTCTTCTTGTCCTTCTTCTCTTTCTTGCTCTTCTTCTCTTTCTTGTCCTTCTTCTCTTTCTTGCCCTTCTTCTCCTTCTTGTCGGTTTTCGCACGCTTCGCGGGCAGTTCGACTTCGTCGTCGTCCGCGTTTGCATCGCTTCCTTCTTCTTGCTCTTCGGCTTCTTCGTTTTCCTCCTCTTCGCCGCTGTCCACGCCGTCGAGGAACCGGGACACGCCCTTGGCTTCGATCAGACGGTCGTATTCTTCGGGGTTCTCCGCGGCCCATCGCTGCTGCTCCTCGGCCTGCTGCGCCTTCCGCAGACTCTTCAGCGTGGTGTGGATGTCCTCGGGCGACTTTCCGAGCAGCAGACCCTTCCGCACCTTGTACACCGCCTGTTCTTGCCAATCCGGCGGCAGTGCCGTCACCAGCTTCATCATGTTGACCTGCATGTTCGTGGGCACATCTCTCGACAGCTCGAGCGGGTCCTGCATCTTCGACTATCCCCCCCCGCCCCCAGCTCAAAGGTGGGTGCACGAATCCCTACACCCAACCCCCCCCCTTACGCCGTCTCCCTGTCCGCACAAGAACGTTGCAATAGAATAAAGTGGCCCACTTAGAACCAGGATTCTACGTCAGGGTTCAATGAAGTAACCCCGAGCTCACGCCCATTTAAAGTTTGAGAATAGGTCGAGGAAGCGATTTCCCCAATGCCTCCAATCATGCGCTTTACCTGGCGTAACTCCTGTTGTGGTTCCAGCTATCCTGAGGGAAACTTCGGAGTGAATCAGCTACTAGATGGTTCGATTGGTCTTTCGCCCCTATGCCCAGCTTTGACAAGCGATTTGCACGTCAACACCGCAACGGACCTCCACCAGGGTTTCCCCCTGCTTCGTCCTATCCAGGCAGCGTGGTTTTGATGGGAGAGTTGAATGTTTGGACAGAACGCTGCCTCCCATGCATGATTGATACCAGCATCAAGACTTCTTCGAAGAAGATGTAGTGTAGAACCCGGAAGGAAAAGCAAAGAAAAGGAGCTAGAGCTCCCGCTCCCATAGTAGGGCATGAAACCTTCAGGGACTTACAAGGGCGAAGGACCGACTTGCGAGTCCGTACACATCCCTTTACCCAAGAAATGCGAACGCAGGTAGTCAGGGCCTCTAGCAACCAGCTAACAGAAGAGAGCGAGGTACTCTGTGAAGGGAATTGAAGGGGGTGCAACCAGAGGTGTGAGGAAAGCCTCATCCTTGGCCCGTCCGTGGTCCTACATTCGTCGAGCGAGGGACACGTTGTTCGCGCACGTTGTCGTCGGTAAGCAAGACCAAAGAATCGCCAGGGATCATTGAAGAACGGGCTGACCTATGATCGGTTCTGACGGCTCGACCCGTTTCGTTGCAGTTTCGTCCCATAGATGCCGTCACTCCTTGTGCCCATTTGAGCACAGCTTGCAGTTCGAGACAATGATGACTCGACGGGAAGCTACAATACGCGTTTGGGTGATGTGTGCCGCTGTGCGCGACAAGGCCATCGACGCATCGATGGCCGCATCTAAGCATGTGCATGCAGCACGTTTTCTAGACTGTTTCGAGGTTTAAGGATCCGTGTTTTTACTGCCTACGGTTGACCGTCAAGGCGGGCTGGAGTTGTTTCCTTGGGTGTGGGTACGGCTGCTACCTGTCAGTTCGCTGTGCGGGACAAGGCCATCGACGCATCGATAGCCGCATCTAAGCATGTGCCTGCAGCACGTTTTCTAGACTGTTTCAAGGTCTGCGGTCGACCGGGGCGGGCTGGGGTTCCTTGGGTGTGGGTACGGCTGGTACCTGTTAGTTCCTGTTGGGCGGTCTTTGCGGCTGTGTTTTCCAGACTGTTTCGAGTTTTAAGGATCCGTGTATCGTGTCTACGGTAGACAGTCAAGGCGGGTTGGTGTTCTTTCCTTGGGTGTGGGTTTGCAGCTGTGTTTGCAGTGTCTTTACTCGCAACTTTGAACGTACAATACAACTGGCGGTCTCCTCAAGTATTTCCTACGAAGCAGCTCACTCCACAAAGAAAAAGCGAAAAGGCATGAACGGTCCGACAGATTCGATTTTCTTTTTGTGCAAACCGGGGGCACAACGCAGGATACGCGGTTTTTTTTCTTTTCCATGCGGGGAAAAAAAAAAGGAAGAGAAACGGTATTGATCGACGATGGGAAGCCACGTGGGCACAGCGCTCTCCTCAAAAAGGTGGAGGGGGGGATTACCGAGTTGCAGTCGACTCGGCCGAGGCTTTCTTTCTTGTTGGCGAGCTGTTGTGGCAGGGTGTTGGCTTGCCCGCACTCCTCGATCCCTGAAATGCGGACAGCCATGCTGCAGCGCTTTCCGACCAAGAACGGGTTGGTGTTTGCAAGGGATGCTTTGCTCATTAGCGTGATGCAGCAGATTCGCTGCTCCTGCTGCCTTTTTTTGCGGCTGGCGACTTTCCAAACTTGCGGACAGTGTCCCTGTGCTATATATGCCCGCCAGTATTTACCCTCTGTGGTCTTGTCACACATTTGGCTTGCTGATGTTCACCTCAGTGCAACCTCAGAGCCCCGCCCCGTTGTGATGTCGATTGCGACACGGGACGTACCACGACTTTTGCGACCTTTTTGCGGACTGGTTCAGTGCCCGTTGCAGACCCTGGTAGTTCAAGTCTCCGGCTGGCAGTTGAAACGAGATGGTTTCGTGTCTCTCTCGGTTTCTGTTGCGTTGCGTGGCCCGAAGGATCGAGAAGAAGTCTCGGACAAATGCCGAAAACAGAGTTACGCTGGACGAGGAAGAATCCTGAACGGCGGAGCAGAGCTCAGAGGCCGGAGCTAAAAACTGGAGCTTTAAAAAAAGCGAGAACCACACCCGCTTTTCGGGCGCACGCTTGCACGCGTTTTGTGTGCAAAGAATCACACACCTTCTCGCGCAGTGAACCGACTCGGTTGCTCCTGTTCGATCCCTTTGCCAACGTAATCCTGAGAGCAACTGTTATGGACAAAGCACGGCTGCAGGTCGACGCAGCGTCTGGACTGGGTCGGCCGTTTGCTTCTAGACTCAGAAGGGTATGCCTACAACTCCGCTTCTCAGCTCAAAGGCCAGACTGTCAAGGGTCAGACTTCCACATTGGACCTTTGAGCTAGAAGTTGTAGTCATACCCTTCTGAGTCTAGAAGCAAACGGCCGACCCAGTCCAGACGCTGCGTCGACCTGCAGCCATAACAGGTGCTCTCAGGATTACGTGGTCAAGGGGCAGACTTCCACATTTTAGACCCTGAGGGTGACCGTGACTCCCTTCAGATTCCGGTATTTCCAATGAAAGAAAGAAGCTCCAGCGAGGGGATGGAGCGGGGAGGGGTCGTGATTTAAGCAGAAAAAAGTATGGCGTAACGCTACGACGAAAGATAAAGCGGGGCAAGGGTCGGTGGCGGTTTCAGCTCCGGCGGAGCCGAAACAAAACAGAGAAAAAAAGAAGACACAAAAAAAAAAAAAAAAAAAAAAAAAGGACTGAACTGAATGATGGGGGTTGGCATTGGGGTATCCAGGCAGTGCTTGCACTGACTCTCCTGGGTCTCTCAGCAGCTGGATCCGGCTGGGACGGATCTAGTAGGTGGGCAGTGGCATCTCCTCTTTTTTAGCGAGCACAAGCAGTGTGCGCGCGATCAGTCGCTTGCCGGCTGATTAAATTTCAAACCTTTTTTACCTGCAGACTCGCACAAAATCAGCCGATTTTCAACGGTGTAAGTTTGGCTATGCCGCCCATGGAGCGGAATCAGCTTGATGCACCGGCAAGATGTTGTCGTAAGACCCTTCTGATCGGCAGACCTTCCAAAAATCAGCCCGCTGATTATCAGCCGGTCAGTTTTTCGACAACTTTTTTCCCGGCTGAAATCAGCCGCTTTCTTCCTTAGCGCGAACACTGAGCACAAGTGTAGCAGGGAAAGCCTGCTACACGGATTTGCGCCACGTTTCGGATTGCGCCGCGCTTTACATGTTGCTGCAGGGCCACGGGCCCACGGGTCAAAGTGGCTGCCGATTTGCCAAAGCAAAGCATCAAGGCGCGGCGTCACCTTGGGATCTTGGGGCTTGGCGCTTGCGTTGAACGCCAGCCGGTAAGGACGGACACACCGCTGAAGCGAAATGCTGTGGTTTAATTAACCGGTTGGATGCCTCTTGTTCGTTAACAGTTCCAAGCTGACACTTCATTGCGGGCACAACATGCAGGAAGGCCTGGAAGAAATCAGGAGCCGCGGGTAGCACCCGAGAGCGCCACTCACAGCACCTTCAATCTGAGCCCAGACCTAACCCCGCAGGCTACAGGGCGGGGTTGCGGAACATGTGTTAACCTTAACCTAGGTTTGGCGCATGCTGCGGTGCTGTCGTGGCGAATCGATGCGTGGGAAATGGGGGGTCGTTGAAATTATACCGGGTTACGGGGGGAGAAAGGAGACGGCAAGACGGCACGCGGCTATCTCCGTCGGTTGGGTAGTTCGTGCTAATCATCCAACCAGCTGCTCTGGCTCTTTCCCTTTTTTCGCGATTTTACGACTCACTTCGGCCGGCAGAGCGGCACCACGAACACTGACCGACATCCGTTAACCACAATCACAACGCGTGTGACTGTAACACTACATCCGAAGAGCTGGTGTACCTCCAATCACGCATGGAGATGCACCTCCGAAAAGCGGGTGTGCTACAATCGCAACGCCTTTGAACGTACACCTGAAGAGCGGGGGCGCACCCGAAAAAAGCTGGTTGTGCTACAGTCACAACCAGCTTTTGAACGTACACCCGAAGGGGCGGGTGCGCTACAACCACAGCGCCTGTGAGGGCAAACCGTAAGGACAGTACGACTGCCGCTTTGCAGCCCGAACTCTAGCTCCAGCGCCTGGGCTGGACTGCACCGTGTTTGGGTGGATGTCATCCCCCCACCGCCCAGCCTCAGAGCGGAGCGCCCGAGTCCTGTCATTCGGCGAGAGGTGGGTCGCTTCATGGACGAAGCAAGCAGGTGCACCCCCGGACTCCCACTCCGGATTGCGGGAGTGGTTTTGCGGTCGTTTGTGCGGTCGGCCTCACGTCCTGCGGGAGTGGCACTCCCTCAATGCGGGAGTGGGACCCCCTCAATGCGGGAGTGGCACTCCCGCACGTTTTCACTCCCGCATTGACTAAGTATATGGCTGCTGAAGTCCGGGGTGTGGGGGTTTTTTCGCCCCACCCCCTCCCTCCCCCCGCTTCTACTTCAGGTGCAGGATGCGCTTTTTGACGAGCTTGCGGACCATCTTCTTCTTGCCGGCTTTTTTGCCGGCGGGCTTCTTCGAGGTGCTGCTGCTGGGGAGGACGGAGAGGGACGCGGGCACCGACCGCGGCATTTGCTTCGTGGTGAGAGGGATGACGAGGATGTGGTTGCGGGAGCCGTTGGAGGTGAACCACCGGCCGAGGCGGGGCTCGCGGCTGACGGTGGCGATGACGCACTGGGCAGAGCGCGGGAGGTACAGGGAGTTGACGATGCCGTCCACGGGAATGGTGTGCAGGAGGTGCAGGGACGTGAGGGGGTTGTCCGTCAGCGCTTCGGGGTTCGCGACGAAGTCGACTTCGTTGTCCCCGGACACTCTCCAGAAGTGGATGCTCCCGCCCAACCCGCCCGACACCACCAAGTCCGAGTACGGCACCGCGGCCAGCGCCATGATCCAGTTCGGGTGCTGCGGCTGCCCCGGAGCCAGTGACCCCGTCCCCGCCTGGATTTCCTCCTGCGACATGATCCTCTCCAAGCCCGAGCCGTCCCCGTCGAAGCCTACCCCATGCGCCGTGGCCACTTTGCAGATGGGCCTCCGCTTCAGCGTGTCGAAGAGCCGGAGCGACCCTTCCGCGTCGCCCGCTAAGTACCGCTGGTCGGTCAAAAAAGCACCACACTCAACCACCAGCTGCGACTCGGTGAACGCGAGGGACGTGCCCTTGTCGATCTTGAACAACCGGACCCCGCAATCGTCGCCGGTCGTCAGCGCCTCCTCCTTCCATCCGGCGGCGACCGACGTGATCTTGCCGGTATGCCCGTAGAGTGTGTCAAGGAGGACGCCGTCTTCAGCGGCCCACATCTTCAGCGTCCGGTCCGACCCGCCCGAGACCAGCACGGTCTTCCCCAGGCGGAAGGACACCCCTGTGACGGGGCCCTTGTGACCGAGGAGTTCGTGGACCTCAGAAGCGTCGTCTAGGTTCCAGATCTTGATCACTCCGTCGTCCGATCCCGACGCGGCCATGCGCGGGATCTTCGAGGACATGACGGTCTCCGTCGACCGCCCGCCTCGGACCTGGGTGTTGACCTCGGTGAGCATCTCGGTGAGGGCGAGGCAAAGAACCTTGCCCTTGTGGCGGCCGACGAGGGACCACTCCTTGTCGGTTGCGAGGCTCCGGCGGAAGACGTTGCCGTTCTTGTCGCCGTACCAGGCCCAGAGCCCGTCGCCCGTCACGACGGCGGCCGTCGGGCAGCCGCGGGCGGTCGGGATGACCAGCGGCTCGCCAGCCTGTACGAACGGCGCGATCGGCTGGAAGCTGCGCCCGATGGCCTTCAGCGCGTCCTGCCGCAGGCGCTCGGCCAGCTCGTCGTTTTCGGCGTCGCCCGGCGCAGTGTCCGCGGTCTCCGGCTCGGGCGCCGCGGGGGCGGCGTCGATTTCCTCGTCTTCGGCTTCCAGCACCGGCGCCGCACTCTTTGGCGCTGTTTTCTTCTTGCGCACGATGATCTTTTTCGCCATTTTTACTCTTTGTGTGTTTCCGGCGACTCTTTTTCCCCGCCTTTTTTTGATGTTCCTGGACAGTTTCGAGTGTTCGTTTGTGTGTGTGTGTGTGTGTGTGTGTGTGTGTGTGTGTGTGTGTGTGTGTGTGTGTGTGTGTGTGTGTGTGTGTGTGTGTGTGTGTGTGTGTGTGTGTGTGTGTGTGTGTGTGTGTGTGTGTGTGTGTGTGTGTGTGTGTGTGTGTGTGTGTGTGTGTGTGTGTGTGTGTGTGTGTGTGTGTGTGTGTGTGTGTGTGTGTGTGTGTGTGTGTGTGTGTGTGTGTGTGTGTGTGTGTGTGTGTGTGTGTGTGTGTGGGATCCTTACTCCGTTCTATGGACTTGTCGACGTCTCTGGAGGTCTCAGCTCCACTGGCCACGACACTGGCCGGTTGCTTCGCGCTGGCGTTCTCCAGCGGGTGCACGTCCTCGCAGCAACTGCGGGATGCAGGGCAACAAAAGGAAACGGAAACAGGCAAGCTAGAAAGGGCCGAAAATGGCACAAGAAGAGAGAGGGAGGGGAACCCAACCAAAGGGGGGCCAACACCCAGCCTGCGACGTGTGTTGGATTGTGATCCCTCCCGTCCAACCTCGTAACGAGTGGGGGATGCATTGCCTATCCACAGAACGTAGTGGATCCCACTAGACGCGCCTTCGGCGCTCAAGCAAGCTTGCTAGTATGGGATCCTTACTCCGTTCTATGGACTTGTCGACGTCTCTGGAGGTCTCAGCTCCACTGGCCACGACACTGGCCGGTTGCTTCGCGCTGGCGTTCTCCAGCGGGTGCACGTCCTCGCAGCAACTGCGGGATGCAGGGCAACAAAAGGAAACGGAAACAGGCAAGCTAGAAAGGGCCGAAAATGGCACAAGAAGAGAGAGGGAGGGGAACCCAACCAAAGGGACCTCTGTGCGATGCATCCCCTGGGGTCCGGGCGGCATCACCCTCTGGCGTCTATCGTCACGGAAACCTGTCGCTGCACCTCCGCCGCTCGCCGCGTCCGCAGCAGGCAGTTCCATCCGCTGCTCCGACGTTCGCGCACGTCAATCGGGCCCCGGCGGCCAGGGCCCGCGCCTGCAAAACGACATTGGGAGAACCCAACCAGGGAGAGAGAGGGAGGGGAACCCAACCAAAGGGGGGCCAACACCCAGCCTGCGACGTGTGTTGGATTGTGATCCCTCCCGTCCAACCTCGTAACGAGTGGGGGATGCATTGCCTATCCACAGAACGTAGTGGATCCCACTAGACGCGCCTTCGGCGCTCAAGCAAGCTTGCTAGTATGTGTGTGTGTGTGTGTGTGTGTGTGTGTGTGTGTGTGTGTGTGTGTGTGTGTGTGTGTGTGTGTGTGTGTGTGTGTGTGTGTGTGTGTGTGTGTGTGTGTGTGTGTGTGTGTGTGTGTGTGTGTGTGTGTGTGTGTGTGTGTGTGTGTGTGTGTGTGTGTGGACTGCAACGATTGGTAACACCTGATACGGAGTATAGCCGCAGTGTGCGTGTGTGTGTAGGTGTATTACGGACACGTTTTTACGCGATGCCAGATGCTTTTGGGTCCTGTGACTCCTCTGCGAACAACTGGGTTGTCCCACATCGGCAGCCATCGAGGCTGCTCTTGATCAATAAGCTGAGGCGGTCCACGATCAACTAGGTTGTCCTACATCGACAGCCATCCAGGCTGCTCTTGATCATTAAGCTGAGGCGGTCCACGATCAACTAGGTTGTCCTACATCGACAGCCATCGAGAGTGTTCTTGATAGCCAAGGATGCCACAAGGGGGACGGGAGGGCTTTAGGCAGAGAGATTCTGGCAAGGACGATGTTGTGCGTGTGGGGTGTGCGAGCTTTCCCCCAGAACTCGTGTTCTGAGGCCGAACGGAGGACCAAAACCATCTGGGAAGCCTTCGCCCCGTTTCTCTGGGTGCAGAGGTCGCTGTGGTTACTTAGTCGCATACATAGAAGAAGAGCTTTGCCAGAATCCGCCTTTCCGAACTCCTCCGTCCCCGTTGGCGTCGTCTATCGCAGTCTATCAGCGGCTTATCAGCAGTGCGTGGGCCGGCTCCACCGTCTCAGCTTTCTGCTGGAGAACGCACCGTGCATCCCCTGACGCACTGCCTGCGCCAGAGTCAGCGTCTTCTTCACGTACATTAAAAGACACGCGGCGCTACACTGTGTGGACGTGGGTCGCGCGACCTTTCGCGGCATAAGAAATGTCATCCCCTACCCGTCTCATACGGCGGGTGTTCTTGATCTGCGGGTAGCACCCGAGAGCGCCCCTCACAGCACCTTCAATCTGAGCCCAGACCTGACCCGCACTGACAATCCCGCATGTGTCCTCAGAGCCAATCCTTTTCCCGAAGTTACGGATCCAGTTTGCCGACTGCCCTTACCTACATTGTTCTGTCGGCCAGAGGCTTTTAGCCATTGGAGACCCATTGCGGTTAACGGTACGCCTCTGTTTCTTGTTTGCGACGATCCCAAACTTTTTTTGATCTCGAACCGTTCAAGAATTTAGCTGCCGAGGCCTTCTTGATGCGGAAGGCAGTCCACGATCAGGTAGGTTCTCAAAAGGCATACCAGCTGAGGTGTCTCCGCGTGCCACGATCAAAACCAATCCCGAGCCGCGCAATTGCCTTTTATCGCGGCAACAAACCTTTCAGATCAGAGAGCAGCGGACACACAGATGGCACAGGAAAGAGATGCGCGGGCGGGGGACCCCCTGAATTTCGTTTGTGTGCAAGCGTCTGGGGAGCCGGTAGTGGACAAATCCCGCCGCTTCGAAGGTCTTTTTGGGACCAAACACACCGTGGTTGTTAGGAATGAGAAAAAAGAGACAGAAAAATGCAGACTTACGAAACGACGAATGAAGACAGGAAAAAAAAGAAAGAAAGGCAGATGTAGAAAGGAAAAAAACAGCGAAGATGAACAACTGAGAACGCGTACGAATGCAAAGACCCTGAGCACGTCCTGCAGGGGGGGAGTCAAATTTAAGCAATTCTAACTACATCTGGCAACTTCCACAATCTCTGCGTGTGCGCTACAACCCCTAAAATGGAATACGGGGGCACCCAGAATCATTTAACAAAACCGGATCTGGCGCTTCCTTTGTTTGTGCGCACTTCCTTCAAACCTGTTTTGTTCATCTAACGGGAGTGAGGATAGTACGCTGCCACGCTGCCATCGATCTGTTTTTGTTCTTGACAAATTGCATTTGTTAGACACAAAAACTTCCATATATTCTGCAATTTTCGAAACTGATGCTTTTACTTGTCATTTGGATCGCTCCGCTGCTCGGCTACAAGCAACCATTGTAAGACGAAGCAGCTGTGTCTCTTGCGGAACTTTCAGGGAAGAAATGCACAAGAACACGGTTGCCATCGCAGTCGTATGTGTCAGCCCACGCGCTCGCAGGGTGAAGACACGTCAGAATGATCATTTGTTCTCGCAGCCTCAGAGACTGGAGCTGAGGTTGGAGTTAAAAAACGGGTGCCGCCCCTATGGGCGTGCCCATACACGCTTCAGCGTGTAGCGCACACCAGCTGAGGCCATGTGGCAACGATGCCGTGCGAGGTCATCGAAGAAAATCGTTCATTTTTTTTATGGTGCCACGGCATTAGATCAATGATTCTGGGTGCAGGGGGAGTGCATTGCACATTGCGCAGGTGGAAACTTCTGAAGGAATTGGCGGAACGACACCTCCAGGTGTGGAGAGTGCGGCTTAAATTTGCCTCCTCGGCACGGGACGTTCGTAGGTCTCCGCCCGTGCAGGTTTCCCATTTTCTCATGGTAACAAGCTTGCTTGTCTATATCAAAAAGTGTCGGATGGCAGCGTGCTATGTTAAATCACTCAAAACAGGGTTTACACACGTACGCACAAACAAACGAGTGACTTAAGGTAGCCAATCTCGATGTGCTTTGAGCGCAGTTCTGCCCCGGACGTGCGACTTTCGACGTAGTTTGTAATAGTTGTAGTTTGAACTTGATACGCAGCAACAATCTGTGATGATAGACCTGCACACATAGTTGTAGTATGTGTCGTTCTAATCCGGGAACAAGTCAGGGAGAAGAACGGAGCAATCCTACAAACAAACGAGTGACTTAAGGTAGCCAATCCGAGCGCACACAGCAGCAGTGACGCGTCGGCAGTATTTGCACTTGCGACTTTCGATGTAGTTAAAAAGAAAAGCATTTGACCCCCATCCTCCCCGTCGGAAAGGCCAGCGCAGGAGCTCTCGAAAAGGACGGTGCGTACGTGGGCCAGTGCAAGAAACCGAATACGAACATCATCAGACCCACCGCCCGTAGGACGGAGCTAGAAAGGCTGTTTCACGAGGAAAAGCGAGTTAGAGACCACTGACCACCCCTCCCTTGCGGACCGCGAAGAACGTTGACACAGGAGGGGGTGTGTGCAGACCACGGAATACCAGGCAGTCTGCACTCGTCCAAGCTTTCGAGATTACCCGTTCTTGAGACGGCTTCTCTTGGCTGGGCGGAGGCACATTCTCAGTATTGCGTGCGCTGAAGGTGGCACTCACGCGAGCAGACGGTGTCTTTCTGAGAGCCAGAAGGAGGCGGGGCGGCAGAGAGCAGATCAGCCGACGCTGCAGGACAAGAAGAGCAACGAAGCGCCCACGTCACAAGCAAGGCTAAGAAGCGGGAGTCCCGTAGAGGGAGTGGTGCAGAACACGAGAAGAAGCGTGGATCGACCGACGCCGCCTTCCAACGGCTGCAGGACCACAGGCGACCAAAAGAAGCGCGGACGCGACCCAGAGGCCAGAGACAGTGCGATGGGCCTTCCTCTGCATTCTCTGCATGAGCTCACAGCTGCACCCTGCGGGATAAGAAATGAATGCACAAACGCGAGCACCTGCTTCGCACGAAAGTTGGTTCCCACTCGACTGCACAACGATGGCAGGGTATCGTACCCTGCACTCCACTCCTTCTCCGAGCAACACAAACGCGCGAATGCACGGGTGTCGTGCACTCGGACATCCATCTTGCGCCAAGCAGGATGGCCGCTCAGGCAACCTCTTTCAAAGGCCCAGGATCGGGCATGCTACGCCTTCGGAGCGGAGCAGCAGCGCAAGCGTCCGCCGAAGCAAGATGGCCGAGCACCAGGCTACCCTTTCTGGAGAATCCTGCGATCGCGCCCATCGATCAGGGTGGGTCGCACTCTTGTGCAGCGATTGCGGAGGTGACCATCCTCCAGGCCTTGCGGGACGCAGCGACACCGGCAGGGATGCAAGAAGTCATCCACCATGGAGGAGACTCGAAAGCTCACCCAGTTCGCAGCAACGACACCGGATCTGTTCGTAAGGAAACTCCTGCATCAGGTGGACTTGGCAGTGCGGAACCAAGGTGACGTTTCCGTTTCCATGTTTGGTTTCCTTGCCATCATGGCCCCCGGAAGATGTGGTATCGCCGGGGCCGCGTCTCGCCGTGTCATCCACGCTTCAGCGAGGCTCAGGACAACGACTTCGCGACGTGGGCCACGCACTCCTACGCACGACTGGCCGCGAGTTCGCGGCTTTAAACGTGAGGGACCACTACAAGGACCTCACGGCCGCCTAGCGGGGGAGCGGGCTCGCCCGCGCAAGCACGAGAGGCCCGAAACCGGCTCGACGACCTCGAGCTGATCATCACAGGTCGCTAGGCCGGTGCTCCTCTCTAGAGGACGCGGAGGAGGGCCTCCAGAAGCTGGCGGAGCGAGCGGTGGGGCGCCTGGCTTTGTGATATTAGTGCGCGGCCAACTACGAGTGGATCGCTTGAGCATCATCCATTTTCGGAACCGGTGCATTCGGCAGGTGAGTTGTTGCACTCTCATTACCGGATGCCGGCTTCCACTGTCGAGATGAACCGACATAAGGAACCGGCTGCTTCAGGTGGACCCGGAAGTGCAGAACTAAGGAGACGTCTCCGTTTCCTTGTTTCGGAAGGAAACGCGTTTCCTTGCCATCGTAGTCCCCGGTGTGTCCTAGCACCCGCGTACTTTCAGAGCGGAAGTTCTCTTCGAAGTTGCCAGCCGCAGCCTGGGTTCTCCGTCAGCACGGAACTGTCAGGTCCGGAGACTGGAAGCCTCGTTCGTATGCAGGGCCACAGCCGGCGACCCCCTTTTTCCCAAGCCCACAGGAGACCCCGGCCTCTGTGGGCACTCAGAGCTTGAAGACGTCGTCTTCGGTGTAGCCCATTTCCTTCAGCATGCCCCCGAGCGGGCCCTGCTCGTACTTGACCTTCTTGCCGCAAACGGCGTCCATCAGCCCGTCGGGACCGCAGACGAAGATTTTGCCTTCGCCGGGTTTCGGCATCTTGGCCGCGATCATGTCCTTGTTGATGTACCCGAGGCCGCCTTTCCAGTTTGTGCCTGCTTCCAGCACCGTGTGGTACGTTCGGACGCGGAAGTGAGCGAGCTGCAAGTTCTCGAGGTGCTGTGTGGGTGTGTAGGCTTTAGAGCGAAAGTTCGCTTGAGGATCCGGGGTTTTGTAGCTCTCATTTCCCATTGTGGCTATCGTGGCTTGTCACATTCGTGGAATTAGAGTTAAACTTCGCTTGAGAATCCTGGATTTAGAGTCTCCAGGTGACCTTCAGAGAAAAGGGTTCTTTTAAAGTCAAAACAAGTTGCGCGTGTACGACAGAATTGCGTGACTAACTGGTGTGACGACCGCGACTCTGTCCCCTCGCGGGTACAGGGAGCAAACCCTCTCTCCCTTGACACGGTGGTGTCCGGCCTCAGAAGCTGGAAAACAAGAGCTCGTCACTCGCACAACCGCGGCTGATACAAAGCTAATGATGATGGTGATGGGAAGAGAGAGTTGAGAGGTGTTTTGTTTTTTTTGTTGAACGCAGTGCCTGATCGTTTTTTACGTAAAGCTGGATTCAGGACGCAAGTGAAAACGCCACGATTTTTCTCCAACATTTCATGTTTGGTAAAAGTTTTTCGCGTACACCATCGTGTCTTGTTTTCGCTCTCAGGCATTTGACCTGTTGTGATTGTGTGTCTTGTCGTGTAAGGGTAGACCCGCGTGACCTCACGTACCAAAAGGGCCCACCCTAACCCGAAACCACTGGTGATCCTGGTCCCTCTGGCAACAAACGCATGCCAGTTCAAACTCTGGGGGCACATACCCTTTTCATCATGATGTCTTCCGGAGAGTTGTTGGCGTAAATGAGGTTCATGTTTGTACGGTTTTGCGGGTGCTTCGCGAGGGCCATCATGATCTGTGGTGGTTCGTTGTGGTTAAAACGCCCATTCGCTGCAACTGTCCTCGATGTCGATCGAAATCACCGCCACTTTGGTTTTGGCTGAGGCTGGGGGCTTCCCGGTCTGCCTTTGCACATTGATGCGCCAGTTTCCGAGCCACCTAATCCGACCACTTTTTCTGGACTTCCGGATCGTTTTGAGGGCACCTAAGTAGTTGGCTTCCGTTTTCTGGGTTTCTGACGCCCCCTGTTTGAGGCGATTTGGTGTCCAGCTGAAGCATACCTGCCAGCAGGGCGTGATGCCACTGCCGCCTGCGATACAGCCGATCTCCGCCCACATGTTCGGGTCGACCTTGATGTTCTGGAACGGGCCCTTGACATCAATCCGGTCGCCGACTTTCATGTTGTCCAGATGCGTGCCCATTTTGGCGTCAGGGTACTTCTTGACCATGAGGTCAAAGAACCCGTGCTCCCACTCCATCGATATCGGCGTGTAGGGTCGGACGACGTATTTCCCGTCCGCGTCCCGGTACCGCAGCAGCACGTAGCTCGCCGAGTGGGTGCCGGCGCTGCCGTGCACGGACGGGAGCTGGAAGCGGAGGACCATCATGTTCTTCCCGACGGTCTTCTTCAGCTCGAGAGGGTACTTGCGCCACTCGTCGGGGCATAGCTCCACCTCGTGCTTCGGCTTGTTGTACGTGAAGTTGAAGATGGGGTGCTCGTCCTCGTAACGATCGGAGCGGCCCTGTGTGTGTGTGAGAGACATTGATTGGCTCCGCTATACTGTGTGCGTAGCTGAGCAGGGTCTAAGTAGGAAATGTGAATGGGTGAGTGTGTCTAGTGCTCTTATGAGTCGGTCCGTCCCTATCTCTTGAAACTGCATCGAAGTGCCTGCCGCTGTATATCACAGTGAATCACGGTTCACCACGGTCTATCAGGTCCATCTCTAGTCTCTAGTGCTACACCGAATTGCCCGGTGCTGTATTCTTCGGTCTATCACGGTCTATCAAGAGGGGATGGAACGGCTCATCTTAGTAAGTTGGGCCGCTTTCATTTTTCTGTTTACTGCCACAAGTGGATGCGCATCCGGGAAGCCTCGCGTGTTGGTTCTTGCCTGCCTTGCCGCTGCTGTCTTGCCGCTGCTATCTTGCTGCTGCTGCTGCCTTGCCACTGCTGCTGCCGCTGCCTTGCCGATGCTGTCTTGCTGCTGCTGCTGCCTTGCTGATGTTGCCTTGCCGTTGCTATCTTGCTGCTGCTGCTGCCTTGCCGCTGTTGCCTTACCGCTGCTGTTTTCTTGCTGCTGCTGCCTTGATTTCCTTTGATCCGCAACGCGGTGGTAATGTTGATGGCACGTGGACAGGGCGTGTCTGAGCACCTCGACTTTGTAAGAACCGTGGCATGATCTGGTTCTGGCGCGACGAAAAGAAACCGGGTACCTTCAAGAAGTGGCCACTGCCCTCCTGACCGAAGACCATGTCGCCTGCCTTCCCGCCTAAGTACCACGCTGCGTATCCACCGAGGCACACAGACGACACCTTCCACGCATTTTTAGCAAAACGAATGGTGCTCGTAGACATGTTCTGTTCTTCTCTCCCCCGTCCCGCCCGTCAGCAGGCCTGTGTAAAGAGTTCGCGCTCACTTTCGCAACTGCTGTACTTCGAAGTGTGAGAGTCGCAATAAGGTGTCATGGTCAAGGTGATAATAAAGGTATCTTGTGTGAGCGTCATCAGCACGCGCTCTCCCGTAGTACGGGTATAGGCGGGGCTTGAACTGGCGGAACAAGCGAAATAAAAACGTCGGTTGGTGAAGTCATGCTTGCGCCGGAGGCCGGTAAGATCGGTACCAAGCGAGCGTCTGCCCTCGTGCTCTCGCTGAACTTGCACTATACACAGTGGAAGGTCATGACGAGAAAAGAAACGACCGGTCGCGGCAAGGCCAGCTTGCATTCGCATTTGCACACTCGATCGGCCATGGCCATTGGACCCACTTTGTGGACGCAGGACGGCCGTCAGTGTCCAAGCCCGATCAGGCCAGCGCATCCACGAGAGGAGTATGATGAACCTGCATCAGGGAACGCGCATCAACGCGCCACGAATCACACCCTCCCGGTTTTCCCAAAGGGTCAGGATTCGTGGAGATGGGAGACTCTCACCATCATTCTAAGTTGACTGTGCTGTGTTCAGACCGGGGATCGAGTACTGAAGACCATATCGAGCAAGTTCTAACACAGGACCGATCGAGAGGATGGACAACCGGGCAGTCCCGTGAACGACTAGCAACTGAGATCATAGCTAACTCGAAGTTTGAGAACGACATCGAAGAGCCGACCTTGAATCCGTCCGAGAAGGCCTTTCTTTTGGCGGACGCCATCAGTGCTGAAGATGCAGGACGCATGCGAGGGACTTTCTTCGCGCACGGTGACGTCGGAAAGCGAGACCAAAGGATCGCCGGGGCGTTGTTGAAGCAGTGGGCCAGTCGGGGGCTGGGGCTAATCAAATGACCGGCGGTCCCGATACTAAGCCGCCATCCCTGGCTTAGATACGCTGAACGATCTCAGCCGGTCGCCCGGAAGCGAGGTAAGCCAGTTTCACTCGAAGTCGGTCAAGGAGACTGAGGGAGTGCAGACAGGAACGTGGAAGCCTGTACCCCTTCCCCGTGCAACATGGTCTATCAGGTCCATTCCTATCCCCTGGAGCGTCATAGAAATGTTTGAAGCTGTCTGTCGCAGTACCCATAATCTATCAAGAAGGGGTCGACCGGTGTAATCGATACGCTTAAATCGCCGGAAGTGAGGTCAGTCAGTTCCACTCGAAGTCGGTCAAGGAGATCGAAGGGAGCGCAGACAGGAGCGTCGAGGCCTGGTCTTGCGCCCATCCGACACTGAGGGAAACGCAGTGCCGGCTCGTTTGAGGGCGCGCCGTTGCGTTGAAGGACAGGACGCACGCGTCGAGCAAGGGACACTCTTCGCGCACGGCGTCGACGAACGCGTCCAACGCGGACAACGCACAACCGTCGTCCGGCACCAGCCGACCGTCGACGACGAGGGGAAACTCGGGATGCCGCTCGACGTGCAGGAACAACACCCGCCGAGCGCCGGCGAGCCCTTTTTTCAGGCGGCCGGCCCGCCTCTGGAACTGATCTGCCGGCGCCTCGGCTCCGTGGTGGGAGCTGATGAGCCCAAACGCCGGGTCGAAGATGTGCTGCCCGTCGGCATCCGCCGCGAACTCGTTCCCGCGCAGCCAGCGCAGAGGCACGGTGCAGCCCGGGCGGAAGGCTTGGTCTGGGGCTGAGAATGCACGCAGCAGACCCGCCTTGGACCCGACCCGGAGCCAGTCGAACGGGAACGAGCGGACGCGGAGCCCCAGGCGCGCCAGCGCCTGGGCGCAGCTGCAGTCGCAGCCGATGGGCACGACGGCGTCCACCGAAGCGACCGCGTGGAGGACGGGTCGCAGGGGGCGCGCGCTGGGCTGCACGGCGAGCAGAGCCTTCGCGCACGCTTTCGACTTGGCCGGCTTCCGGCATGCCCCTGCGCCCGATCCGCATCCGCTCGGGTTGTCCGGGGTCGCGGAGACGTGGGCTGAGGGCTTCAACACCTCGCCAACTGGCTCATCCGGCTGGCCGCGAGAGGGTTTCGGTTCCTTGTCGATGTCCGGGTTCCCAAGGGGGTCTGCCGAGGTTTTCGGCGCCTCGCCATTCGACTCGTTCGGCTTGTCAAGAGACGGTTTCTGTTCCGGTTCACTCGACTCGCCTGGGTTTCCGAGGAGGTCTGCCGCCACGCCGCTTGACTTGCTCTTCTGATCAAGGGAGGCTTTCCGTTTCTCTTCACTCAAGTCCTCGCCGCTCGACTTGTTCAGCGTACCGGGGGAAGGTTTTATTTCCTCTTCACTCAGGTTGCCCGGGTTTCCAAGGAGGTCTGCCACCACGCCACTTGACGTGTTCTTTTGATCAAGGGATGGCTTCAGTTCCGCTTCGCTCAAGTTGTTCGAGGTCGCAAGGGTTGCCGCGGGGGTTTTCACCTCGCCACACGACGTATCCAGCTTCCCGGGGGAGGGCGGCTTCAGTTCCTCTTCACACGACTCGTCCGCAGGGGCCTGCGGCGGCGCGGCCGCCACGTAGAACCCGAGCGGGCCGTCCCCGTGCGGGATGCGCACGTCGCAGGCTTGGTGCCCCCGCGCGCCCGCCAGGTCCCGCAGCAGCCGGCTCCGGGCGGCTGCCGCCGGCACGGGCACCCGCGCCAGCAGTTTCCCGCCGGCGGCGACATCGGCCGTCCGGCACAACCGGGGGGGTGCCTCCTCCCCCTCGGAGTCGAGGGCAATGCCTTTGACCCGTACGCCGTCGCGGGCTGCCTCGAGCTCAACCTGCCCGCACTCCCCGCCTCCTTCCCCCAAAATCGGAAGGTACCAGGTGCCCCGGCCCTTGCTGGCGATCGACGTCGCCAGGGCCTGCGACACGTCCAGCATCGTAGCCCGCACACTTGCACGTGTAGCTGGGTTGGTGTGTGTGGTCGATGTTCAACGACAACGTCCTTTTTTTTGTGTTTCCGACGATCCCCTGTATGGGCGTACAGATTGGTTTTTTCGACCTTTTGTTTTTTCTTGTTTGCGAGGTTCAGCTTCGTGTGTGTGGTGTGTGGCAGTGGGAAAAAATCTTAGTTTAATGTTTAGACAGGACACTGCCTCTCATGCAGGGGAGCGGGTCTTTTTTAGCCACATGCAATGTGTGAGGAAACTGAACCGCCCAAGTAGGACCTTCTGATCATGATCATTTGCAAATTTGGCCCAAGATTTGGGCACAGGGTAGTGCGGTCAACGAAAACACTAGTCCCTTTCTACTTTCTCCTACTCTCGCGGGTGTACGGTTTTTACGGTGTTTGCGGCCCGGCACTACTACCCGTGTTGGCTACACAGCAGCATTTCCTCCTGGGAAATTTTGCAAACCGGCGGCCTCGAGTATCCAAGCAGGTGCTTGCGCAGGAGTCTAGAGTAGTTTGAACTTGGTATGCAGCGACAATCTGTCGCGATGGACTGCACAAGCCGCTACAGACTACCGCGTTGCACGCGTCGTGTCGTGCTTCGGTCGCTTCTTGCCCCGCAAGATAGCCCATAAGGAGCGGCACCCATGCCATGTCCCTTGCCACAAAAGCGCGCGGAAGCAGAAGACGCAACTCAGGAAGCGATGGCACGGCAGCGCACACGGCTCTGGTAAGACCCGCGCCGCAAGCGGCGCGAGCAGCGGGGAGTGCTAAGCAACCCAGGAAGGACGACGAGGATTCAGATGACACAGTAGCGCACACGAAGACGACCGGCTCTGAAAAGACCCGCGCCGCAAGCGGGGCGAGCAGCGGGGAGTGCCAAGCAACCCAGCGAAAACGACCAGCTCTGAAAAGACCCGCGCGTCAAGCGGCGCGAGCAGCGGGAGTGTCAAGCAACCCAGGAAGGAAGACGAGGATTCAGATGACGCAGCAGCGCAAACGAAGACGACGGGCTCTGAAAAGATCCGCGCCGCAAGCGGAGCGAGCAGGGAGTGCCAAGCAACCCAGCGAAAACGACCAGCTCTGAAAAGGAAGGAAGACGAGGAGATTCAGAGTGGCACACGCAGGACGCCCTAGCCGAAACAACTAGCGGACCACAGAGTCGAAAGACAGAAAAAGGGAAGGCGGGCGCGGTCGGTTCGAGAAGCGGCAAGCGCGGAGACGGCGACACGGGTACAGAGCAGTCCACGCGCAGACGAGCAGTGGAGCGGCCCGCGTCGCAGGTGACACAAACGGAAGAAGCCCGCGCAGCAGGGAGTGGTGACGAGGTGACGCAAAACGAAGCCGACGCGCGAAGCAACCAGCCCGGACGAACCAGCGAAATTCAAACCCAGGCGACCAAGAGAAAGAGGGGGACGCGGGCTAAGCAGTCTGGATCCAGTGCGATGGATCTTTCTCCGGAGAAGCCCACGCACTTAAAGTTCGACTTATATGCACGGTCGTGCAAGGCGGCCGTCTGGGGGGTGAATCTTGCAATTCCTTTGCACTAGGGATACCGGCAACGAGTGCAAGCTTCTCCCTTTCTTGGCTGCTGTCTCCAGACAATACGCACGTATAAACACACACATCAGAAACACCGCGGGGTCCGTGTATGGTGCTCGTGCGCTCGTTGCGGAAGGCCTTCCCAAAATACTCGACGGGCTGCCTTGTGCTCATTTAGGCGGAGGCTAGAAAAACAATACAAACTGCACTGCATTTGCTGAACCACTAAACCCAGGTGTGCCTGTGTTTTGGGTGGGTTCCACTCCTTTGAGATTTCGCAACTGGCAGCCTCCTCAAGTATTTCCTACGATGCTTACACAAGGAAATAGCAGGGGAGAAAGCAATGGGGGGGGGGGTTTTTCTTTCCGGAATTCCCTTTTTTTTTCATTCAGATTCAAAAGAAAACAGAAGAAAAAAGAAAGAAGAAGAGAGAATGGGGAGGGGTGCGAGCATTTCCGGAGTCGGGCTTGTGCTGATAAACGAAGCAACGGGCAATCTGGTCAACGATGGCGAGTGTGATAAGGCAGAAAATCCTTCGTTTCAGTCGTAGCCTCTTTGCAGCGGCACCCGCTGGCTACACAACCCACTTGATATGGGGTTCGCATGTCAGTAACGCGTGACATAAACGTGCGAAAAGACATAACTTGCTAATCTAGCATGCACACATCATCACGACGGCACGCGAGCAACCTAGCTATTTCCAAAGCAAGCGGATCGTGGGCGCGTTTTTTCAGCGTTGCTTCGTTGGCTTCGTTTAACGTTTCAACCGCTCTTCCGGAACATTCCCCTTCGGTACAACTGTACTCTTGAAAATTAGGGCGGGGGGCGGGCTCGCAGGAATGCAGCTGTCATGCTTCATGCGTGTAGCGACACGAGAACCTGTGGGCAGAGTGCAACGGTGACGATTGCTCTGGAGAATACTTTCAAAATTTGGCTGCGGGGCCAACCAGCTGTTTGAGCATGGAACACCGTGCAACACATGGAGTGCGGTCTCGGTTCCGGTGGTGTGTTGAAGCGTCGGTAATGGGTGACCCCTGAGCGGTGGTAATGGTGCCTTGCAAGGAATCTCTTCATCGGGATGAAAGCGCTTACGCGTACATCATAAGCATACGGGTCGACCACCGACCGTGCAAAGAGCACAGGTCTTTATGCGAGGACCAGCAGTACGCTGATGCCCAGCAAACTGGGACACCTTGCAACCTGAGCTCTGGATCCAACTACGAGCTTTTTAACAGCAGCGCAGCATTAATATAACGCTATTGGTGCTGGAATTACCGCGGGTGCTGGCACCAGAATTGTCCCACGGGGTGTAGCCCATCCGCAACGCGTTCGCGCTGCTGCTGAGGCGCCTGCGTGGTGTCCGCGACGTATTGTAGCCTCATTTGGCAGTGGGCTTCCTTCTTCGTGATTGATGACAGTGTGTTGCTGACAGCAGGAACCCGGGGGGTCCTCGTACTTACGGGACAGCGTAGGGCATCATGTTTCACGCACTTCAGGGTCGCGTTGTGTGTGTGTACGAACCTATTTTAACGTGGCCCCCCTCTTAGCGAGAGTGCGTCCACGCGCGGTTGCTTCTAGGTTACAGCGGATGCCCCTCTGGGCAGCTGATGGGGCCTGGAGTATCATGCGGGCCGGAGTGGTGCTTGAGGCAGCTTGGTCTTTCTTCCTCCGTCTCTCTGCACCGCTGTGTGTGCGACCCAACCCTTGAAGCGGGGTATAGTCCCTTTGTGCGGGGGTGTGTGTTGCAGAGCGCCTGTCCGAGGTTCTGGCGGCCAGTAGGGTACCGTTACTGGCACGACACCAAGCGGGAGGAGTTCGCGTGTAGTCCAGGCAAGTGGAAAATGATAAGACGCGTCACTGGCTAACCACGGTTGAAACCGGAAAACGATGAGGGGAATTTTTAGAGCGAGAGTTCGCTTGAAACTCCGGGGGTTGAAAGTCTCCGGGTGACCTTCGTCAATATGGGAAGATATCCTTTGTGCTCTGAGTGTCGTAAGAGCGATGGACACACAAGGTAAGAATCGGTGGGTACCATTGGTCTTGGTCATTGGTGGTTTCGGCCATGATCCACTACGGTAGGCCCTCCTCAGTATGGTGCCGTAGTAGGCGACTGTCTGTCTTCTTGGTACGTTGAACGCTTTGCCTTGGACGTTTGTTTCTTGGTACAGGGCACAAGGTAACGCCGCGGACGGCCTGTGACGCTTTCTTATTTTTCTTCCAACATTGCGATGTTTGGTACACAAAAAAAGGAAGACGGGAAGACAAAGAACGTCAGTGATTAAAAAGAGAGAGAGGGCGAGAGAGAGAGAGAAGAGAAAAAAGGGGGGTGCAACGTGCAACGGGGGCAACGTCCCTTAGTGCGCACCCTGGGGGGGGGGCACCTGTCTTCATCCGGCCGCGCTGGTTTTCGAAGAAAAAGCAGCGTGTAGCGACGCGCCAGCGGTGGCGGAGTAGAACCGTGTGCACAAAAAACACAAAGCAAGAAGAAGAAGAAATGTGAAGAAAAAAAAAAGAAGGGAATGAACTCGGGCGCATACTCCCTTCTTCTGGACTACTATCGGAACTCAACCCCTCACACGACCCATTATCCATTAAAAAATGATCAGGTACGGGGCTTGCACAAGGCAGACAACGTGTGCACGTACCGTAATTGGATTACTGTTGAACCGGGTAAAACCTGGGGCACACCCAGGCATCTTGTTAAGAACCATCCATCCATCCATCAGCCGGCTGACCCCCCCCCCTCATAGGCTATTTTCACTGTGGAGGGGGGAGACGCTACCTGTCACACTCTAAGGTGGTCACCACGGTGGGCGGTCAGAAAAAAAAAATTTTTTTTTTGCCCCAAATACCCCAAATACCACACTTCGGAAAAATTTTGTGGGCCCACTTTTGGCAGGGAATTTTGACCATTTCACCTTCGAGAATTTGACCACCCAGCCTCCAAGGCAACTGCACTGTAGAGGGGGGGGGGGGGGGGGGGGTCTGGTTTATCCGGCCATCCGGCCAAAGTGGCTGATCCTTGACAAGAGCGCTGGGCACACCCCCCCCCCCCCCGAAAATGGGGCTGGGCGTTCCGGTTCGGCATCTTTTTTTTTCGGGGTTTGCGACTTTGCGTACTTGGCAGAATATCGCGACCCTGGTGCTTGTCCACGCCTTGGGGTCCTCAATGCTCAGCTCGACCCCTAGATGCCGCTGTCATAGGAGGCCGCAGGACCGCCACTGGTGCAGAAGAATAATCGGGAAGGTGTGACTGACATTCATTGATCCTGTTGGTTCGGGCTAGTTGAGGAGTGCTACCTTTTGCCAGAACATTACTAGTTGTAGAAGCCAGCTCCACCCCGAATGCTCCTGGTGTCGATTCGAGGTGGTCGTGTTCATCTAGCCATGCGTCCCCTCAGTAAACTGCAATGACTACCTGGACGCTCCCCCCGCGTGTCCCAGGTTTTATCCGGCCGTCATTTACCCGTTCCAGCTTTAGTCCAGTTCAACATTATTCCAATTACGGTATGAAAAGACATTACATGTGAACATGAGAACATGTGTCACAGAAAAAGCACGTGATTCGCATGTTACGCCGACCTTGCAATTTTCATATCAATGGTGGGCGGACGAACTGGGAGGGGGGACAACGGGAAAAAGAAGGAGCTATGTGAAGGTACTGCCTAGGCCGTATTGGGAGAAAAGCAGCCCTATGCAGTCGCTGTTTGTTTTCCTGTGGCAAGGGGGGGGGGGGGGGGGGGGGTTTGCAAGCCGTGCTTCGAATGGATACTATGCTCAACACCGCGCTCGTCCCATCTGCGCCGTGTTCGGTTACGCCACGGACACAAAGAGGCGGCTCATCATCAGCGCGGAACCTGAGTGTCTGCAGACAGGACAGCAGTGTGAACCTGGCGGTCAGTCGGCTGTTCGTAACTTGTCACAGCCAGGACCACCCATGCTACTAGAGCACGGGCCTGTGGTGCGTGGGGGAGGTGGTACCAGTGCAGTGGCGGCATGCGTTGTCGTGGGGACTGGGGCGGCGAAGCAATGCTTTTTTAGAGTGAAAGTTCGCTTGATTTTTTTTTTTGCACAACTGGGCTATCCGCGCCTCTGGCTGACCGACGTAAGTTCGAGGTTGGAATGCAAATCTGATTTGCATCAGTCACTCAGATGGGTGCCCTCTCTGTGGGCACCGAGCCGTCTTCCCGACGACCGCTCATTCGTATTTCACAAGCCGGCCCGTCCCTGTTCCTGGAACTGCATCGAATTGCCAGCCGCTGTTGCCATAGCGCACCGCGGTCTACCAGGTCCATCCCTATCGTGGCATTGGGACACAGGTAGGGCCGAATCGGGCGCTTGGAGGTTCGAGAAACGGATCCTATCCTGACGGAATATCGGAACTACTTCCGATATTCAGACATTCCGACTCAATTCCGCGGATCCGCCAGATTTTCAGAAAATGGGCAGGAAGTCCTCAATTTTTTTGGTCAATTTTTTTGGCAAGTTGGAGGAAGACGTGCGTAGATTTGCTTTTACTTGCTCGGTGTCGACAACACAACAATGTGTTTGAGGTGTGTGTCATTCATATGCGGATCTAAAGCCGCCCACGTCACCAGCAAACAGGGGCATTGCACTGTTTCTGGCCACCGCCGCCCACTGCTTACCGCTACCAACAACTACTACTGAACTGCAAACTATTAAGGAGGGGAAAAAGAAAGACAGGCAAGAAAGGGATGCGAACGTCTGGGGTTTGTGGAGTACATGGAGCGATCGCGGAAGGGGCAGCGACCGACAGATAAGAAACAGAATGAAAACGGAGAGAGTGGAAAAATAGGAGCGGGGAATACTCGGGGGCCGGGGGGGGGCCGCGTAGGTGCGTAATTTTCGAACGGGGGCTAGAGGTGGGGGGGTGTTTGCAAGAACCATGCACCCCTGGACTTCAGCAGCCATATAGTAACTAAGTCAATGCTGTTTGTGCGTACGTGTGTAAACCCTGGCTTGAGTGATTTAACACAGCACGCTGCCATCCGACACTTGTTGATATAGACAAACAAGCTTGTTTCCATCCCTTCGCCTACTAACTAAGATTTCCAGCAGCACGGGCGGTCCTGGCTGTGGCGAGCTTCGACAACAGCCAGCCGCCTCGCACCCATTGGCCTTACTTAAAGACTCGTCCAACTCGTCTGCGGGGCGTAGGTGTCAAAACCAGCCAGACACTCGGTATTCGCGCTGGTCCGCCTTATGTCTGCGCGGGTTAAAGGACCGAAACACGCCGCACGCGGGATCAGTGCAGTGTTGAGCACACACACACCCCCGGACTCCCACTCCAGATTGTGGGAGTGGTTCTGCGGTCGTTTGTGCGGTCGGCCTCACTCCTTCTACGCGGAAGATGGTCACTTCCGCACCTGAAAGGATGTGGCTGCTGAGATTGGTCGCTTGCGCTCGCGCCCGGCACTGGGGTTCGCGTGGGCGAGGCAGCACATTTCCTCCTTTGCCATTGGGACTCTTGTTGCCCTTCCTCCTATGCAGTGTGGCCTCCTCGAGTATTTCCTACGCTTTTTAGAGTGAAAGTTCGCTTGAAACTCCGAGGTTTTGGAGTCTTCGGGTGACCTTCGGCAGTCCCGGCACGTTCGTAACGGTTGCACGAGGTAATGGGTTCGATGTGCCTTTGCGGTTTATCGTTGGTGGCTTCGGTCGTTGAGTACATGAACCACATTGATTAGCATGCACTGCAGCACGGTGCGTACCGTGGTAGAAGGTGACGGGTTGTTTCTTCTTGGTAGCATACAACCGTCTCTTACCGTGTGCGTTTGGGGATTATCTTGTAACTTGCGCCCGAGAACCCTGTAACTACGTCGTATCAAAATATGACAGGAAAGTTAAAAGGAAAAAGAAGAGCTCGTCACTCGCACAACCGCGGCTGATACATAATATTATGCAATGATAGTGATAATGGGTGGCAAAATCATTTTTGCGTAAACCTGGATGCAGGGTGTGAATCAAAAACGCAACGGCTTGCGGTGACGAGCTTCCCATTGCCAGCTCGTCTCCAACATTCCATGCTTGGCAACGAGAAAAAAAAAAAGAAGAAACTCGGCAGGGAAACCTGCGAACGGGAGCGGGAGTCCCCTAGAATACACACCTCTAAGTTCCTGGCGCCTGGCGGGGCGGCATTTTTTCCTCTCTTCTGCTCTACTTGTCTACGCGTACATGGATGCGGCTTACCCCCCTCACTCTGCCGCGATGGCTACTCGATTGCAACGCGAAAGGAAACTCTGCTTGCTAGGATTCGACACCAGCGTGTGCCCCTTAGTCAAGTCTTTTTTTTTTTCTTTTTGAGGCTGCCCGCAAGCTCAAACGAGTTACAAAGATATACAGGCGTTTTGTGATTTCTCTTTTTAAGACTGTCTCGAGTTTTGAAGAATCGTGTTTTGTAGCTACCCGGTCGACAGTTTTTGTGGTGAAACCCCGCTGGAGACTCCGAAATCTCCAGGTGAGTGGCGGTTTTCTTAGAGCGAAAGTTCGCTTGAAACTCCTTTTTTGTACACAACAAGGAAGTTGAAGTATGGCTAAAGACAAAGTGGTGTCACCTGAGGGGGTAATCTCAGGGCCGCCCGTATGTAGTTGGCTATCACGGATAGACTACGTTATAGAAAGAGTAGCGTTGGCACTCTTACAGGTTCGTTCCCTCGTAGCTCGCCGGGAACGGGCGCTCCAGTTAAACTGGTACGTTACCGTTTCAGGTTTGGATTTTGGGAGCATTGCCTCATGGATTCTGAGACCTATTTCTCCCACGAATGGTGAACCAGCTTTGAACTTTTGAAACAAACACGCCTGTCTACGTCGTTTTATCCTGGGGCAGCCTGCACAGTATCGCGGGAGCGCTCAAAAAAAAAAAAGAAGCACAATCGAGTTGGAAAGGCAATGGGCCCATTCATACGCGGGCTCACGCACAGATTCCCCAGCGCGGCATTCTTTGAGCCAATTCACCCCCCTGCCCGAACGAGTGTTGCCGAGCCTTTTAGTTTTGGGGCTAGAATGCGAACAATCTGTGGCGATAGTCTACATCGGCTATCGAGTTTCGTAGAGCGTACTCGAGCGGATAATCGAGTGTATCGAGTGGAATCGTTTGGGTTAGAATGCAAAGAACCTGTGGCGATACCATGCAGGGTCAAAACCTTGTGTCTTTTTGGTAACATCGAGTGTATCGAGTGGAATCGTTTGGGTTAGAATGCAAAGAACCTGTGGCGATACCATGCAGGGTCAAAACCTTGTGTCTTTTTGGTAACAGGGATTTAGACCCTAAAAGAAAATGGCCACCCATTTTTTCTGGAAACCGTACACCGCGAGAGTAGGAGAAAGTAGAAAGGGAAACTGGAGTTTTCGTTGACCGCACTACCCTGAGCCCAAATCCTGGACGTGGGTTCCGGTGGCAAATTTGGCAAATGATCATGATCAGAAGGTCCTACTTGTGCGGTTAAGTCTCCTCACACATTGCATGTGGCTAAAAAAAATTGGGGGTTTTCTAGTGTTTATTGTGGTTTAGAGGTTCGGTGTGTTAGGGTCTCCGGTTGACCATT
The DNA here is from genome assembly GCA_030068145.1 of Diplonema papillatum. Lineage (NCBI taxonomy): Eukaryota > Euglenozoa > Diplonemea > Diplonemida > Diplonemidae > Diplonema > Diplonema papillatum. The sequence goes on along the minus strand of JAPJBO010000458.1, from coordinate 105,050 downwards.
GAGGCTGTGAGGCGGGTAGTATGAGGGCAGTAGGTATGCTTATACACTTTAACTACGGCTAGCCATGTTTGTAAGTGTTGCGACCGACACCAAGAAGAAATTCGCTTTGAATTTAGTCTTGGGTCCCCCACGCGTATGCATGTTGAGCATGTTGTTTTCAAAGAAAAGAAAAAAATTGGAACAAATACTGCGGTGACTTTTGATGAAGTTGAGCAATTTCTTTTTTTTCCAAAAAATTTTCTTGGGGGCTGTCGGCCACGCGGCAGCGTTTACCAAAAAGACACAAGGTTTTGACCCTGCATGATAATCTGCAGTGCTCTCGCCGCGGAATCGCTTGGGGGGTAGGTGAATTGGCTCATCTTTGCAGGGGCGGTCTACCTGCTTGCATCTAGAAAGCGACGTCTTCTCACTTCAGTTCAAGAGTTTGCGGAAAACTCGGGTTTAGTGTCCCCGGGCGACATTGCGGCACTAGGTGGTTGAGGGTGGGGGCGGGGACATGGGAATAATGAGCGATGTTGTTCTCGCTTTTGTTTTAGAGTGAATTTTCGCTTGAAAACTCCGGGGGTTTAAAGTCTCCGGTGACGTTCCGGCACTCTTGGAAGGCATCCTTTTGTGTTGTCCGACGATGGCAACTAATATAAAAATGCAAGACGGCCCAGCCTTGTCTCCTGAACTGCTGCCACTGTTCACATCACCGTGGATCACGTTGCACCAAAGGTCTGTCAGGTAACTTGCGCGTGTAGAGTACCCTGCGTTACTACGTCGTACCTAAATACGACGAAGAGTAAAGTAAAATAAGCAAAAACTAAGGAATCATCGCTGGCACAACCGCGGCTGATACTGATGGTGATGATGGGATTTCGTTGAACCACATTGCCTGATCGTTTTTAATTGCGGAGGCACGATGGAGTACGACCGAAGTGGCAGCCACCTCGTGTGTGACTAAATGCAGACCATCGGCACAGATATTCTGCATTCTCTAACTTCAAATATCGCGGTGCATCAGGAGGGGATGGACACGGCTTGTTGTGCAAAGGCGTGATAGTTTGCGGAAAACTCGGGTTTAGCGTCCCCGGACGTTTTGCGGTACTGTGTGGTTGGTGGGGCCGGGAGCGGGGTGGAGGGACACTGGGAATAGAGCGATGTTATTCTCGCTTTTCTTCTGGAGATGAAAGCTTTTTTCTTCGTCGTCGGACAACCGGCAAGTCGGACTGAAAACATCTTCTTTTCGTATTGCCGGGGTGCAGAGGAACGAAGGACCGAAACGACAGAAAACCGAAACTAATGACGCAAACCCCCTGCGTTCGGGTCAACACAACCTATGGTTCGTTCCTGCGCTTCCACACCCCGTAGGCCTGCGGTGGTTGATTCCCACTACAGACCAAGGGAATTGTAATGTTTCATTTTTGTTTCGCTTTCTTTTTCTTTCACGGAAATGGATAATCTGCACAATGCAATGAGAAGTTCGGTTCCTCGTTGCTTTTTCTTTCGGGATATTTTCGTTTTGGACTCGTTTGTGTGGTTGTTGCCGTGGCTTTACTTCATTTGCGGCGATGCCACGAGAGAGAGAGAGGAGGGGGGGCGGTTTGGGCAGAAGGAAGCTATAGCAAAGCATCGTACTTTGCCAGAGTATCTCTGCCCGCATCCTTCCCTCCCCTTTTTGGTCGTATGCCAGATTAAAGCTTTTTTTTTTGAAGTTTTCTTTTCCATGTCGTAAGCGGTCTCCGGGTGACTGAGGAGGAGGCGCACGGATGCGGGAGACTTGTTGTGTGTGCCGGTTGATCGGTTTCCCACTTGGAATTACCCTGTGTCATTTTCAGGTAAGGAATTCCGATCAACCACCAAAACACGCTGCCTGCGTCTTTTTAGCCTGCACAATACATTTGAAGGGCGACCGGCAAGATTGTTACGAAAATTTATGTAGGCACTGGTCTCTGTTCCCGTTTCGTAGGCTGGCTTGAAGAGGTCGGGAAATATTTCGAGCTTGCGTCGTCACGAGGATCGACTGGTGCTACGACTCTCCTAGAATGAGGAATGCCTGGCCGGCCGGGTGGATTTGAACCCGGTGGCAAGCCCCAGTACCGGGAATACTCTCTCGATCCTGCGGTCCTTCTCGGGTTTGTGCATCCAAGACCGCTAGCCCCGTGACAACGGGGAGGCTCCCCCAAACGTAAAATACTCGAGGGCTGCCTTCGGCGGAGGCTCAATGGGGAATTAGGGTTCGATCCCGGAGAGGGAGCCTGAGAAACGGCTACCCAACTCGATTCAACCCCGTGGCCTTAAAACCGCGGGGTCGAGGTGGATACAATTGACCGAGATAAGAACCAACGCTAGCAATAGCAGCGGTGTGTGGATGAAACAGGTCAATCGAGTGATAGCACACGACTTCAAGTCGGTGCAAGCCCGCAAGAGCTTCTGCCCTATCAGCTTTTGACGGTAGTGTAGTGGACTACCGTGAGCTGCAAGGTGGGTCCATTTTTGTTGCGCGCTTACGCCCGCCACCAAAACCCAGATTTACCCGTGTTTCGTGTACAGGCTACAGCACATTCACCTCCGTTGAGATTTGGAATCTCCTCAAGTATTTCTTACGAAGCAGGTGCTTGTACAAAAAAGAAATGAAGTCGTCTTAGGGTTCGCCGGCGGCCCGAAGAGAGAGGGGAAGGGGGAAATCCCGGGGAACGTGCCTCGCTTAGCGCTGCTGTACAGACGAGGGTCGCGAAGTAGGACTGTCCGTAATTTTTTTTTTTTTTTTTTGGTTGGCTGACTTCAGGACCTTATGCAGCCCATTTTCTCCTTCAGACTAGACACCAAGCCCATTTTCTCTGGTGAGTCTTAATGCAGGGGGGGTCCGGGGGGCACCGCCCCCCGGGAGACGGTACGGTACATGGATTTTCAGATTCTGTCTTTTTCGGAACCTGTAACAGGAAACTGATGCCTGGTTACAGGCCTCTGGCGAAAATTCGAAATCTTGTAGATAGTTTATGGGGGGTCCAGGGGGCACCGCCCCCTGGGAGACGGTATGGTACATGGTGCCTAGAATCTGATGTCCGGGCTAAGGCAGGACCTCTGTAGCACAGCCATAGGAGAAATAATTCCCATACAGGCACCCAAAACCTCTGCCCAACCCAAGATTACAGACACCAAACTCCTGCCCAACCCAATCCGAGGTAGTGTAAATCAACCCAACCTCCCACCCGATTTTCGATTTTTTTTTTTGGGTGAGTTACCTCACCCAACCGCTGCAGTGCATAACCCCCTGGCTGACTTGAGGAAAGGGTTCGAAAGGGTTGAGGGGGGGAGCGGGCGATCGTCGGAGAAAACGCGAGGCTTCGTGGGCGGAGATTCGACAACAACGCGTGCGCGTGGGGAGAAAACGCGAGGCTTCGTGGGCGGAGATTCGACAACAACGCGTGCGCGTGGGTGTCTATTCTCTTTGCGCAGGGTGAAGTACCGTGTGCTGGGAGGGGGGAAATCCTTTTTTCGCGTTCAGGCGCTACTTGGGGGAGGGGGAACAAAAAGAAGTTTTCCGTTGACCGCACGTTGCCCCGAACCCAAACTTTTTAGCCGTGGGTCTCTGGGTCACGTACGTCTCCTTCTGGTCATGTTTGGTCGCCTGGTCATCTTGTCGGTGCTCGGACGTAGCCAGTGGACTCGGGGGGGCTGGTTCAACGTGTCAGGAGACACGGCCCTCCCGAGTTTTTTTTTCCCACCACCGCCACCGGGCGCGGCACGAGTGCTGCGCTGGGTGCGGCCTCACTACGCTTTCGAGACCCCGTCCACTCAGGCTCAACGGAAATACAATTTTTTTTTTTTTTTTTTTTTTTTTTGTGCGGGGCCAAAATAACACTCAACCCAGAAATACTTGTTGGCGGCGGTGTGCAAAGGCACGCCGTTGCGTTGGCGCTGGTTAGGATAGAAAGCGGGAAGTGGGAGGTTTTTCGAAGTATCCAACAAAAGTATAGACCCTTTTACAGTCCGTGTTCCCCAGGTGTGGTTCGGTGGTTAGGGTTAGCTAAGATAGACGCTGCCTGTACCCCCCCTCCAACACGCATGCGCGTGAGCAGATAACGAACGGTTCGGTATTGTGGATTGGGTATCGAAAAAGAAGGGAAAAAGTGGCAGTGGTGGCAACTGTGGCCGGGCCGCTGGTACACAAGTCAGACTACACAAAAAAAAAAGGATACTTGTATTTTTCAAACAAAAAATGATTTCTTGTTTTTCTAGAGTGAAAAAGTTTTTGTCGGCCTGTTTCAGTGGTAAGTTATTATTGGTGGTGAAAGATTTTCAGCGCATTGCACCAGCCGGCTCCGGGCTGGGTCTGCCAGTGATCATTTTCACTTTTTCCCACACCGGTTTTAGCCCGATCAGAGGTTTGGACCGGGGACCCGGGGCCCTAGCTCAATTCCTGGAAACGGAAAGGCTGACTGCTGGTACAGTTGCGAGCGATGTTTTATTTAGAGTTAAGGTTTTTTGGACGCGAAACAGTCGGGTTTCCCCCCCGACTACAAACATTGAAAAAGGAAAAACTGTGTAACACTTCCAGAATTAGGGTCTTGCACTGATAAACGCGGAGCCAAGGGCAGTCAGTATCAACCGATTAATAGTGATGACGATGGGCTACATTGTGTGTACTTCGCGAGTGCAGGGATGAACCACCCTCTTGGTGGTTGGTGCTTCCTGTGCACTCGTAACTTGGTTGGTATCTGACTTTCTCATATCATGCAGGGTCGAAACCTTGTGTCTTTTAGGTAAATGGCCACCAATTTTTTTCCGGAAAAAAAATGGGTTTTTTAAATTTTAAAAGTTTGGAACAAACACTGCAGTATTTTTTGATGAAGTTGAGCACAATTTTTTTTTTTTTCCAAAAAAAAATTTGGGGGGCCATCGGCCCTGCGGCAGCGTTTAAAAAAGACACAAGGTTTTGAGGCTGCATGATATGCAGCCGTTGTTTCCGGAAATGTTGCGTTCAGGATCAGCGCTACTGGGGTGGGTAAAAAGCCATTGACAACGGAAATTTGCAAAACAGCAAGGGGGTTTTGTTATTTCCACGAAACGAACCCCATCAAAAATCAAACACTCATCTGACACAACCGATTTTCTTAGTTCCCTGTGTCAGAGCCCACGAAGGCGGTTGATTCCGCGAGGCAGGTTTTCCCTACCGGCGGAAGTTGCTTGGGAGAGCTTCTTTGCTTCATTTTATTTCTTGCGGAGTCTTGTATCTCTTGACTTGAAAAAGAAGAGAAAGAGCGGAGAACAGTTGCTCCATTTTTTTTTTAAATTTTTCTGCAGGAAGACCAAGCAGAGTTGGCGACGGCTGCCGCAAACGCCTTCTTTTCGCTTTTTGCTCCTGTTGAACTTTTCTTCTTTTGTTTTGTATGTTCTGTACTTACAGGGGGCACTCTTGTTTAGACGTTTGAGCGTTGTAATGTTGCGTTGCACCATTCCCCACGGGAGGGGAAACTTGACACTTCTTTCCAATTTATTTCTGTCTGAAAACAGGGCTTCCGCTGTCGGAAAAGGCCGCGTAGCAGCAAGCGGCGATGAACCACAGGGTTGGTGAAATGAAACCGAGAGTGATCATCAGGTTCGGCGCTTAAACGAAGCCAGCGCGCATCATCTCCTGCACTCAGTTCCTGGGCGCATTTCTTTCGGGGTAGCAAGCTTTTTTTTCCTCGCTCCCGTCACCCCGTTTTCTGGTTACCCACTCGTTAGAGCGTGGTTTGCCCCCCCCTTGGCCTCCTCTCGGTTGCGGAACCCTGCGGCAGACGACCCCCCAGGTTGCAGTCGTAGTGGCGAACCACTCGGATGCCTGGGCATCCACTGCGGACAAGAAGGAAGGAAAGGAAAATGGCCCCCTATCCCGGTACTCAGCCTGCAGGCTTGTAAGCCGTCAGCGTTCTGGGTAAAGAGGCATGCTAGCATGGACCCAGCGAGGCGAGGACCGTACCGTCTTAGTAGACCGATTCACGGCCACGCACCGCCCAAGCGGCGTGAGAACCCCCTACTCAGACGCAGACCACGCAAACCCACCGGGTGGACGAAGTAGGTGGGGCACGACGAAACGACGGTCAACGAAACGAAAGCACTGCACACGCCCCATCGACCGGATCGAGGAGAATCTGACGCGTCAGAGAGTGCCCGAGACCGGTGGTTTTCCGAAGGAGGGGCTCCGGTTGCTTGGACAACGAGGTTCGCCGTCGACTCGGTCACGTTCACGCGTCAACTTCTGTGTTCGACTTGTGGCATCACGTGGGCGACCCTGAGATTAGGTGACACCACTGTATGGTCTTTAACCATACTTCAACTATCTTGGGTCCCTGGTATCGGGAAATCTCTGAGTCGCCAGATTTTCCTCGGCCCAGCCTGGTTGGGTGACGGGAAACCTGGTGGATCCTACCAGTAGTCGTGTGCTTGTTACAAGGATGAAGCCATGTAAGTCTCGGAGTAAACAAAAGGATGCAATCCAGTTCCCGCGGATGCGGAATTGGAAGCAGCCGTGATTTGGCGAATTCGATGTGCTCTTGAGTAACTCCCGCAGTTCCTCTAAACACGGCTGACTGCGGGGCGTTCAGCCGCAATCCACCAGAACAGAAGGGAGCCGACCCAACGACTGCGACACACATGCACAATGCCAGACACTAGCGTCTGGCAAAAGCATGCGTGACACAGCCATGCCTTGGAGGTGAAACGAGGGGTGCCGGCTCCCTCCACGGAAGGACAATATACCGCTAGAAGTGGGGCTGGACCGCAGCGGCAGGCAAAAAGAAGGCGAGGACCCGAGGCGACCGAACTCTCCAGGGGAGGACCCCACACGGAGCGGCCCCAAACACGTTGGTGATATTTCACCGGCCGTTCGGGTCGCGACGGACGACGCTGTCTTTTTCCCGCGTTTTCGCCAAGAATACTCGACGTAGCTGCTTCGACTCCGAATGGAACGGAGGTAATATAGAGGTGGAGGGGAAAAATGCAATACACAATCTGTTTTGTTCTTCGCTTACACCACCATGTGTTGTTTTCTCACTCAGGACTTTGTTCTGTTGTGTTTGTATGATGTCGTGTGGGGGTAGACCCGCATGACCTCACGTCAGTTCAACACGTGGTTCGGCAGTTACAGCACTTGGGATCCCTTCTGTTCTTTGTCAGGCAGCATCGTCGAGCATTTCCTTTCAAGCTGGCGCATTTTTTGTTGAACGCTTACGCCCGCCACTGAACCCAGATTTACCTGTGTTTCGTGTGGGCTACAGCACATTTACCTCCTTTGATCTATCGCAACTGGCAGTCTCCTTGAGCATTTCCTACAAAGCAGGTGCTTATACAAAAAAAAAAAAAGCCAACCGGACGGCCAGCCAAGGCGTGCTTGGATGGGCTGGCTTCTGTAGAGCCTCGATCGAGCCGCAATATTTCCCGTCCGGGGTTTCGTTCCCGAGTCGACGTGCTGCCCTGGGGAGCATCGGATCGAAAACAGGATGGCCGGTGCAAGGTTGATGACACCCCGACAGTGCAAGCTGGGTCGGCTGGGCTGTCGCCTGTCACTTCACTCGTTCGCCGGCTCAACACCGCACTGGTCCCGTCTGCGCCGTGTTTCGGTCCTTTAAGCCACCATCAGCGCGGAACCTCGTTCGCCGAGAGTGGTGACTTCGCCGGGGATCCCCAAGTACGCGGTGCTGCTGGAGCAGTGCAAGTTGGATCAGTTGGGTCACTTCACTCCGTCTGGGGGGGTGTCTTTCTTCACACGATGCCTTTCTTGCGGGAAATCCAATTGCGTGGTTTGGTGGGAGGGAGGTGTCTTCACACGGTGCGCCTCTTCTTGCACGACGAAGCCGACGACGAGGAGGTCGAAGAGCACCCCGGGCTGGCATCGCACGACTCTGCGTCGTCCGCTTCGGAGGAGCCGTTGCAGGCGCTGTTGCTTTCGTCGTCATCTTCTTCGTCTCGCGTCCTCTTCGGGGACGTGTTCTTCAGGATACCCTCGTGCCGGCTCTGTAGCGGGAAGGAAATGTGCCGAGGGACAAAGTAAGTGTTTAGTGAGCCACGGTCTATCCGGACGATCCCTATCCACAAAACTGCATGGACCTGTCTATCGCGAATCATCGATGCAGATGTTCGCCACAGAGTATTTGCATTCTAACCCAAGATTACCGGATGGATGCGGGCAACTGCACCTATGTACCACCGGCACCCTCTGGGGTGCTTCCAGGTTACGCGCAATCGGGGGGTTTGGAACATGTTGATTAATATCGAAAGCCCGCACCCACGCGGCGTTGACTGTGGCTGGCCTTTGTAAGGGCTGCCTTGATGTTACTTTGATCAGACGCAACATTAAGCTGAAACTAACCCAAACTATCGCGGACTATCAGGGGGGCAAGAAGTGCGATTGACATCACCCACACAGCGTGATGCGAAGTAGCTCGACAAAAAGGTGCGCAAAGCCCCCGAGCCAATAGCAGGTCTGTAATGAATTTCGACCCATCGGCTTAAAGACGCACGATGGTTTGGCACGCCATTGCCGGTCCAGACCGTGTTTTCGAGTGTCACGTGTTATTGGCGAAGTAGTATGCACAGCGACCAAGGGGCGCGGCCAGGTTGTTTTTTTTAGAGTTAATGCTCGCATGAGGAAAGTCCCTAGCCGCACGCGTAAAGAAGGGGGCATGCCTGCGTTGCGAGCGACAGGTCGGAGGAGCGGTCCTTGACGACGTTGACGAAATCGTGGACGAAGCATTCCTGCACCGCTTCGAACACGGCCCTTCGGCCGTCCTGAGAGGGGGGGAGAAGGAGTAGCTTCATGTTTGAGGAGAGGAAAGTGCTCTTTTTTGCGTGTTCGCTGCAAACTTGCACGAGCGTCCCTTTCGTATCCTATTTTTGAACGGTTCGCTTACTAATTTCGGAAGGATCGCTTTTAATAGTAGATGGTTCGTATCTATTTGAAAGGTTCACTTCTAATTTTGGAAGGTTCGTGTCTCATTTTGGAAGGTCCCAGCTGCATCTGTGTTCTTCAAGCCACGGACACACACGACGGACCGTCATCGGCGCGGAACCTGTGTCTGCGGGGGCGAGGACCCTACTACCGACCAACGCAGAGGGAGGAATGGCCACTCGCATGCTCGACCCCCCGCATCCCGCCACCCCCGCATCTTGGTTGATGGTAGCGTGAGTGTTTGTGTCCGTTCTTGAGGATGTTTGGCTCACGACATCGTACGTGGCTGACCGCAATGGAAACGAACCAGCAGGAAGCAAAACATTCGAAGCCTGCGTGTTCAAATGTTCTGATGATCTATAATCGGTGGACTAAGTTCCGCCCCATGCAGCTCCGTTGTGCGCATACCTCCCAGCAGTGGACGTCGAACAGATCCCGCACGGCTTCGGAGATGACGTCGTCGTACTTCGCACCCGTCGCGGTCGAGAGGACCGCGGCGGCGAGCGCCGGCAGCGGCGTGTTGGAGCAGGCGGTTGAGTAGTACGCCGCCTCGCTGAGATACGCGGCCACGTCGCGGATTCGCCCGACCGACTCCTCAGCCGGGAGGCGGGGGGCCAGGTACTTCAAGAGCCCCCGGAGGAAGTCGTCTACCGATGGGCACACCGCGAGGAACCCGAGGCGGGTGAGGATCTCCATCTCGGCCTCGAGGATGCTCTGCACGGACGCGATCCCGCACGTCATGTCCGCGAACTCCTGCAGGTTGACCGCCCAGAACTCCTCCATCTTCGCGGCCAGGACCAGGCAGGTGATCGCGTATTTTTGCAGCTCGGCCTTCTTCGGCCGCAGGGACCGCAGGACTTCGTCGAAGAGGGCGGCAAACCGCGAAAGGGTCGCCTGCCGGAGGGAGAACGCGTTGCAGACCTCTACGATCCAGTCGACGCACACAACCCGATGCCACTCTTCGAGCTCCCTACGCAGGACTAGCTCAGTACCGTATCCGCGGCGCTTCAGCTTCCGGCTGCCGACGAGCTGCCGCAGCCACAGCTTCGCGTCCGCCGCCGCTCGCGCCTGCCGCTGGCTCACCCGCCGCGCCGGCGCGGCCGCGGCAGCCGCCGCCGCCGGCACCGTCAAGCCGTCGAACTTCAGCGACACGGCCTCCGGCGAGAGCACCTCCGTCAGCCCGCAGCTCTCCTCGTCCGTTGAGCTCGTCGACGACGAGATCCGGGCCAGCGCCGGGTCGCACCGGAGCACTTGCGTTTGCATCACGGCGATACGGGGGAAGCCCCTCTCTCTCTCTCTTTTGTGCGCGCGCCGACAATCAACCGAGGTTGACGTGCAGTCCGGTGTCTTTCGACCCTTTCTTGTCTTTTTTTTTTTTTCTTTTTTTCCGCGATCAAGTTTTGATGTTAAAAAAAAAAAAAGGAAAAAGCGAACCCTCTCTTCGAAAGGAGGAAGGGGGGTACGGGGGTTCGGGCCGCAACCTTCTACTAGTCTAGGGATGGGGCGGGGGGATGGGAAGGGAGGGGGGGTGGTGGTCGGAGGAATGTGTTTCTTTCTTCTAGTATGTTTTCCGGGGGGGGAAGGAGAGTTTCCTTTGTGTGTGTTTTTTTCTTGCAGTTGACGACTTTACGTCGTTCTGATGTGGCGACCTTTTTTGGTACGGCCGGGGAAGTTTTCTGTTTTTTTATTCCCCGAGGTCGGACAACAAACAGAGGTTGTGTTGAGATAAGGTTTTGTCTGTCTGTATGTCGGTGCGGTGTGTGTCTGTATGTGTGTGGGGGAGGGGGATTCTAATTGGGATTTCCTTTGTTTCCCTACGAGGAGGTAAGAGTGAGGTTGATTGGGTACAGGTCCAGAGCGATTGCAGTGACAGGTGAACACGCACTCAGCACCCGACCACTTTTTCTGGATAACCGGGAGACCTGGGTGGCTGGCTTCCAGGTTTGGGTTCGTCATGAACCCCCTTGCAGGGCTTACGCAGCTCTTATGTCTTGGAGCTAAATACCGACTGAAAATCAGTACACAACATACATAGGGTCAGGCAAAAAGAAACAGAGCACCTCTGCCTCCTCTCCGGCCTCAACCCTCCAGTGTCGCGGTGGTAAGCAACAGCAGGATCTGCCGACCGGAATCCCCGGTACTGCGGTTGATTCCCCAGACGAATCTGCAAAGATAGTACGTGCTGATAACGTCAGCACGTGTGCACGTACTGATTCAGCCTGTGTACGAAAAGAAACTAAGAAGATTAACGTGCTGAAATCAGTACGTTCAGCATGCTGAAGGTAGAGGCCTGCCCCTCTTGTTAGCGATTTGGGGTCCAGCTGGGTCCTTCTGCTGCATTCGGGCAGAGATAGGTTGGGTTCAAGGGCGGACATGCGCACGAGGTCTCTTCAGAAGCTGGAGTTAAAGAAGGTGTGCCCGAGTCACATGGGCAAACCCAGCGCGGAATGCAGTCGATGATCGGATGAGGCAGGTCTAATCGGACTCGTACAGACCCGGTTGGATACACGAGGTCCGGATCTGAATTCGGAAGTTGTCATCACCGACGCTAGTCGTGGCTCGATAAAATGCAAGATGGTCTTGCGTATTCCTTTAGACCGGGCTCGGGCTCAGAGGCGTTAATGCCCGTAGCAACACGCTGTATTCGTAGTTCTGGAATCGTTTCGCTTCTCGTGTTCGCGTGCTTTTGCGCAGCCAATAGCAACGCGCCGTTGTAAGCACCACATAAAAGACAACGAGGCGGGAAAACACGCTGTGCGACTTGCGTTTTTTTCCTTTAGTATAAAGTTAGAGCGAATTCATGGGGGGGTAAGCTCGAAGTACGAATAGAACCTTAGAAAGAGTCGGGTTTCCCGGTTGTCACCAGATCCACAGCTCTTTTTTAGTGCCGCGTGATAGCGCAGAGGTGCAGAGGAGCGTGCACCTGTAGCAGTGCAGCGTGGTGACAAGCCGGTTCTGGGCTATTCGACTTCCAGACTGTTTCGAGTTTGAAACAGTCCAGATCACTTCTTTTCTTATTAGCCCTGATACCAGTTTTGCAACCCGGAAACCCAGCTCTAACTTAACCCCTGCTGAACTCTTCTGTCCGTATCGATGGAGCTACCTGTTCGTCCGTCGAAGGGCAAACCAGGCACGGGCCGAGCAAGGCCGTAGTTGAATGGGAAAGGTGAACAGCTTGAAGAATCGGCAAAAGGAGGAGATCTTAGCTTAATGTTTGGGCAGGACACTGTCATACGGGGGGGAAACGAACACACACACACACACACACACACACACACACACACACACACACACACACACACACACACACACACACACACACACACACACACACACACACACACACACACACACACACACACACACACACACACACACACACACACACACACACACACACACACACACACACACACACACACACACACACACACACACACACACACACACACACACACACACACACACACACACACACACACACACACACACACACACACACACACACACACACACACACACACACACACACACACACACACACACACACCCGCTCTGACCTTTCCTTTCTCCAATATTTGGGGAAGCTGAGCTTTCTTCTTCGCCAGAAGCCTGGCCAAACTGCCACGAGCTTCAGACTAGCTTCCATGCAAGTCGTGTTGCATTGTCGAACTGGGCTTTGGTTCGTTTTGCTTGGAAAATATGTATAGCCACTTTGGCCGGAAGCCGCAGCCCTGCGTTAGTACAAGAAAAGACAGACAGACAGAGAGAGAGAGAGAGTAATCACGTCTCGGCAGTCCCGGGGCCTCCCGCCCACCTGCGTGTGTTCTCGCGGTCATCGCTACCGCGTTGACCTTTCCCGAGAGAGAGAGAGAGAGAGATTGGTGTGGCCACACCTTAACAGTGCCTCTTCTTCTGCATGCGCTCTCGGGCACCGCCTCCGCGCTGACCTTTCCAAGAGGGAGAGAGAGAGAGAGAGGGATCTAGAACTTCGCAAACGACAGCGAGCGAACATAGACCAAGAAGGTGGGTCTATCGTGCGGGGGGGGATTGCAAAAAAAGACAGGCGCTTGACAAAGACAGGTGTTTGTTTGTGTGTGCCGGTTGATCGTTTTCCCACTTAACGTGCACTTGCATTTGCCCTGTGTACATTCAGGTAAGGAATTCTGATCAACCACCAAAACACGCTGCCTACGTCTTTTTAGCCTGCACGATACATTGAAGGGCAACCCGCAAAATTGTTAGCACTAAAATAACGTGCTTGGATGATCACGTCATCACCGTCCTTCAAGCCCGGGCGGAACCTTGTGAGGGGGACCTGGTGGTCATAAACAGACCTCAAGTAACCAAGCTCCCCTCCGAGAGAGCACACAGCTCGGTTGATAGAAGGAAAGAATCACACTGCACACAGGCGATCAACAACCCCGCTTGACCCGCCTGCGGTTGTGTGCAAATTTGTTGCCTTCGTGTGATTGTCAGGCCTTCGACTACCCTGAGCAACGCACTGTGCACACTCCGTGTCTACGTCACAGCAGATGGAACGTGTTTGTTGCGCCGCCGCGGAGGCGGCCTACGAGTGGGTGTCGTTGTGGCCTCCCGGCCGGAGCCATCGTTGGATGACCCGGTTGTGTACATCAACCAAACCGCCCTCCCCCCGATTTGCGTGATCTTTCGTTTTCGTATAAGCACCTGCTTTGCAGGAAATATTCAAGGAGCTGCCCTGCTTACTTCGACAGAAGCTAGAGGAGACTTTGCAGTTGCAGAGTTACAACTGCAAAGTGGGTCTTTTTTTCAGAGCTGAAGTTCGCTTAAGATTCCGGGACTTGAAGGTCTTCTTTCCGTTAACGCTTATGCGTTTTGTAGGAAACACTTGAGGAGGCTGCCAGTTGCGAATTCACAATGCAGCAATGTGCCGCTGCCCGAACAAATACAGGCAAAGCCGGGTTTAGTAGGGGCGTAAGCGTTTTGTGTTTCCGGCGATATTCGCTCAGTCAGTTGCCTGTATCGGCGGCCATTGGGTTGTTTGGCAGGTTGCATTAGCTGCAGACTTCTTTTTGAGCAGACCGAGTTTGGGCCCTCTCTTCAGGTGTTGTGTTCCTTTTTAACCTGGTATGTCTTGGGTTAGGGATCTTCATGTGAAGCACGGACATGTATACTGTAACGGTCTGGTGCCAGTTCGCTCATTGCCCAGGCTTACATTTTTGGAGCACTCGAAAAAAACAGCCCAGGCATACATTTTTGGAACACTCGTTTTATTTCCCTTCACTGGGATGGCTGCCGTGACGAACCTAGCTAGCAAAAAAAAGCAAAGGCCCACCTTTTTAGTTGTACTGTTTCTCCCCCTTTCTAGCCTCGCCCCTCGAGTTTTCGGTGAGTTATCTCACCGAGCCGCCTGCGTGCACAATGCCCTGGCTGCGGCATTAAAAGCTGTGCGGCTTTCGGAGGCTGGTGTTTTGATGGAAAGAAGCGCACCCGCAGTCGGTTTGCGATGGTTGGCGGGTCAATGGCCCAACGAGAAGGAGGCAGATCGGGAGTCCATCGACGTCGACGATGATACAGAGTACCTCGACCTCCCGGCGAACCCAGGCCCGCAGTAAGTGCACCTGTTCGCGAACCTACCCTGAAGGAGCTCAGGAGTTGGAATACGGAGATACACCGCTGCCACCGAGAGGTGTATGAAAAGAAGCGCGCCCGCAAACCCGTCGGTTTGCGATGGTTGGCGGGCCAATGGCCCGACGAGAAGGAGGCAGATCGGACGTCGATGATGATACAGGGTCTCGACCTCGCAAACCCAGGCCCCACAGTAAGTGCACCTGTTCGCGAACCTACCCTGAAGGAGCTCAGGAGTTGGAATACGGAGATACACCGCTGCCACCGAGAGGTGTATGAAAAGAAGCGCGCCCGCAAACCCGTCGGTTTGCGATGGTTGGCGGGCCAATGGCCCGACGAGAAGGAGGCAGATCGGACGTCGATGATGATACAGGGTCTCGACCTCGCAAACCCAGGCCCCACAGTAAGTGCACCTGTTCGCGAACCTACCCTGAAGGAGCTCAGGAGTTGGAATACGGAGATACACCGCTGCCACCGAGAGGTGTATGAAAAGAAGCGCGCCCGCAAACCCGTCGGTTTGCGATGGTTGGCGGGCCAATGGCCCGACGAGAAGGAGGCAGATCGGACGTCGATGATGATACAGGGTCTCGACCTCGCAAACCCAGGCCCCACAGTAAGTGCACCTGTTCGCGAACCTACCCTGAAGGAGCTCAGGAGTTGGAATGCGGAGATACACCCGCCGCCACCGAGAGGGCACTTGTATGAAAAGAAGCGCGCCCGCAGAATGGCCCGACGAGAAGGAGGCAGCCATCGACGTCGACGATGATACAGAGTACCTCGACCTCTCGGCGAACCCAGGCCCCGCAGTAAGTGCACCTGTTCGCGAACCTACCCTGAAGGAGCTCAGGAGTTGGAATGCGGAGATACACCGCTGCCACCGAGAGGTGTATGAAAAGAAGCGCGCTCGCAAACCCGTCGGTTTGCGATGGTTGGCGGGCCAGTGGCCCGACGAGAAGGAGGCAGATCGGACGTCGATGATGATACAGGGTCTCGATCTCGCAAACCCAGGCCCCGCAGTAAGTGCACCTGTTCGCGAACCTACCCTGAAGGAGCTCAGGGGTTGGAATGCGGAGATACACCGCCGCCACCGAGAAGTGAACGAAGCGCGCCCGCAGTCGGTGTGCGATGGTTGGCGGGACAATGGCACGACGAGAAGGAGGCAGATCGGGAGCCCATCGACGTCGGTGAAGAAGGACCTCGACCTCCCGGCAAACCTTGCACGAACCTACCCTGAAGGAGCGGAGATACACCGCCGCCGCCGAGAAGACCTGTCGTCGACGGAGGACAGCGGCGACTCGATCCCGACGACGGACCGCCGGGGGAAGGATTTTGCGCGGAGCATACGAAGTCAATTTCAATGATCGTATTTTGCTTTATTGCACGGTGAGGTCCAGCCTCAGAAGCTGGAGTTAAAGAGGGTGTGCCCGAGGCACACCCTAAAAGCGGGTGTACTACAACCAAAAACGCGTGTAAATCCACACCCGAAAAGCGGGTGTGCTACAACCAAAACGTGTAAATCCACACCCGAAAAAGCGGGTGCGAAGCCCGCTTTTTTCAGAGTTGAAGTTCGCAATTTTCACGATAACAACTGATTGTAAACACGAAAGAGAATACTGGCAGCGTGTTTGGGAGAAGACTAGCCCACCGATCATATTCACTCACTAACAGGCTAATCCTCCCCCGACACGTACAAACAAACATCGCGCCTATTATTTTAACACCAGCTTTAACTCCAGGCTCCGTGGCTGGACTCCGCCGTGCAGAGCTTGAGTTGGACCAAAGCCCAGTGCCCATAACCCCCGTCCGTGACCGGCTCCGTCGGCTCGTGTTCAGCGCAAGCTGATCTTGCCGCCGAGTTACGCCACGTCTCGGTGCGGAAAATCGGTAGCACTTTGGCCCAGCACAGACCCATGGCCTCAACAGCACCGCGGAACACGTAAAGCGGTATTGCTTCGAGTTACAGTTCGCTTGAGAATTCGGGATTTTAGAGTCTCCGGGTGACCTTCGTCGAATGGGTTCTTTTCAAGCTAGTACGTACGTTTTTCGTAAAGAAACACACCGCACGAATGCTAGTCGTTGATGAAAGGGGAGGGGCCGCGAAAGAGACCTTTTTTTGTTTTTTTTTTTTTTGTGTTTCTGGCGGCCAGTGCAGTCAGGCTCGACCGCTCGACCGGTCAAATCACTTTCCGAAAAAAAAAAAGATTTTATTTTTTTCGGACAGGAATTTGCCACAGCTTTTTTTTTTTGCACTGGCGAATACAGGTCAAAATCCATCCTATGCTAGAAAATCTTTTCCCCACGCTACGCGTGGGAAAACAACATGTGGTGTTTTAGAGTAAAAGTTCGCTTGAAACTCTGGGTCTTAGCTGAAGCGGGCAGTCTCACAAAGATAGTACACTGTCGTGCTTCAATAGTAGGACGGCCTAATACGACTTTTCCAGTAGCTTCGCTTGTGAATCGTTAGTGCCATGAACAGGTCGACAACCCAGGTTCACTGTCACAATACAAAAGATGGGCCCAGAGCGACGAGTTTCGGGGTTGCAGTGGAGTCTTCAGATGCCTGAGGCAATGGAACACTGTTTTGGTTTTGTAGGTGGGCCTCATTATGACTGGCATGTGTGTGCTGCTGCTTCACAACCTTGTTGTGGACCCCAGTAGTCTCTGTATTCTGGCTGCAGCCGAACATACTGCAATCCGGGAGCTGGTGACTGTGTGGCACTACCCATGGCAGATTTTTCTAATCTTTTTTTTTTTTTGCCCGGTCGAATCGACACGGGCGCCGGTCGAATTCGACCGGTGTCCACATTCGACCGCCTTGACCGGTCGAATGTCAATCCGAGACAGGGCTTACGCTCCACGTGGATTTCCACACGTTAATTTTTTTCGGATTTTATTTCCCCACGTGTGCTTCCACGTGTGGATCCACAGGTACCACATGTGGATTTTGGCTTAATTTTTCCCCCACATGTGCTTGCCACAGGTTGGTCCACATGCAGAAGAGTCTAGGCCCACAAGTCGCCAAGGCCGCACAGCCATGTGTCGCCAAGTCCGGTAGTGAGGCTTTTTTTTTTTTTGCTCGCCGCACAAAGGGGGAATAACTATTTTTTACCGGGAAACAAGAGTGCTTTTTTCCCCCGAGGGCTGTTTTCGCCCGAGGGCGTCAGCCCGAGGGGGAAAGGTTGGCCCGAAAAAATGTTTTCCCCGAGGGCGAAGCCCGAGGGGAAAACATTTTTTGAGGGCCAACACACTCTTTTTCCCGGTAAAACGTGATTTTTTTTCCGGGTGTGTACGTTTTTTTCCCGACCACAGCGCAAAGCAAGAAAGAAGAAACGTCACCAGATCTAAGCATGTGTGCAGGCAAATAACGACTAATGTGGGGATGTGAAAGTCTGTGGGCACACATACACATGCCCACATACACGCACACACCATGGCTGCAAGTGCTGTGCACTCGTCTCTGCTACTGCAGGACGAGCGCGTTCCTTTTCACCACGACTCATGCTTGATGACACAGAATTGGATGAGAAACTCTTGCTATGGCGCTCTGTCAACAGATTTTCGTGGGTGCTGTCACTTTTGGACATCCGTTGCCTGCAGGTTGCCTTTAGGAAAGTCCGAAAAATGGCGCTTTGTTTCCGGGAAAAAAAGTACAACCCCTGCTGCAGGACAGGAGTATTTCACCAAAAATCATGCTTGATGATGCAGAGCAGGACCAGCAGCTCTTGGCATGGCGCTCTGTCGGCAGTTTTTCGTGGTTTCCATCGTTTTTGGACACCTATTGGCTGTAATTTGCCTTTAAGAATATCCGGGAAATCGTGCTTTTTTGCCGGGAAAAAAAGTACAAAAATGTACTTTTTTCCCCGGAAAGCATTTTTTACCATCCCGGGAACCATGGACCGTTACATGGGGAGGAGGGAAAAAAAGTACACACCCGGAAAAAAAAGTTTTTTTTTCCTCGAACCTTAAGCGCCCACATGTGGACCACACGTATTTTCTCTGAGGCCGAAAACGGAGCGTAAGCCCTGATCCGAGAGCAATAATCTTTTTTTTGGGGCCGGCACGTACAAACAAACATCGCGCCTATTCTTTTTTTTGCTAATTCGACCGGCCGATGACTGCACTGCTGGCGGCGCAGACAACTCTGGGCCCTGCCGGTTGCCTGCGTGCGGGATAGATGCGTGACCCCCCCCCTCCGTTAAAATGGATCGTCGGACTGATGCCGGCCGTTTCGTTCTGCAAATTCGACTTTCTAGACCGTTCAGTGAGTTGATCCCACCCCCCTGCTGATAAACTGCTGATAGGACTGCGAATGGTATGGACTAGTTTGGAGTAGAATGCAAAGAATCTGTGGCGATGATCTGCATCGCCGGCTTTGCGGTCATCTCTTCGCACGGGATGTGGCATGCTTTCTCCTCTTCAGCTCGTCTTGATCGTCGCGTTCAGGCACGCGCTTGGGTGATCTCGCTCGTTTGCGCGGTCAAGTTCTTCGGCTGGGTATCGACGGCGTACGTCGCTTGGGCGAGACTGCTCATAGACTGTGATAGACAGCAGCAGTTGAGGTTAGAATGCAGAGTATCTGTAGCGATGGCCTGCATCAGGCACCAGGTGACTACCTCTTCGATCGTATAATACTATAATGGGAAACTTGCAAATATATGCGCAGAAAACTGCAACTTTTTGTGACATGCATACGCAAAATGCAGTTTTTTTTTTGCAAATATATGCATATGCATATATTTGCAAAAAAGCATGCATACATTTGCAAAAAAACTTAAATTTTTTTGCAAATATTGGAAGTTTAATGCCAGCTAATTTCGAGCAAGCCCCGGCAGAGAACGAAATCTACCAAACAGGACACAATATTTCTTGTTCGTGGGTTTCGGGCTCTGTCGCTTTCCGGAACTGGCGACGACTACTAACTGGTAGTCGAAGAAGCTTTTCCCTCTCTGACATCTGATAGATTGTGGTGGTAACCTGCTATTAGTGTCTGACTTCCATAGATTGTGGTGTAACCTGCTATCAGGCCCGTTGTAACAAACCGGCCTTTCTGATAGATTGTGGTGTTAACCTGCTATCGGTTGTCGTGACCTCCGGGTTAGTGGTCTCCACTCGCCTGGTCGCCACAAACCGGCTTCTGATAGATTGTGGTGTTAACCTGCTATCGGTTGTCGTGACCTCCGGGTTAGTGGTCTCCACTCGCCTGGTCGCCACAAACCGGCTTCTGATAGATTGTGGTGTTAACCTGCTATCGGTGTCGTGACCTCCGGGTTAGTGGTCTCCACTTGCCCGGTTGTCACAAACCGGCTTCTGATAGATTGTGGTGTTAACCTGCTATCAGTAGTCTGACTTCCGTAGATTGTGGTGTAACCTGCTATCAGGCCCGTTGTAACAAACCGGCATTTCTGATAGATTGTGGTGTTAACCTGCTATCGGTTGTCGTGACCTCCGGGCTAGTGGTCTCCACTTGCCCGTTGTCACAAACCGGCTTCTGATGGATTGTGGTGTTAACCTGCTATCAGTAGTCTGACTTCCGTAGATTGTGGTGTAACCTGCTATCAGGCCCGTTGTAACAAACCGGCATTTCTCATTTCTGATAGATTGTGGTGTTAACCTGCTATCGGTTGTCGTGACCTCCGGGTTAGTGGTCTCCACTTGCCCGTTGTCACAAACCGGCTTCTGATGGATTGTGGTGTTAACCTGCTATCAGTAGTCTGACTCCATAGATTGTGGTGTAACCTGCTATCAGGCCCGTTGTAACAAACCGGCCCATCTGATAGATTGTGGTGTTAACCTGCTATCGGTGTCGTGACATCCCGGTTAGTGGTCTCCACTTGCCCGGTTGTCACAAACCGGCTGCTGATAGATTGTGGTGTTAACCTGCTATCAGTAGTCTGACTTCCATAGATGGTGGTGTAACCTGCTATCAGGCCCGTTGTAACAAACCGGCCTTCTGATAGATGGTGGTGTTAACCTGCTAACAGTGATCTGACTCATAGATTGCGACAACCGGGCACTGGTTGTCGCAACCCGGCTCCCGGTAGATCGTGATGTGGCCTGCTATCGGTCGTGGGGCCTCAGGGCTACTCGTCGCCTGGTAGCATCCGACACACACACACACACACACAGACAGTGGTATCTCCGGCCCCGTTGTCGCGGTCTGGCGTCGGAGGTCGACGGCCGTCTCGATCGCGGTCGGTCACGTGGTCCCCGGGGTCGATAGCCTTTCTGCGTTTTCTTCTCCCGGAGCGGGCGGAGGTAAGGGCTTTCTCGTTCTGCAGGACGCGCAACAGCCCCCCATCTTCCCCCCTCCTTTCCTTTATGAGGCGGCAGAAATGAACAAACGCAGGTCACGAGGCGGAGATTCACAAGAGCGCCAGCGGGCCTCCAGGGGGCATCGGCAGGGCGGCGCACTGCCGGCGGCGGCACGGGGCCGCCCACGCTGAGGAGTCGCCGGAACGGTAGCCTGCCGGCCCGGCGACCGTGCAGACTGCCAGGAACCGTGGACCGCCGGCCCGGCCGGCGTGTGCCGGGCGACTAGCGTAAGGGCCAGGTGTCCGAGCGGGGCACGGAAACAGGCCGTGAAGCGGCCGACCCCAACCTCTACCAGGAACGAAAGGGGAACATCATGGAGTTCAATCTTGCGCCGTACTGGGTGGGGAGGGAAGTTGCGCGCCGCGGTCCGGGTCCTGGCCCCGCCTTCGAGGAGCTCGAGTCGTGCTCGTGGTTCCGCCGGGAGGACGTGGACATCCAGTATGAAGGGGTCAAAAGGAGTGCGGCCAGGAAGTGGGCGGGCGTCAGCGAAGGGGAGCTGGCGGAGAGGCTCAACATCCTCCACGTCGTCGTGTACGAGGCGTGGGCCGCCGGCATGTACGAAGAAGCCCCCGAAGGGTTCCTCGCGGTGGTCGAGAAGTTTCGTGTGTCTGGCCACCGCTCCCTGCTGGAGCTGGTGGTGATCGAGGGCAGGGAGGGGATGCCGACGGCGGTCCCGGTCCGCTTCCGGACGGCGGCCAAGAAGTGGGGCGCGTGCCATGCCGACCGGGAGAAGAAGGAGGCAGCCAAGGAGGAGGACAAGAGGCGGGCGAGGAAGCCGGGCGAGGCCCGGGAGGAGCTGGCGGTGAGGGAGCGGATGCTCCGGTTCGGCCTGGCCAGTCTCCCAGAAGTGCTGGTCCCGCCGCGCGCCACTCTCAATGCCTACCAGGCAGTGGTCGAGGCGAACCCGGAGCTCGCCTTGCCCTACGTCGACGTGAGCAGGCCCCCGTACACACCCAGGACGCCCGACTGGAAGGTCGACGGCGGCCTCGACGCCGTTCAGAGGGTGCTCACCCTGCAGCGCTTCGTGGTCGTTGCCAGCCTCGCGGGGTGCTTCGGGAGCCGGCCGTGGCCGGTAGTCCTGGGGTACCCGGCGGTGGTGGCGGGCATAGCGGCCATGTACGGCGAGGGTATGGCGGCCGAGTACGACGAGAGACTTCGGAAGCTATTCGCCGAGGAGCCGAAGGCCGAGGAAGGAGCGGAGCTGCACCAGGCGGCCGAGAAGAAGCTGCTGGAGGCGTACCCCGGGATCCTTAACGAGCTGTTCTGGAGGGGGATCGGCGCGAGGGCGACGTCTGGTGCGGGCCACCGGGGGCCGGGCAGGCGGGAACGCGGCGAGGTCTCTGCCCGGTCCGCCCCCCTCGCCCCCGCTCTCTCTCCGCAGGAGCAGGCACAACTGAGGAACCGAACCGGGCGCCGCGAACGAGGCGACGAAGGGGGGCGCGCAAAGAAGGCCAAACCCAACGACTGACTTCGTGGTGGCGCCTCTCCTTCCTCTCCGCCATTTTTACTTTCTATATCATCCCATCAGCGCGGGCCCTTGCCCGCGCATCAACACCCACGCCAGCTCGTCTCACACTCTTCACTTCAACAAGCCGGGCGCCGCGTCATGGCGCCGGGTTCGTCAGCTCCCGGGGGGGGCGACCCGGGCGAGAAGCTTCAGTTCCAGGACGTGCGGAGAAGGTATGAGTTCGCCGAGTGCGCCTTTGACGCCATGCCGAAGGAGAAGGACATGCCCCAGATCGACGGGGAGATGGAAGCGGCGATCAACTACTGCGCGACGACACCGTCTCCAGAGGCCCAGCGCATGCGCGCAGGGTTCCTGGCTCGCTGGAGAAGGAGATCTTCGCAACTTCCGCCGCCTGAAGCCGGTCCGTGCCACGTGGACCTCCTGGAGGAGATGCTACAGGATCTGGGTATCCGGGGAGCCGACACCTTGCTGCGCCACCTCAGGACGGGCTGCCCTATGTCCGGGGTCGTGGGGTACGAGGACATCTACTCCCCGGGGCCGCCAGGGGAGCCCGAGATCACCGAAGGGGAGCTGCTGCGCCGCCAGCCCGACGTACTGGCGAGGTCTAGGCAGGCCATCCGCGCTGACTCCCCGGCGAACAAGGAGGCCATTTGGCGCTCGGTCCAGAAGGAGCTGGAGGCGGGTTTCATGGTCGAGCTCCAGAGGCCTCCAGGAGGAACCAGCGACAGGCCGAGTCAGGTTCTTCAGGATGGGGAGATTGTCGTTCGGGGAGGCCGCAGCCGTGATTCACTACAACGCATTTGCGAAAGTCCTGGCGAGGGTCGTGCGCAGGGGCCTGCGGCTGCCGTTATGCCAATACTACGACGACTTCGCAGCCCCGTGCCCGGCCGGCGACGACAGGGCCCTGGCGGACGTATTGGAGCTTCTCCAGGACATTCTCCTCACGTCTTTCAACGAGGAGAAGACGGCCGAGGGGGAGCGTTTTCGACACCTCGGCCTCGTGTTCACCATCACAAGCGAGGGGGTGGAGGTGGCGATCTCGGCGGCCAGGAGAAGGGGACTCGTGCACATGTTGGAGGGTGTGCTAGCCCGAGACTCGTTGTCGCCGGGCGAGGCGGCCTCCCTGGCGGGAAAGCTTGGCTTTGCGACGTCGGCGCTCTTCGGCAGGGTAGGCCGGGTCCCGCTGCAACCCATCTTCAGGAGGTCGAACGCGGCCACGACTTTCGCCGGGTTCAGGCTCGGCGGCGACCTCGAGGCAGCTCTGCGATGGTGGATGAGGACGCTGGCCGAGGACGAGCGGTGCTTTCGGAAGACCGTGCCGCTGCAACTGGTGCGTCCTGGCGAGGGGACCAGGTACGTGCTCCTCACGGATGCATGTCTCTTCGGCCTGGGTGCGGTTATCGCCACGATAAGCGAGGGGGAGGTGGCAGCGGTAGAGTACTTCGCGCACCCGGTTCCCCAGCAAGGTGCCGGCATGACGATCCACCACCTCGAGTTCGTGGCTGTGACCGTGGCCTTCAGGCTGTGGTTCGGGGACGAGGAAGACTTCGCGGTCTCGGTGTGGGTGGACAACGATGTCGTCCTGGGCAGCCTCATACAGGGGAGGACGAGGGCGAAGGAGCTAAGAGCGCCGGTCCACTTGTTCTGGGAGCGCCTGGCCAGGTCCAGGGGCAATGTGTGGTTCGACAGGGTCCCCGGGGTGGACAACATCGCGGACCTGCCCAGCAGGCTCCACCACGCTTGGGCGGGGGTCCCAATCCGGGGTATCCTGCCGACAAGGAGGTACGTCGACCAGCGCGTAGTGGACGCGGCGATAGCGGAAGTGCTCTGAGGCCGACCGCAGACTAAGTTCCGGCGGCGCTTCCGCGTCCCGGGCGGCGAGAGGAAGAGGCAGTGGGCGAGTCTAGCTCCCGTTCTGTGCTTCCCCCCCTCAGCCCACCGTCGCGCGCCGCGCCAAGGTCCATTGGGATAAGCGCCATTGGGACAGTCCAATGGACACGTGAGGTGAATGGCACGATCGGCCAGCAAACGCAAGCTTGCGCGCCGCCAACTGAACTCCGTGTGTTAGACTAACGGCCACGGTTGCGCACCTGCCGCCCCCGTCACAGAGCCCGTCCCGTCTTCGCCGTCGGCTCTGTCCCACAGATTTAGCAGGCCAGCTTAGGATCGTAACCACCGAAACTGTTTGGGCGAATGCAGCATTAAATGTACGTTAAATTCAGCGGGACGAGTCGGGAACGACGGCACCGAGAGACCCCTCGAAGGAGCGTAATTTAATGGAAGTTTAATGCCAGCTAATTTCGAGCAAGCCCCGGCAGAGAACGAAATCTACCAAACAGGACACAATATTTCTTTAAGTTTTTTTGCAAATATATGCATGTTTTTTTTTTGGTCCAGATTTTGTTCAAAATTTTGGGAGGTCAAAAATTTGGTCAAAATTTTGGTCAAAAATTTGGTCAAAATTTTGGTCAAAAATTTGGTCAAAAATTTGGTCGAGTTTTTGGGGACAGTCTTGGGCGGTCCACCGAACCCACACAGAAGTATGTCGAAAGCCAACACTGATGCAGCCGACCTGAAGCCGAGGTACCTGGCTTTAGAAAACCCCCCAGATGACATCAAACCTGCCCCCAGAGCAAACTGAAACTGGTCTTCGTTTGTACCTTCTAGCTTTCATTCGTTCATTCGATACATTTTGCATTTGTTTGCGGAACTTGCATAGTTCCGCAAATACACCCAGCAGATCAAAGAAAGGGGGGAAAGGTGGAAAATGCAGATCAAACAGGAGTAGAATGCGCGCACGCTTATCCGTCTCTTGACTTACTATGCCGTGTTCTGAAAGCTGTCGAGGGGCCCCTCCATAGGTTCTCGCATGATTCGTTCGCCTTTGTAACACTATCCGTTTGTAGTAAGCTTCGCAATTGTGTTCTTGCAATATCTAACCGAATGGTGGGTGGCGGATTTCCGCGCTCGTGCGCAAGACACAATTATGCTGCTTTTGCAGTGCAAGCTGAACCCGGTTCGCGACTTCGGTTGCGGTAAAGTGTTACAAAGTCTTCGGCTTTCAGATCCGGATACGCCTTATGCAACATGATAGTTATGAGGTCACTTGAAGGATACCCGTGTGCAGCGTTCGAAAGAGTTTGCGTATCTGGAGTCTTTTTTTTTTGGGGGGGGGAAGGCCCTTTTGACCCTGTATTTTTTGAGAAGATTTTTGAAACAGCCCGAAGATATTCGTCGATTCCTGATATTCGTCCAGCGTAATTGTTGTCCAGATTACTGACCGGGTTCCAAGTACATGCTGTCAATTCTGTCTGAGTGCGCAACGCAGTTTACTGATAGCCTTCTGTGCCAGGGGTCGGATACATTTACTTGCTGACCGGTGCTAATGCTGTAAAGGCCCACCTATCAGGACGTGCGTTCAGCTCCACAAGGTTCGTTTTGTTAAGGCAACTCATGATCACTTTGGTGTCAGGGATTAGTCCTGCTAGAAACTACTTGTGGCCGCTGCTCCGTTGCGTGGTCTTCTCTCCGTACAGTGTTCGACGTCCTTCCAGAATTGGGACCCAATTTCTGGATCCAAATTCTGGATCCAAATTCTGGATCCAAATGGATCCAAATGGATCCAAATTTTTGGACCCAAATTTTGGACCCAAATTTTTGGACCCAAATTTTGGACCAATTTTTGGACCAAAAAACACTAAAAAATTGATCCTCCAAAATTTTGACATACTTTTTGCAAATATATGCATGTTTGTACGAACATGCATATATTTGCTAAAAAACAATAAAGTGCGCATATATCTGTATATTACCCTACTATAATCGCCTGTGATAAGACTGCTCATAGACTGTGATAGACAGCAGCAGTTGAGGTTAGAATGCAGAATATCTGTAGCGATGGCCTGCATCAGTCACTAGGTGACTACCTCTTCGATCGTACAGCAGCAGGCAATGCCATGCAGTTCCACGGGGATAGGCGGGCCGGTTCACGTCCAAGGTTTCCGCGCCCATGAGGACAGCGCCGGCCGGCGGGATTTGTTTCGTGCGTGCCGGGTGATCGTTTTCCCGCTTGTGCTTACCATGTGTCGTTTTCAGGTTCGGAATTCTGATCGACCGCCAAAACACGCCGCCTACGTCTGTTTACCCTGCGCAATACATTGAAGGGGAGCCCGCAAGATTGCTAGTACTAAAAAGACGGGTGCCGAGCGCCGTTGCTGAGGTCGCCCGCTTTTTTGTGCGTATGTGCTCTCACCTGTATGGTGATTTCCACAGTACGCTGCCAACTGTCACTTTTTGATAATGACAACCACGGTTGTTGCTATAAGAAAACTTGGCATAAGAAGTCCAACGCCGGCGCGTGATTAATTCGCGCGGGTGCTGAATGCGCAACCTCTGACCATCACTGACCCCCTCGTCTCCGCCGGTGCTGGCATCAATTCTTTCGGGGGGACGCAGCACAGCCCGATCCTGATTTACTGGAAAGAGTTTCGAGGTCAAGTACACTTGTTGGGACCCGAAAGATGGTGAACTATTGCCTGGATAGGACGAAGCCGGGGGAAACCCTGGTGGAGGCCCGTTGCGGTGTTGACGTGCAAATCGCTCGTCACAGATCAATCCTCACACTCCACCTGGTTGGTGGCCAGCCTCACGTGACGGAAACCTCCTCACCGTCCGAAGAAGTCGGCGCAAGTCTCGGGCCCGATCGTGGTTCTCAGCCGACGTAACGAAACAGACCGGAGGATAATAAATAAAGGACAACAAAAAATAAGCCGCGAGCAGCAAGAAAAAAGAAAAAAAATGGTTGGAACTTGAATACGCAGCAACAATCTGTGACGGTAGACTGCCCAAGAAGCAGCATCGGCAGCACTACCGGCCAGAGAATCGACCCCGGGGAGGGCAGGTCTTGGCTTCGTTTACGTTTGTTCGCCCTCGTGAGGGGTCTGCCGCCCCTCCACCGCGGGGATTGCGACTGTCCATCCCGGACATGTCGTGCCTCGATGCCGCCAGCAATGTGTAATGTGACGGTACGAAGCTGCGACGGGTGCCGCGGCTTCTGCGAGTGATACGAAGCGGTTGCCCATTGTCGATACATAGGTAACCTTTTTTCCTATACCTGCACACGCTTACCAAAGAACGCACGTCCACCCAAAGTGCAGTTTTTGCACGCACGAGCACGAATCCGCACCACTGCCACCTGCACGTCAGAAGCGGTGCTGATGCCAATGGGCTGGCCTGTGTCAGAGTGTGTTCACTCCCAGCAGCCAGCAGGTACTACGCTGATGCCCAGCAAACTGGGCCACCTTGCAACCTGAGCTCTGGATCCAACTACGAGCTTTTTAACAGCAGCAACATTAATATACGCTATTGGTGCTGGAATTACCGCGGGTGCTGGCACCAGACTTGTCCACCAATTCATTGACATGCTTAGATATCATCCATTGCTTCTAACGTACTAAGTACGTGTCGAGGCTATTTCTCTTCGCTGCCTCAGCAGTGTTGCTATTGGCTGGCTGCATTACGAGCAGGGGGCAGGCGTTAGAGTTGGAGGGCCTTTTCAGCCTAGCTTCAACCCGCGTGTGGCAACGCGGGCTGTGCACTGGTGCCAAAGCCGGACGCCGATGCTACCAACAAGTCTTGTATGTAGTAAGGGAGGGTGCTCTCATCCGGTGAATGCCCTCTCATCCATCATCTGCGCAGCACGCATCCGAGCTTTGCTGTGTGGATTAGCGTAGGCTTTACGGATGCTGTGCTAAGAACCCCAGAGAAACACCCGAAAGCATTTCCGGATGGGGGATTCTGCACACTTTTTAAACGTCCCTTCCTGCAGTACACACAACTGCAACTTTTTTGCAGGTGGATTTGTACGACCGTCCAACCGATGTGCACATAACATGTGAAAAGACATAACACGTGACCACTCGTCCGGTGCACACAACATGTGAAAAGACATAACATGTGACCACTCGTCCATTCAAGTCACAGAAAAAGCACGTGATTTGCATGTTACGTCAACCGTCCCCACCTGCATCTTCGCAAGCTGTGCCCTCCTCCACGCTCACAGATGGTTTCTTTCCAGTGCTTTAAAAGCTCTACTACCTGGGCCACGTGATCAATCCGAAAAGGTGGCACTTGCCAGACTCTGACCGATGAGTTGATTAGATGGCAGATGCAGCACCGTAGCGTGATAAGAGCAAGAGCCGGCACACGGCGCAATTTCCATATCAATGGTGGGTTGTGGACGGACGAACTGGGAGGGAAGACGACCGGAAAAAGACAGGCTTCGTTTTGTTTGTGCTTGCCGGTCGATCGCTTAACCCTCTGTATATTCAGGTAAGGAATTCTGATCAACCACCAAAACACGCTGCCTACGTCTTTTTGGCCTGCGCAATACATTGAAGGGCAACCCGCAAGATTGCTAGTCCCTAAAAACACAATAAACGCTAAAAAGAAGGAGCTCCGAGATTCCTCCTGCCCCCGCTTCTGCACTTGTCGTCACGGATGGCAATCACGCATGCTCGGTACGGTATTATACAGTGTGCATATCACGACAAGTATTGCACTTGTCATGTGAATGAGTGAACGAAAGGGTTCGCCCCATCCTTATCCTCACCCACTCCTGCCCAAACGCTACAAACAAAGATTCCTTCCCCATCTCTTCCCCGCCGCCCCCCCAAACCGTCCCAAATCTAACAAGTACCCAACCTGGGCAAGGTGTCCCGGATCGACATGCGCTTCGTGGGCACCGGGTGGATTCGGGTCGCGAACGACTGCCGCAGGTTCGACGTCAGCTGCCGCGCGAGGCGCGCGCGGCTGCGCTCGTCGGCTTCGGAGCCCGAGCTCTCGCTGTCGTAGATGTCCTCGGGGCCGAGCGTCATCTGCTGGTGCAGGAAGGGCGACATGGGAGCAAGAGTCGGCGATTCGGTCGTCCGCTTGCGGGCCAGCGGCCGGCGGAGGTGCCGCATGCTCTCCCGCGTGCGCTGCAGCGACACGAGCGTCGCCTTCCGCTTGAGCGCCTCCTCCGTCCCTTGGATCAGCTCCGTCTGCAGCAGCTCGTCGCAGCCCGGCCGCAGGGAATGATCGACCTTCAGGCACTCGCGCAAGAATCCGACCACGGACGGATCGTAGCGGTACCGCTGCTCCCCGATGTTCACCTTCTCGTCGGGTTTCAGCTTCGCGACGTAGCCTGCGGCGGCGACGGCGTTGCCCTTGTGTGCGAACGGCTGCTGCCCCGTGGCGAGCTCCATGAGCATGCAGCCGAGGGCCCAGATGTCCGCCGACGTCTCGCTCGACACCCCGGCGAACACCTCCGGCGCCATGAACGCCATCGTGCCGACCGTCTCGTTCTCGTCTTCGTCCGCGTCGGAGATGCACATTTTCGAATACATCGCCGACTTGCTGTTGATCTTCGCGGTCCCGAAGTCGGTTAGCTTGCACACGTTGTTGTTCAACAGCACGTTCGCCGCCTTGATATCGCGGTGCGTGATGCCGTGGTTGTGAAGGTAGCCCAGCCCGCGCAAAACGCCTTCCATGTAGCCGCTGATCATCTTCCGGGACATGCCTCCCTTCGGTATCTTGCTCGCCAGCGTTCCGTCGGCCGCGAACTCCATGAAAATCAGAAGCTCGGACTTCGTCAGCTCCGAATAGAAATAATGGACGATGTTGGGATGTTCGAGCTGCGCCATAAGCTGTGAGAGTTGAGAGGGGAAAATATTAGCTTAATTTTTAGGCAGAACACTGCCTCTCATGCATGATTTGATGCTAGCATCAATTCTTACGTTATTTGTGGATTAGAAGGTCGGTATTTTAAAATCTCCGGTTGACCGTAGAGGCTTGGGTATGGAGGGGGGTTGAGAAAAGCGGGAGGGTGCTGCTCGTTTCGGGTGATGTGTCGCTCCGTTGTAAACCTTGTGAAGTCTCCGAACGCGTTTAGAGGGTGTTTGGGTAGGGTGTGGTCGTTCTGCTACGGCGTGAAAAGCCAGGAAGTTTCGACGCTAATCTTCGACTCTTTGGCTATGTTTACCGGGTCGCGTGCTCGTCGGCTCAGGAATTCTTCTTCGAAGAAGATGTTGTACGTTCAGGTTTCAACTCCTCGAACGGTATCACCACGCTACAGGACTGGCCACATACGCAATCCAATAGGGATTGCGTATTACCGACCAAGGTGATCAACGATAAGAAAACAGCAATACTTTGTGCGGTGTTCCCGGTGTGCTCAGAGCCGTCCAGGTGCTGCGAAGTATAAGCCCTCTTGAGGTTACAGTCTCACTGACTGCAGGCTCCATGACTGTGATGACACGAATGCCGCCAGTTGACGCGAGCGCAACGGCACCTGCCAAGTGACAGGGTTCCCCTCTCGAGAGAAGTGGCCTTCTTTGAGGGACTTTACCCAAAAGGACGTGTGTCCTTCTGCGGAGCCACTTCACAGCCACGGACAGCGACATCATCATTGCACACAAATGATCGCAGACGAATCAATCCGAGAAGACAAAAGAGATTGCATGGAACAGCTGTGCAATAGAAAAGGAAGGAGGCAACCGGTACATGGGAAGACCAAATCTTACATGACGTCTGTGTGCTCAGAGCTGTCCAGGTGCTGCGAAGTATAAGCCCTCTTGAGGTTACAGTCTCACTGACTGCAGGCTCCATGACTGTGATGACACGAAGGCCGCCAGTTGACGCGAACGCAACGGCACCTGCCAAGTGACAGGGTTCCCCTCTCGAGAGAGTGGCCTTCTTTGAGGGACTTTACCCAAAAGGACGTGTGTCCTTCTGCGGAGCCACTTCACAGCCACGGACAGCGACATCATCATTGCACACAAATGATCGCAGACGAATCTCAGGCAGGGAAGGCGCACGTAAAACCAAGGAAATCAAGGTGGTTGCAATGATAGAGACTGCTTAAAAACGTACGCTCCTAAAAAGATGAGGAGGTCAATAATGAACAGATGAATCTTGTGTGACGCCTGTGTGTGCTCAGAGCCGTCCAGGTGCTGCGAAGTATAAGCCCTCTTGAGGTTACAGTCTCACTGACTGCAGGCTCCATGACTGTGATGACACGAAGGCCGCCAGTTGACGCGAACGCAACGGCGCCTGCCAAGTGACAGGGTTCCCCTCTCGAGAGAAGTGGCCTTCTTTGAGGGACTTTACCCAAAAGGACGTGTGTCCTTCTGCGGAGCCACTTCGTAGCCACGGACAGCGACATCATCATTGCACACAGATGATCGCAGACGAATCTCAGGCAGGGAAGGCGCACGTAAAACCAAGGAAATCAAGGTGGTTGCAATGATAGAGACTGCTTAAAAACGTACGCTCCTAAAAAGATGAGTAGCTCAATAATGAACAGATGAATCTCGTGTGACGCCTGTGTGTGCTCAGAGCCGTCCAGGCGCTGCAAAGTATAAGCCCTCTTGAGGTTACAGTCTCACTGACTGCAGGCTCCATGACTGTGATGACACGAAGGCCGCCAGTTGACGCGAACGCAACGGCACCTGCCAAGTGACAGGGTTCCCCTCTCGAGAGAGTGGCCTTCTTTGAGGGACTTTACCCAAAAGGACGTGTGTCCTTCTGCGGAGCCACTTCACAGCCACGGACAGCGACATCATCATTGCACACAAATGATCGCAGACGAATCTCAGGCAGGGAAGGCGCACGTAAAACCAAGGAAATCAAGGTGGTTGCAATGATAGAGACTGCTTAAAAACGTACGCTCCTAAAAAGATGAGTAGCTCAATAATGAACAGATGAATCTTGTGTGACGCCTGTGTGTGCTCAGAGCCGTCCAGGCGCTGCAAAGTATAAGCCCTCTTGAGGTTACAGTCTCACTGACTGCAGGCTCCATGACTGTGATGACACGAAGGCCGCCAGTTGACGCGAACGCAACGGCGCCTGCCAAATGACAGGGTTCCCCTCTCGAGAGAGTGGCCTTTTTTGAGGGACTTTACCCAAAAGGACGTGTGTCCTTCTGCGGAGCCACTTTGCAGCCACGGACAGCGACATCATCATTGCACACGAATGGACGAAACTCAGATGAAATGTGTGTGCAAACCGAGGAAACCAAAGAAGTAAGCAAACACGGCGATAAGAGGATTGCATTGTGAAGGGAGATGCTCGAAAGGACGAAGGAATCGGTACCGATGACGTAAGACAGAAGAGATTCTCCTCCCACTGCGTATACAGGCTCCGTCTGATGCATTGTCTTCACTGTCGCGTGATGCAAAAATCGAAGGTAGAAAGGTCAGGCAGTAACGCTGGCGTGGTTGTCACGATTGACGCCTCTGCCACGGCGCTTCAAAAGAGAGGGTCGGGTTACGATGTTTTCGGGATAGTGACGGGGGAACAAACCTTGTATATGTGCTAGGTATTCGTCGATATGTACTAATCTTGTAAACGATCTTATACGGCTAAAAGAAGTCGTGCTCAGAGCTGTCCAGGCGCTGCAAAGTATAAGCCCTCTTGAGGTTACAGTCTTACTGACTGCAGGCTCCATGACTGTGATGACACGAAGGCCGCCAGTTGACGCGAGCGCAACGGCACCTGCCAAGTGACAGGGTTCCCCTCTCGAGAGAAGTGGCCTTCTTTGAGGGACTTTACCCAAAAGGACGTGTGTCCTTCTGCGGAGCCACTTCGTAGCCTCGGACAGCGACATCATCATTGCACGCGAATAGCCGCAGACGAATCGACCAAGAAGACCAAAGAGATTGGATGGAATGATGGTGTCACAGAAAAGGAAGGAGGCAACCGATACATGGGAAGACGCCTGTGTGCTCAGAGCCGTCTAGGTGCTGCAAAGTATAAGCCCTCTTGAGGTTACAGCAAGACTGCAGGCTCCATGACTGTGATGACACGAATGCCGCCAGTTGACGCGAACGCAACGGCACCTGCCAAGTGACAGGGTTCCCCTCTCGAGAGAAGTGGCCTTCTTTGAGGGACTTTACCCAAAAGGACGTGTGTCCTTCTGCGGAGCCACCTCACAGCCACGGACAGCGACATCATCATTGCACACGAATGATCGCAGATGAATGTCAGGCAGGGAAGGCGCACGTAAAACCAAGGAAATCAAGGTGGTCGCAATGATAGAGAATGCTTAAAAACTTACGGTCCTAAAAAGATGGAGAAGCTCAATAATGAGCAGATGAATCTTGTGTGACGCATGTGTGCTCAGAGCTGTCCAGGCGCTGCAAAGTATAAGCCCTCTTGAGGTTACAGTCTTACTGACTGCAGGCTCCATGACTGTGATGACACGAAGGCCGCCAGTTGACGCGAACGCAACGGCACCTGCCAAGTGGCAGGGTTCCCCTCTCGAGAGAAGTGGCCTTCTTTGAGGGACTTTACCCAAAAGGACGTGTGTCCTTCTGCGGAGCCACTTCGTAGCCTCGGACAGCGACATCATCATTGCACGCGAATAGCCGCAGACGAATCGACCAAGAAGACCAAAGAGATTGCATGGAATGATGGTGTCACAGAAAAGGAAGGAGGCAACCGATACATGGGAAGACGCCTGTGTGCTCAGAGCCGAGGTGCTGCAAAGTATAAGCCCTCTTGAGGTTACAGCAAGACTGCAGGCTCCATGACTGTGATGACACGAAGGCCGCCAGTTGACGCGAACGCAACGGCACCTGCCAAGTGACAGGGTTCCCCTCTCGAGAGAAGTGGCCTTCTTTGAGGGACTTTACCCAAAAGGACGTGTGTCCTTCTGCGGAGCCACCTCACAGCCACGGACAGCGACATCATCATTGCACACAGATGGCCGCAGACAAACCTCAGGTGAAACGTCCGCAAACCAAGAAGACCAATGATGTTGTGCAACCTCCTTCGCAGCGATACGGACATGGTACTTGTGTGGGCGGGTGCTCGTACGAACAAAGAAATTGGCCCAGACGACATGAAAAAGGTAGTGCTCAGAGCCGTTTAGTGCGAAACAGGGGATTGCATCTGCACGCTGGTGGTTTCGGGGGTGTCCACACTGCATGGAGTCTAGTAGGCTCGTCTAAGGAGACTTCGGAAGCTTGAAATGAAAATGACAGAAATAACGCTAGAAAGTTTCGGCGTACCTGGACTTCGGCAAGCAATTGCTCCTCGCATTGGTCCGGGCGCAGCTCGATTGACTTAACCGCCATTTTTCCGCCGGTGAGCTTGTTTGTGGCCTCGAACACCTTCCCGAAGCTTCCCTTCCCGAGCACCCTGCCTCGCTCCCACGGGACGTTTCTGTCGGGTAGTTTTTTTTAGCGTTTATTGTGGTTTAGAGGTTCGGTGTTTTAGGGTCTCCGGTTGACCGTTGGTGGGTAACAGTGGGTCTGCAGACGGCTCATTAAATCGGTGGCAATCTACGCGGGGAAGGTGCCTTTTGGGCCCAGGTTGGATAACAATGGTAACTCCATTGCTAATACATGTCCGAAGAATCCAACTCGATTCAACTCCGTGGCCTTAAAACCGTGGGGTCGAGGTGGATACAATTGACCGAGATGAGAACCAACGCTAGCAATAGCAGCGGTGTGTGGGTGAAACAGGTCAATCGAGTGTAGTATGGGGGGTGTAGGTTTGATTACACACGTTAACTACGGCCAAGTGTTGCGACCGACACCAAGAATTCGCCTTCGAATGTAGTCTTGGGCCCCCCCCACGCGTATGCATTTTTAAGTTCGCTTGAGATTCGGGGATCACAAACCTCCATTGTCGTGTGTTTCGCAATAACAACTCATTGATGGGTCTTTCGCCCCTGTACCCAGTTCTGACGAGCAATTTTTGCACGTCAACATCGCAACCGGTTTCGTCCTATCCAGGCATAGTTCACCATACACCAAACATCCCACCCGATTTTCGTTTCCAGCCATTCTGTGAGGTACCTCATGCGCGGCGCCCTGATTGCCGTCGTTCGTACCGACGAACAGCGATCGCATAAGGTACACGCTTGTCCACGAAAATGCACGTGAAACCGGATGCGAGAGACATACTTGACGGAGCCGAAGGCCTTTCTGACTTCTTCGATGTGCTTCTTTTGCAGCATAGTTCGGTAAATTCGAAGCTCGAGCTGTTTGTGTTGGGGTGTGTCATTTACGTACTGGATTACGTAGCATTGGGATCGTTTGACGTCGCGCCGATAAGGACAACGTCAAGTTTAATGGCGACGAGGGCGGTCCTGGCTGGCAACTGCTCGGTCTCCACTCCGGGCTAGAATCGAGCCACGCCGATGCACCGAGCATGCCATTCATTCTTTAGCTTTCAAAAGGGCAGACATCGATCTTATCTCTACAACGGATAGCGTTCCTCGGTTGCGCTTTGTGTTTCCGACGATCCCGAACGGGCGTACAGATTGGTGTCTTTCGACCTTTGTGTGATTGTGAAGTTCAGCTTAGTGCGTGCTTAGTACATGAACCACATGGATTAACATGCACTACGGCTGCCGAACATCCCGTGAAATGTTTTGTTTTATCGTATCTTCGAGCTAGACTTGACCTCGTGCATTAGCCACGTGGCCCATTCTGTTGCTTTTCCGCTGGGCTCCTGATAGCGGACTCGCGCGCAAACAGACAGTATGACTGCTGTGCTGCGGGCTGTTTTTGTGTTTCCGACGATCCCGTGGGACGTGCAGATTGGTGTCTTTCGACCTTTTTTAGACTGTTTCTTGTTGTAAGCGTTTTTGTTTGTTTTGTGAGGTTCAGCTACATGTGGTCGGTGGGCGAGGGGGCTAGGATAGGAAGCTTCACTGTATATCGGGCTTTTATTATCGGGGTCAACACCACACGTTGGCGAGTGAGCTGGTCTGGACCGCTCATCTGCGATGGGTTGAATCGGGTTACGCGCGCTCCGATACTGAGTAGTCCAGGGACGACAGAGTTTTGAATTCCCCATCGTATCCCGTCACTCGCCTTCATCCTGACTGTCTGCACCAGTATATCGAACGAAGGAGAATGCCAGCGTATACGCGATGGCCATCAACTGACGATTGATCGTGAATTGTGTATGGCAGCAAGAGACGATTTGGTTCGTAACGTGCCGATACGGCGGAGGGTGCGCGTTCTGCTCTCGAAAAGGTACAAAGGTACGTGAGAATCGACACCCATCCGGAGCCCGCCAAGCTCTGTTTTCCTGTTTCAAAACAAGCTCTTTATTGCCCTTCGAGCGCGCAAAATTTCGCTGCAGGGTATTGTCCTGTCATGAGGGTACGTGTCGGCAAGTGACCGTGAAAACGGGTTGGCGCCCTTTATGTCCAGTACACTGCTAGTGGCCGCACATAAGGGACACGTGGCGCCAGGCTGCTTCATCAGAGACACCTCATAGCAAGCATGCTCTCGACGGTAAGGCCAAAGCAAACAGACACCGATGATCGGGTGGGCTTCCGCTGCGCCGGAAATAAGCGACTTCAACCTCGATCTGGGCTTTCTCTTACTAGCCGGAAACTGGAAGCTGAAGACGTTCACGGAAAATATAGAGCCAAACTTGAAAGGAATGGCGTAGAGAAGTTGTGTTCGCATGCAAATGAGTCCCCACTAACGCAACGAGAGCATTGTGTTCGATTGTGACTCGGCGTGTCAGCGATGATCAGGATATTCTGTCGCTGTTGCCAACTGTTCCACGGGTGGGTGGGCGGGGGAACCTTTTGTACGTGAGTACAAACCTTCTTTCCGAAGGTGTTCCTGAACGGTTGTAGAGGTTGACTAATCGATAATAAAAGAATCTTCATTTTCTTTTCACTTGCTGTAACAGTTAGTGTGTGAAAATGAAGACCTCCTTTTTTTGGAATTTCACCAAGTTGTGGTTCTCAAGCTGCGGAAACGGATCTGGCGCAAAATGAGCGCAAAATGACGGCGTTGGTATCGAGGTTACTCGTTGGTGACGGAAAGAGGATGGCGAGGATCTGGAGCTTCGGCCACGCGTTGTGAAGGAACGACCGTGTGCTTGCCAAATCCAGTGATCAGCTTGCATTGAGTGGCAGGGAGGTATAGCGCTTCCTGTTGTTCGTGCGCACAAGTGAAGATCGCCTGCTTTTGCACGCAGTCTCTAATTCTTCAAGCGTGGCCGGTCAGTGCGTTAACACAAAGAAACAGGCTACCCGATCCCCTCGATTGATAATCGTGCATACTTGGTCAAGGATACCAGAGAATACGGCCGTCTGGACTGGCAATGTCATGCCAAACCACCGCGCGTCTTTAACCGATGGGTCGAAGTGCCGAGCTGCTAGGATGAGCTGTAGGGGGGGGAAGTTTGAATATTGCAACTCGAAACGCGTGCACTCCTGGAGACACTGTGGGCCCGGACTATGACGGGGGTTTGGAATTATACAGCGTGTTCAAGGCTGCGACTCCAGAAAGTGGGTTTTAAGGGGGAGTCGTGGTGTCCCGTCTTTCCGTCTGAGCATGGCGAGTGGTCTACTCCGGCCCCCAGCCAGGTACCGGTATACCTCGCCTCTCCCAGGTCCATTCCACTCGTTCTGCATTCGTTCCTTCCAAGCGCGGCACCGCTGTTGTTTGAGGGAGTTGATTGCATCTCGCTGGGTTCCTTCTAGTTCGATGAGGGTTTCCATTAGCTGCTCGGGGGCAGGAAGGACCTTCCCCTGCTTGTTTATTTCGAGCGGTTGCGCATGGTATGTTGATATCATGATATGACACATATGGGTCGCATGTTGCTGTCGAATAATAACAGTTGTCCGACACGCGCCTGGCTGTCGGAATATTTGCACTTTTTTGACCCTGCTACTGTTCGACACACCATGCCTTCCGGTGTTTTAAGGAATAATTCGACGAAACGAATAAAGAGCAGTTATTTGACACACGTCTGGTTGCCTAAAAGCACTACCACTACTTGATCCTGCTACTGTTCGGCTACCCGGAAATTTTTTTGGTATTCGACAAATCGAATAATAACACAGGTGTTATTATTCGACCTGTCCCTTTATGCGACCTGCCCTGTACCCGCCAGAACCCATAGTCTGAGGCCGAACCGTTTCTTTGGTGGGTTTGGAAGTCCCTGTTGGCTACAGAGGTCGCACACATCGTACTTTGCCAGAATACTCCTGCTCAAGCCTCTTTCGACACCGCCCACATGCATCCCAGTACAAGTGGGTCATTTTGAACGCTTACGCCCGCCACTAAACCCAGATTTACCTGTGTTTCGCGTGGGCCACAGCACAGTTTACCTCCTTTGAGACTGGAATAATTGTTGCGATAGTGGGGAGTCATCGGCATGCCGATGAGTACCACACTCCTTTGGGTCTTCGCAACTGGCAGCCTCCTCAAGTATTTCCTGGAAGGCAGGTGCGTATAATACAACAAAAATAATGAGCGCGCACCTCTACGTCGGTGTTTTTGGCGAGAAGCTCGTCTATTTCGATGTCCTCTTCCACGTCGATGACGAGCAGGTCGATGCTGTTGAGTTGCGACTCGACTTCTTCGATGGACGACGCGAGGGACAGGGCGTAGGACCGCTCCCACAGGTGGTGGCAGAACGACATCCTGTACACCACGTTCGACTCCACCACCATGCACTTGACCAGCGGCGCGACCCCTTGGGCCATGAGCTCGTCCTTGACCTGTTGGACCTCCCTGCGCACTTGCTCGTCGGCTTGGTTCCGCTGCAAGGAGTTGGTCAGGCGGCTGTTTTTCGAGTCGGACAGCACCGCTGCGCCGTGCACCGCCGCCCTCGTGAACGTCAGGTGCGGGATGACGACGACGGCACGCGTCCCCAGTTCGAGCTCCCGCTCGAACTTGTGCGGCGGGCTCATCTTCTTGTCCGCGTTCCGGAACGAAAGAGGCGTCCCCAGCGGCCGCCCATGCGGCGAGAACGCCAACGGCGACTCAGCCCCGAGGTCATCGCCGTCCTCGCAGCACTCGGGGACCACGACCTTGTTCCGCTCGAGGGAGAAGGTGCCGCCCATTTCTTCGATGACCATCATCGTGCCTACGAGACCCTCCGCTTTTTCCTCGTCGCGGTCCTCGACCGCTTTGAGGATCTCCGGGGTCAATCCGACGCCTTGGTCGCAGACTTGCACGACGATGTTGCCTATGGCGTCTGGGCCCCCCTGCTCGAGGGATACGAACACCGTGACGTGCCCGTCCTTCGGCGAAAACCTCACCGCGTTGGTCACGAGGTAAGCGATCGCGTGGGGGAACCTTTGGAGGTCGGTGTAGATCTGCTCCGGGACGTTCCGGCTGATGTTGAGGGTGACCGCAACGCTTTGCTGCGGCTTCGACGGCTCGGGGAACGCGTGCGCGGCGCTGCTGCCGTGGCCGTCGGTGTTCGGACTGGTCGGCAGCGACTTGCACACGCCGTGCAGCCAGTTACTCGCGGGCATCACGGTCAGGAAGTTGACCGACGCGGGCGAGCCTAGCGAGCTCTCCGCGGACTGGTCTCCCCCGGCGTTCGCAGCGGATGCCTGGGCGACCGCGTTTTCCGCGACGGCGGCTTGCCACGATGCGGTTTGCGGGGGGGCGTGCAGGGCCTGCTTCGTGAGCCGGGTGCTCTCCACCTGGCAGTCGACGACGATCTTTTTGAGAGTCGTCCGCAGGTTTAACGGCCCCCAGCACGACGTGTCCACACACGCGCACCGGTCGACCATCGACGAGATCCCGTTGATCGCGCGCAGCAGCCCGGTGGGATGCACCGGCGCACGCCGTGGCATCTCCGCGGACGCACTCTTTTCGGCGTCCTCGAACGCCTGCTGCTGCTGCTGCTGCTGCTGCTGCTGCTCCTCCTTTTCCTCCTGCTGCTGCAGCAGCGACGCGTTGAGCGCCGCCGGGGCGCGCGCGGCGGACGCGGCCGCGCCGCCGTAGCCGCTGCGCAGCATCTGCTGCACGGCGGCCCGCGTCTCGCGGATGGGTTGGGCGACCTGTTCGAGGACCCACTTGATGTACTTCGTCTGCATTTCGCCGGCCGAGCTCTTGAACCCGATGCACACCGCCGCGCCGTTGCTGCCGCCGCATATGTACATGTTGAGGTGCGCCATGTTGATGCCATCGGCCTTCGTGAAAGTGTACGTGTGCTCGTCGATGATTTTCGCGGGGTTCTCGCTGACCTCGTACAGGCTGCACTGCAGCTGGGCCTGGTCCTCCGCGAGCGGCAGGAACGCCGTCATCTCGTTCCCGACGGCGGTCGCCTCGTTGATGCCCGTCGCATCCTCCAACGCAGCGTTCCACACCAGAACCTCGCCGAAGTAGGATATCACGATGAGGGCGACGTGCTGGTGGATGGGCGTCATCGGCGTCCGGATCTCGGCGTCGGAGCCCAGCGGGAAGACCAGCTCCCCTTGCCGCGGCAACTCCGCAGTCCGCCGGGAGCGCTCGCTGTCGGACTTCTTCCGGCGGAGCAGCGTCCCGCTCGCGTTCTTCGACAAGCTCCTGTTTTTTTTCGTTTTTTTTTTTTTCGGAGTTTATTCCAGGATTCTGAATTTCGATTTTGAAGGGTCTTTTCCCCGCAGTGCCGCTGTTGGTCAATGCTTTAGTCTTGTGTGATTGCGCGGCAGTGTCGGGTGGAGTTTCCGTACACGAGCAGGCAAATGATCCGTTGCAGCAGTGGGACACTGGCTTTCTTAGAGCTGCGATCTGGAAAGTTGTTGGTGTCATCGGCGTCCGGATCTCGGCGTCGAAGCCCAGCGGGAAGACCAGCTCCCCTTGCCGCAGCTCCGCAGTCCGCCGGGAGCGCTCGCTGTCGGACTTCTTCCGGCGGAGCGGCGTCCCGCACGCGTTCTTCGACAACAAGCTCCTGTTTTTTTTCGTTTTTCCGGAGTTTATTCCAGGATTCTGAATATTCGGTTTTGAAGGGTCTTTTCCCCGCAGTGTCGGAAAGGTTCCGGCGGATGATCAAGCGTGGGATCGGACATCAAAACCAGAGCAGGACAATATAGCCAGTAAACCAGGAGGAGGGGGGTGTGTGCTACTCGAAAACCAACCCGTGCATTGTTTTCTGATCTGCCGAGATCTTGCCCCCAAGTTGTCAGATTTCTAGCTGACTGTGATTCTGGTGAACACGGACTTGGCATACGGCCACTGCGCCCTCCACGGGTCGTACAACGATCGCGCCCTCCCGCCGGCCCTTCCCGGCTACTCGCGTCGTCCTTATCTCGGCGTGCCTGTCGGCGCAAACGGGAAAGCGAAGTTCCTTTTCGGATTATGAACTCGTAAGCAACTTCCAGCAACAGTTGCAACCGACAAGGGTTGCACCACGACGAAAGCGCGGAAAAAGTGACCCTTCTGGAGTCACGTAGCGAAGAGCTGGCATCGTGTGGTACTCATTTGCATGCAAATGACTCCCCCCCCCGCTAACGCAACAAGAAGACGATTTCTAGCAATATTTCACGAGAACTCGATAGTAGATAGAAAGTGCTTACCTGTCTGCCGACGACGCGTCCGGCCCCGGGGCCTGGCCGCTGGCGCTGCTGTTGTTGCGGTTGTTGGTGTTGTTGCCGCTGCAGGCGAACGCCGGGTCGCCGAGGAAGTAGCTGTTGAGCGACTTCTGCGCGTCGGGCTTTCCGGCGGCCGCGCTGCCGGAGGCCACCTTGCCGCTGCTCGCAGGAGCGGAGCTGTCGTTGTACAGGTCGACGACTAAGTCGAGGTCCCCGCCAAGGGCCAGCGTCATGAGCCCGCGGGTGTTC
The DNA here is from genome assembly GCA_030068145.1 of Diplonema papillatum. Lineage (NCBI taxonomy): Eukaryota > Euglenozoa > Diplonemea > Diplonemida > Diplonemidae > Diplonema > Diplonema papillatum. The sequence continues at coordinate 63,164 of JAPJBO010000458.1, read as the reverse complement.
CCGTTGGTCTTCTTCTTGTTCTGGTGCGAGATGAGCTTCGAGTTGACCCACTCCTGCATGACTTGCAGCTGCGAGACCTCAGTGCCGGCGTCGTGCGCCATGAAGTACTGGTTGAGCTCGTTGACCAGCGGCGGCAGCTTTTCAGCGCCGCCCTCCCCTTCCTTGCAAGGGTCCGTGCGCGCGGATGTCGCGGTGGCTTGTCGGCAGAACGGGATCATCGGCTCCTGCACGGTCACGCCCTCGCTGGCGCCGGTTGCGGTCATGAACCGGTTCAGCGAGCTGGTGTCCTTTGCCTTCATGCGGCCGTAGGCGTAGCCGAGCATGGCCCGCTTCGCCTTCACAGCGTCGCGGGCCATCTGCATGCTGTCCCGGTGGGCATCGCGCACAGCGGGCGCGACATCAGACATTGCGTCCGGCAGCCTTGCGTGGCGCCGCCCTCACACTTCACACGAGCGCGACAATGTTGTGTGCCTTCTTCTCTGTATGTGTCACCTCCCTCCCACCCCCGGTTTCTCCCCCCCGTCTGTTCGTATATCAGTATATTAGTTGACTCGTGTGGTGCTGTGCCGTGCGTGTGCACACAAGTTAATTCCAGCTTTTTTCTCGTTCCCGCCGGCTGAAGGTGGTAGGCACCTCTGGACCCGGTTCAGCAAGCGGCGTCTTTTGCCTTCATGCGGTCACTGCGCCGTGGGCCATGAAGTACTGTTCACCAGCGGCGGCAGCAGCGCCGCCCTCCCCATCGGATATCGCGGTAGCCCTGCGGCAGAAGGGGATCATCGGCTCCTGCACGCTGAACCGAGGAAAATCTGACGAATCAGAGATTCCCCGATACCAGAGATTGTATCGTGTCAAGCCTAGATTGATGCATGATCATTCTATTCATTCTTCAGCTTTCAAAAGGGGCTGTCCTCGATCGTATCTCCACGACCGATAGCTTTCCTCGATTGCCTTTTTTGTATTTCACCATCGTGCCTTGTTGCGGTCACCGGTTCAGCGAGCTGGTGTCCTTTGCCTTCATGCGCAGCGGATTCAGACATTGCGTCCGGCAGCCTTGCGTGGCGCCGCCCTCACACTCCAAACGAGCGCGAGCCTTCTTCTCTGTATGTGTCACCTCCGTTCCACCCCCGGTTTCCCGGTTTCTCCCCCGTCTGTTCGTATATCAGTATATTAGTTGACTCGTGTGGTGCTGTGCCGTGCGCGTGCACACAAGTTAATTCCAGTTTTTTTCTCGTTGATGTGGTAGGCACCTCTGGACCCGGTTCAGCAAGCGGCGTCTTTGCCTGCATGCGGTCACTGCGCCGTGAGCCATGAAGTACTGGTTGAGCTAGTTCACCAGCGGGTGGCACAGCAAAAAGGGGGGCGTTCAGGGTTTTGGAGTTTGAAGTTCGCTTGAGATTCCGGGGGGTTAGGGGTCTCTCGTGGTGGGGTTTTTGCTGGTTCATCATTTTTCTCAGAATCCTGCCGGCGGCCAGTGTTGCTATCCATCGTGGGAATTTCACAGGGTTTTTTTGCTGGTTCATCATTTTTCTCAAAATCCTGTCGTCGGCCAGTGTTGCGATCCATCGTGGGAATTCCACAAAGGCAAACGAACGCTCTCCAGGAATATATCGGTTGGCCGGGTAGGAATTTCTTTGGCGGTGTGACCTCCTGGGCTAGCCTGTTCTCTCATCAACCGTGGCTATCTCGGGGGGGTTACCCCAACGGAAGTGATTTCTCCCCTTTCCCCTTTGTCCTGAGCTGGAAAGACAGAAGCATGTGCCCATGCCTGAGTGAGTAGCCGGCGGAGAATTCCGGACAACTTGTTTGATTTCTGTCCGAGTCGCGGTCTTCCTGGGACCTCTGCAGACTTGCAGTTTACTGAGGGAATAGGAGCTAGACGCATGGCCAGGTGAGCACGACCACCTCGAATCGACACCAGGAGAATTCGAGGTGGGGCTGGCTTCTACGACTAGCAATTATCCCGGTAAAAGGTAGCACTCCTGAACGAGCCCGAACCAACAGGATCAAAGAATGTCAGTCACACCTTCCCGATTTTTGAGCCGGACCGGAGGAAGAAGTCAGCATAAGCCCCATGTAGCCAAGCCAGTGCGAGAGGCCCGAAGACGCCGGCTTCTTTCTGGGTGTTCTTGGGGTCCAGAGTACTCCAGTGTGGGACAGCGCAAACGGAGAAGCAGACGATACCTTTGCCCACCACACCTCTTAGACAGCAAGAAGGAAGAGCACGAAACGGACAGGTTCCTGAAAGAAGGAGGGGGGGGAAGGGTGGGGGGTGGTAACAGCGACATGCGCTGCCATCTGGTTTCTTAGCCAGTCCGCCACAAAAACTGGACAGAAACCGTGACCCGTGCGGTTTAGAAAGCGGCAGCAACCCGCTGGTGCGTGCTTGGCCTGTCCTGACCAACCAGTCGACCACAAAAAGTGAACAGACTGACGAGACCGCGACAGTAGAATGTAGAGATCTCCAGCTGCGCGAAGTGATAGACCAGAATAGGCGTGGAATGGCCCAGGGTATCCACCAAATTCTGATAGTGCCTCTGGCAGTGAGTTTAGGATGCTCAGAGTCTGTGTCTGCGTGGCCTTAGGCTGCTGGAAGACCGCGGTAGTAGTGCGCAGCAAGGTAGACTGGCCTGTCACTGACAGAGCCTGACTAGGCGCTAGCATGCAATGAGCCTGGGGATGCCCTGCAAAGCGTACAGAATAATCCGGCAATTCTGACGGTAGTGAGGACTGGCTCGGGGCACTATGTCTTGAGGGGTTCTATCATTTACAGTTTTTTGCCGCTGTAAGGGAAAGCGAATGCTTTTTTTTTTAGTTGTTGTTTATTTATACTTCTTTCGCTCTTGCTTTGTTTTTTTTTCTTGTGTGTTTTTTTTTTTTTTTTTTGTTTTTCCCGACGACAACTAGTGTCAGACTAGCCTACCCGAAGGCAGTTGATTCCTTTAGGCAAGATTTCTCTACCGGCGGAAGTTGTTTGGGATAACGTCTTTTTTCTTTTTTTTGTCTCGCGCCGTCTCTATAAGAAAAGAAGAATTCGTAGTCCCGCCTCGTTCGCCCTCTAGGTGTCCCGCTCGCAAAGATAAAACCAAAGCTCTCGATAGTGTCCACATTTCTCATATCGGCTATTTCGGTGCCGGGCTTCTTAGACCGAATACGTCGTGATCAGCGTCGACCATCGGGCGGCGAGCGGGTCATCGCACAGGGCTTTCACGCGTCTCGCGACGTGTAGTACCGCCGGCCCGTGCTTCAGCGCAAAGTCTTCAAGGAGCTCTTTTACCACCGGCGGGCGACGCGTTGTGGCGCTTCGGATGTCCGACACTTCGTTGTGTGTGTCGTCGTCGGCAAGCAGCACGTGTTCTGCGGTCGCCAGCTCGCAACACCGTCTACACTGCACGCGGGTTCCCTTCGGCAGTATCGACCTTCTCACGATCGCGAGCAGGAGGTCCACCGCCCCTGGGACCGTCTCCAGCGCCCTGAGGGTGCTTCCTCTCGTCGTCTTCCCCGTCGCTTTTTTTTTTGAATAAGCACCTGCTTTGTAGAAAATGCTTGAGGAGACTGCCAGTTGCGATAGATCAAAGGAGGTAAATGTGCTGCAGCCCACACGAAACACAGGTAAATCTGGGTTTAGTGGCGGGCGTAAGCGTTCAACAAAAAAGACCCACTTTGTAGTTGTATTGTTTTCTCCCCCTCTAGCCTCCTTCGAAATGAGCACAAGGCAGTCCCTCGAGTATTTTTCTTCTTTTTGTTTTACTGCGGAAAGGATCCGTTTCGCTAGCCAGAAGGATGAGCTTTGGTTCTGCATTAGGTGGGATGTTGCCGCAGGTCTCACCTGCTGTGTTCCTTCCTGTTTCCCTGCTGCCATGCCGCGCGTTTCTTGCAGGTCCGCCTTGCCATTTCGCGCACGCACGCAACATCAAAATAGGAGAATGAACCCAACAGGCTGCGGGGTGGACTTATTGAGTCTCGCGGCGATCGGCCCTGGTGTCGTCGGGCGGGCAGGGTGTCACGTGAACAAAGGGGGTCTTCATTTTCACACACTAACTGTTACAGCAAGTGAAAAGAAATGCGTAGTTTTGTTTTATTACTTCTAGAGTGCAAGTTCGCTTAGGGATCCGGGGTTTTATAGTCTCCGGGTGACCGTAGTCATAAACGTTCCTTTAAGGTAAAGTATGTTTGTGTGTATATCTTTGCTGCATATTGCCGACTATTCGACTTACTTTAGCGCACGCTCTTTTTTCCTATGTGCTTTGCCAAGTCCATGGCTCTTGTGACTTTTACTTGTTAGTTGTCGACAACTTTTTTTGTATTGAGGTGTCATTCAGATGTAACCCACAGCCGCCTACGTCAAATTTTGTTAAGCATTGAGTTCTTTTAAGTACATGAACCACACGGATTAACATGCACTTGTTAAGCAGCGGCTGCCAAAACTTGCCGTGACACCTGTGATCAAAGTAAAGGAGGAAAGGAGAAAATGTTTCTAAAAAAGAAAATGAAGATTCTTTTATTATCGATTAGCCAACCTCTACAACCGTTCAGGAACACCTTTGGAAAGAAGGTTTGTACTCACGTACACAAGGTTCCGTATCGGAGCGCGCGTAACCCGATTCAACTCATCGCAGATGAGCGGTCCAGACCAGCTCACTCGCCAACGTGTGGAGTTGACCCCGATAATAAAACAGACATTGGGGGTTTAAAAGTCACCGGGTGATCATCGTTGAGTTTACGGGTTTCCGTAAGGTCGTATCTGTGGCAGTAGCCGTGCGGGTGTCTTTGCTGCCTCATATTATCATTCTGGAGAGAACGTGGTGATCGTTCGTGGAACCGCAGAGGCAGCAAACAGTACATGACCATCGGTGAGAGGGTTCCCGTAAGGAATACTAGCATGCATATCGGATCTGTGGTAGCAGCCGTGTGTGCGTCTTTGTTGCCTAATATTCTCTTTCTGGAGCGAACGTGGTGATCGTTCGTGGAACCGCAGAGGCAGCAAACAGTACATGACCATCGGTGAAAGGGTTCCCGTAAGGAATACTAGCATGCATATCGGATCTGTGGTAGCAGCCGTGTGTGCGTCTTTGTTGCCTAATATTATCTTTCTGGAGCGAACGTGGTGATCGTTCGTGGAACCGCAGAGGCAGCAAACAGTACATGACCATCGGTGAAAGGGTTCCCGTAAGGAATACTAGCATGCATATCGGATCTGTGGTAGCAGCCGTGTGTGCGTCTTTGTTGCCTAATATTATCTTTCTGGAGTGAACGTGGTGATCGTTCGTGGAACCGCAGAGGCAGCAAACAGTACGTGACTATCGGTGAAAGGGTTCCCGTAAGGAATACTAGCATGCATATCGGATCTGTGGTAGCAGCCGTGTGTGTGTCTTTGTTGCCTAATATTCTCTTTCTGGAGCGAACGTGGTGATCGTTCGTGGAACCGCATAGGTACATGGCCATCGGTGAAAGGGTTCCCGTAAGGAATACTAGCATGCATATCGGATCTGTGGTAGCAGCCGTGTGTGTCTTTGTTGCCTAATATTATCTTTCTGGGGAGAACGCAAGAACGTGGTGGGAGCAGCATGCGCGCGACGGTATCATCGTTCGTGGAGCCACGGTAGTACAGCAACCGAAGAGCTGCTCGTACGCCGAAAACGCCTGTGCCACGAGAGCACAGAAGGTGGAGTCCAGCCTCAGAAGCTGGAGTTTAGTAAGCGGGTGTCACACCCGCCTTTCGGGCGTGGATGTATACCCGCGTTTTGGTTGCAGTATACCCGCTTTTCGGGTGTGGCTCACCCGCTTTAACTCCAGTGCAGGCAAATCCTGCCGCGCCCGAACGCAACAACAACCGTAACCAACTCACGGCGTCCGTCGAACTCGGCGGCGGCCTCTTCTTCTTGTTTGGACTCTTTGGTGCTGGGAGGGGGGAGAAAACTTAGTTTAATGTTTAGGCAGAACACTGCCTCGCATGCATGTTTGATGCTAGCATCAAGTCTCCGTCGAAGAAAGTGTAAAATAAAATAGAGGAGGGGTGTGAGTATACTACACGGTGAACACCAGCAACTTTTGCTCGAGCTAAAGTCCGGCCTCAAGTGCGGGAGTGACCACACCCGGAAATAAGGTGTGCCCACCCGGAAATAAGGTGTGCACACCCTATTTCACACCCTATTCGCGGGTGTGGCTCACCCGCTTTTGGAGAGCCTGGTTTCACTCGATGGAGTTCACCGTGTATCAGTCATTGGAAAACTCAGTGTTCTGACTCGTCATCTTACTACTGAGAAGTGCTTGCTGCTAATTTGACGTGACTAGTCATGTTGCTACTGAAAGTGCTTACTTGCGTTATTTTGTGGCTAGAAGGGGGGCAGGGGGTCTGCCAAGAAGCACGCCCCGGGTTCGCATGTTCCTGGGAGCAGACTCCTGTTTAGCCCCGTGTCTGGCCAGCCGATTCATGCGGTTTCACCGCTGCGTGGCCACCTTACTCTTTTTGCAAAAGCTCGAGGATGGGCCACAAAAAATACTCGACGTAGCTGCTTCGACTCCGAATGGAAGGGGGGAAATATAGAGGTAAGGGGCAAATACAATACAAACACAATCTGATTTGTTCTTCGCTTACACCACCGTGTGTTGTTTTCTCACTCAGGACTTTTGACCTGTTGTGTTTGTGTGATTTGTCGTGTACGCATGACCTCACGTCCGTTCAACACGTGGTTCGGTAGTTACAGCACTTTGGATCCTTTCTATTCTTTGTCGGGCAGCATCGTCGAGCATTTCCTTTCAAGCTGGCGCTTATGTAAAAAAAAAAACATCGGCGGCCTATCAACTCGCAGGCCTCTCCCCACGAAGACTATTTTGCTTTTTGTTTTTTGTTTTTTGCGTCTTGTGCTGTCGACAATCAACCAGGGCTGATGTTCGGTCTGGTGTCTTTCGGCGGTTCTTGTTCTCCTTCCTTTTGGGTGGTGGTTCTGCCATCAAATCCGTTCTCTTTTTGTGTTTCTGACTATCCCGAATGGACGTACAGATTGGTGTCTTCCGACCTTTTCTTTTAGAGTGAAAGTTCGCTTGAAACACCGGGGTTTAAAGTCTCCGGGTGACCTTCGTCGTTAAGGGAAGATATTCTTTGTGCTCTGAGTGTCGTAAGAGTGGTTTTTTATTTTCCTTTTTTGTCACCGAAATTGGGCAGAAAGTAATCCCAGCGCTGCCCCTCATCCCTCTGGGGTGGATGACAGCCGTACGGGCGCACTCTACCCGCCATCTTGAACAACGATGACGAGACGTGTTGCCTGCAGTGCTGCAGTGGGGGTCGACGCTTATCCGTGAGCCAGGCCTCTCCTATTTCCTGGAACTGCATCGAATTGCCTGCTGCTGTTTAATATCACAGTTGAGGACACACACGAAGTGCGAACCCGGTCTCGAGAGCGAAGACGAAGAAGCGGCGATCGCCTCGGCAGCTTCACAGAAGACAACACGGCCATCGCCCAAGCGCCGTAAGGAAGCAACTATATCGACGCGCAATCGACGAACCTGGACGAGCAGTCGAAGGAGAAGCGAAGCACCAAACGCTCGCCTGAACGGCTTACTTATCCTCATACAGATGAAGGCAGTTGCGACGTGGACTCACTCGACGTCAATCGACTGGCTCAAGGAGCGCTCTCGGGGAGTATGTCACAAGGTCTTCCGAACAGCGTATCGACGGTTCGGTGCTGCCGGCATTGACAGAAGGCGACTTGAGGCAACCTCCGTTGGCCATCCCTCGAGGCGGTGAAACCAAGCAGAAGACGCCTGCTTCGGAAGAAGAGCGAGCATGGTGGAGATCATACTCGTACTTTGTTAGATTGCACCACTTCACTGTGTCTTAATATGCACAAAATAACTTGTGGTGGTTGGGGGAACCGGTATACGCTGTACAAGTATGGCACCCCCGAGCCCCGCATCAGCCAGCAGTTCGCGCAGAGTGTCTGAGGTCCTCGCATCATCAAGCGGGCCGGCTATGCCATCGCAGCGCTTCGCGGCATCAAGACCGTGAGCAAACAACGTACGACAGGCGTACGCAGGTGCAGCAGTTGCCCATTCAACTGCGGCTCGCAGTATACAATGGCATGAGACCGTATACGATGGCATGAGACCGTATACGATGGCATGCGACAAAGCTTTTTTGGCAAGTTGCGCGGAACTGCCTTGCGGGTGTTGCTCAGAGTACGAACGTCGAAAGGTGCATCAAAGCTTATGATAAGGCTCGCATCAGATCCGCAGACTTGGCATCGTGGCGCGGATAGATCAAAACCGGCCGACATGGCAGCATTTTCCGCGTTGGGCGATGATTGCAATTATTCTTCTTGGATGAGGAATGCCTAGTAGGCGCAAGTCATCAGCTTGCACTGATTCCGTCCCTGCCATTTGTACACACCGCCCGTCGTTGCTACCGTTTGGCTGTGGGATAGAGCTTGGGAGAGGGAAGCTCGTCTGAGGTCCAGATCCGGGGTCCAGAAACGCTTGTGTCTGCGTTCTACGCGCGCGCGTAGTATATGGTACGATGCCAAAAGGGGGGGGGGGGGTTTGGGCGGAAAAATCCCCGCATAGTTCACCAGGGTCTGACGGGTACTGAGGCCCCATACCCTTCCTAAAACATCATTCTGCGTTCAAATACGCCCTCAGAAGCCTCCGGAGAGCCTTCTATGACGTCCCAAATTCGATTTTGTGGGTTTTTAGGGGGTCCCCCCGCCTGTTGGCCGTAAACCGCCATAGTAGACACATATGCAACCTGAAGCTGGGTCGCTTTTCTGTGCAAGATCCCAGCCCAAACACACGTTTTCGGCGTTCTCTAGCACTCTCCAGGTGCATTCGACCCTCGGGCTTCGTGGTTTCTTTCACTCACAGGTGTTCCGGGACGTGCAAAGATAAGGAGAATGGCCCCCTGCATTGGGGACAGACCGAACTACGCCCTGCCTGTCTATACAGGCTTTGGGGTCAAATTGCACCGGCTTTGGCGCCACATCCACCGTTTCGGGCTTCGTTTGTGCTGCTTTGGGGTCCATTAAACCTAAACCCTCATTGTTGGCATACAGGAACTAAAGAACATCAAGTAAATATGCCTCGTGACACGGGTATGCTCGCCCTCGAAACCTCTGTGGAAGAGATGAAAGCCCAGGACACCTACACCAACTGGAGTAGAACGTCTCAGAACATGAAGCGCCGGTTCAACGTAACAAAAGCGTTCTTGAACAAGATTGCAGGCGAAGACCACATTGGTTTCTTGCTGTCTATGTGGGGAGAAGACGACCACGTCCGTATCTGGCAGAAACTATCTGGCACATTCCCGGATGCGTTCAACAGCATCTCTCATGAGCCGACACGTCGCAATATCGTACGTAGTCTGGGTTGGGCTCGGGCACGATATGAAAAGGTTGGAATGACTGTAGGGGAGAAACTGTGGTCCAACAGACACCAAGATGGCGACATTTCCCGTGGCGGGAGGCCGTTGATTGCCACACCAGAAGCCAGGCAGCAGGTTAATGAGGACCACGAACAATTGGCATCGCCCACATCTCGCGTGGTGAAGCGGCTTTCAACTGAAAGTACTGCGGTCGTGGCACAAAACATGCTTGTACCGTTCAAGCTTGTTTACGAACAGAGTGAGATGAAGGACGATGTGTCGTACACGACATATCGCCGGCTGCGTGGTGCCCAGTTTCAGCACATCTCACGACGGACAGATGTATGCGACACGTGTGCGGAAGGGGCCACCATCCAAAATCGCCTGAGGGAGTATATCTCCAAGAACAGGGAGTCGCTGACCTCGCAGTACTGGCATGCAAACAGCAACCCGTTCTATCTCCTCAGCGTCCTGGACGAGCCTCGCATTCCCGCAAACGTGAAGAGTGCTGTTAGCATCATGCTGCATCAGCTCATGGAGGTACAACTGCATCAGGCGGCAGCCACACGACAAAGAGATGCGTATAACATTGCCATGAAAGCTCCTCCACCAGGCTGCGTCGTGGTAACCCTTGACTTCAAACAAAAAGGGAAGCTCCCAATGAAACCAGAGGAGCCCGGCCAGCTCTTTTATAATCAAGGTGCCTTCTCATTACTTGGCTTTGGCATGCATTGGCTGGTAGATGGAAACGTCTGCCGTCGTAACATTGATGTGCTCCTGCGAACGCACAACCAGTGCTCGTTTGCTGCTGTCCGTGCCTTTGAAGCTGCCAAGGAGCATTTCCCCCCGGACCTAAAAGTGATTTACTGGTCCGACTCGGGGAGACACTTTCGTTCGCTGCTTTTTATCAGCCGCCTCCTACAAGAAGATTCCACGATTTCGATCAACTTCTTTGAAGGGGGCCACGGCAAGAACGACCGGGACCAGCACTTTGGCACGATTGGACGTGCTCTCGACACGGCTTCGAAAAAGACCGAGCTGAAGCATCTCAATGATGTAAAAGCCGTGCTAAACAAGGTGACCAACACAATCGCCATACAAGTCAGAATCCGTGCTCAACGGGCCACTTTTCCGGTCCGAAACATCGCCAATATCATGGCTATTGGGTCCTACCAACGAGATGGTGACGGAGTCATCACAGTTCATGACTTCAGTGGTGAACCCGGTTGCAAACTTCGGGGAAAGAGCCATGCCACAAGATTCGCGTTTGTACCCAAGGTATCAAGCAAGTTGCCACTTTGCGAATCAGATAGTGACTGTGCTGACGTTTCCAGCAGTGATCGGGATGGCGACTCCAGTGCTAGTAGTGAAGACTTCGCGTCAAAGCTGGAGAAGAAACGGCTCAAGAAGCAACACGTCTTTGAGGCACTTGCTGCCAAGGACGAGAAAGATGCCAAAAGGGGGAGGAAATCACAAGGAAAGGTGCGAAAGCCTGCCCCAAAACCAGCAAAACCGGCTGCAAAACAATGCACGGGCAGGAAGCGAACTCGGAGCTAACCGTCTTCTACTGACCACTGAGATCGGCTGTTGACACAGCCTTCGGTCACCGTGTAACTCACTTCTTCAGTCACTCTTCGTGTCAACACTCGTCCTTCTCGTTAGCCAGATGCATATCATGCTGCTACCACCACGTGCTGCTGCTGTATCGTCATAGGTGCGCATAGCACGTAGCTCGTTGGTGACGTAGTACCATCACGTAGTACGGTCTGACCCCAATGCAGGGGGCGCCCCGGAGCACCTGTAAGCGGAAGAAAACACGAAGCCCGAGGGTCTAATGCACCTGGAGAGTGCTAGAGAACGCCGAAAACATGTGTTCAGGCTGGGATCTTGCTCTGAGGAGCAACATAGCATCAGGTCGCATATGTGTCTACTATAGCGGTGTACGGCCAGCAGACAGGGGACCCCCCCAAAACCCACAAAAACGCATTTTGGACATCATAGAAGGCTCTCCGGAGGCTTCTGAGGGCGTATTTGAACGCAGAATCATGTTTTAGGAAGGCTATGGGGCCTCAGTACCCGTCAGACCCTGGTGAACTATGCGGGGATTTTTCCGCCCAAACCCCCCCCCCCCCCCTTTTGGCATCGACTCTCGATTATATACACAACCTCAGGACCGGGATCTCGACCTGCTGATGGACCAGGATTGGCAACAAGTTTAGCGCCCGAGTCCAAGCATGTCGTACTGCGGGATATCCATCGCCGCCGCGTCCGTCTCCCTGGCAACTGCGCACGAGCGCGTTAAGAACGCGACGAGACCCAAAGATGGTGCCGTGCCCTGCTGCTACTCGCACGCGAGTTTGTTGTCGAAGGCGGTCAGCGCCATGGCGAAGGCCTGCAAGCCGTTGATGGGGTGCTGGAAGTCGAGCGTGAACTTGTCCGTTCCCGTCTTCCCGAACTGGACGAGAACCTGCGTGGGTGGCGTTTTTAGAGCGCAAAGTTCACTTTGAGATCCGGGGGGGGGGCGTTTTATAGTCTCCGGGGGACCTTTGTCGAAGAGGTTCCTTTCAGGTATCGTGTGTTAGTGTGCGTATCGTATCTGCGGTAGTGACACGTACGTGTGCTTGTGCGTGTGTCTTTGTTGCCTATTGCCGACGATTCGACCTATTTTTAGCGCGCGCTCTCATTTCCTGTTGACATTTTCAGAGTGAAAGTTCGCTTGAAACTTCGGGGGTTTAAAGTCTCCGGGTGACCTTCGTCGTTATGGGAAGATATCCTTTGTGCTCTGAGTGTCGTAAGAGTGGTGGTTACACGAGGTAAGAGGATCGGTGGCTACCTTGGTTGATGTATTTTCGTGGTTCCTGCGACCGACACCGAGTTCACGTTTTTTAGTGTCTGTGGCCATTGGCGGTATCCACCCATGTCCAAGTTCTACAGAAGCCCTACATCTGTATTTTTTGTATCGCAACGTTTTTGGTGTTAGGCACCGTGCGGGTCCTCAGCATGCTCCAAGGTATCAGGGATGCTGAGTGGTATCAGGGATGCTGAGTGGTATCAGCTGGTGGTATCATCCACCGCTCCACCATACTCGTGGGTGTGTGCACATCACCACACCACCATCCACTAGCACCTATCGTGGTATCGACGTAGTAATTTTTCGCTTGGATCCGAGGTTTAGAGTCTCCGGGTGACCATCGTCGAACGGGTCTCTTAATGGTATCGTACATTTGGCATCCGTTTCTTATCTGCGGTAGTAGTTTGCACGTGCGCGTGTCGCAATTGCCTGCCTGCTGCCGACAATTCGACTAATTTAGAGCGCGCTCGCGCTAACTACGGTGACTAGCGCATGTCGTGCGTTTGCTGGATGCGGGCTCTTTCACGACAAACCGCGCTTTTTTTAGAGCATAAATATTATGTTCGTAGGTGAAGCACAGGTGGCACACTGTAAATTATAGTCTGGAGCTATGCAGAAAAAAAAGGTCGCCACGTGAGTAGGAGTAGAACTTCTTGATGATGGGCTGCTTCTTCCACAGTAGTAGTAGTATGTGTCGTCTGCCGAAGCAGCCGGAGACAGCAGGCGCAGGGGGCAGGTCTTGCTTTACTTTTCTCTTCTTCATGGAGACCCGCCCCCGGCATCCCGACTGTCCAATCACTGTCGAGAAAGTTTGCGCCCTCTAGTGATGAGGTGGTTGACCAGGCCCCCACGAAGCCTTATGCACAACACGGCTACAACGCGAGGATGCAGCCGTGCTTAGGTGTGCACTCAGCCATCAGGCCATTGGCTGTTAAGCACCCCCGACCGGTTGCTTTGCCACTTTTGTGGCCCTCTATTCGCCGGGCGGTGCTGGCAGCACTTGTTCCGCGTCGCATCAAGTACATGATGCTGGCGGTTGGGGGATCGGCGACCGCGACTCAATCAAGGTGCGGTCAACAGTGTCGCCGCGGGAAGGCCCCCCCATGACACCATGTGCAGCTTCTTCCACACACAAAGAAGTGCGTAGTTTTGTTTTATTCTTTTACTTGTTAGTTGTCGAAAACTTTTTTTTGTATTGAGGTGTCATTCAGATGTAAATCCAAAGCCGCCCACGTCAAATTTTGTTAAGCATTGAGTTCTTTTAAGTACATGAACCACATGGATTAGCATGCACTGTGTCGCCGCTTAAGGTTACTTTATGACGTCGTCACCTGTCATTGCGTCGTCAAGGTCGAGTACTTGTGGCGCCAGGGGCGCTGGGCTTTCTTGCGGTTCTGGAGATTGCGTGGGGGGGCACAGGTGCGGACAGGCTTGCACGTTTTTCACTCTCGAGGGCACCGGAGTGCTTGGGGACGTCGGACGTTTCTGGTAGCTGCTTGCTTTAAGGGCCTTCTTCTTTTTTCGTTGCACCCCTGACTCGGGTGTGGTCGCCTTCGCCTTCTTCCGCTTGCGGCCGGCGATCGGGCTCTCCTTCGGGGTGCCGAGCACCCTCTTCTTCAACGCTGGTCGTTCGCCGGTCCCTGGCGTTGGTGGCGGCCTCTTGGCCGCCCGTCCGGTCGTCGCCGTCTTCTGCTTCACCACGGCGGGCGGTGCCTGCGCCGCGCGCTTTCCCGCCGGTGTTTCTCGTTGTACGCCCACCTGGGTGGGTGAGAGGGGTCTCTTCTTCTTTTTGCTGTGTCCGGGGGTTGCCGGGGCGTTCGGTTCGTTGGGTTGGTGGTGGCCGCGGCGGCAGCACGCTGCCGGTCTCCTCTGCGCCAACGTAGGGAGCCCCCTGCATTCCTGGCAGGTTCCTCTGCCATGCGTTTGTTAAGCATTGAGTTCTTTTAAGTACATGAACCACATGGATTAGCATGCACACAATTTTGTTAAGCAGCGGCTGCCAAAACTTGCCGTGACACCTATGATCAAAGTAAAGGAGGAAAGGAGAAAATGTTTCTAAAGAAGAAAAGAAAAAGAAAAAAGAAAAAGAAAAAGAAAAAGTCCGCTCCTGGTCCAGGAACGTGACGGTCAACCACAGCTTGCAAAGCTTGAGTCGGAGGCAGCATAGTGCCACAACCCCGTCCGCTCTGCCCTGTGGCGACCGTCTCGACGAACTTGTGTTCAGCGCAAGCGCCAAGCCCCAAGGTGCACCACGCCTTGATGCTTTAGTTTGGGAATCGGTAGCCACTTGACCCGTGGGCCCGTGGCTCTCCAGTACCGCCGAACATGTGTGTGTAAGCTTGGCTCCCGTGTAGCAGGCTTTCCCTGGTACCCTTTGTTTGTGCGTACGTGTTTAAACCCTGTTTTGAGTTATTTAACACAGCACGCTGTCATCCGACACTTTTTGATATAGACAAGCAAGCTTGTTACCATAAAAAAAAAACAAAAAAACGCAGGTGAAGTAGCTAGATGAAGTCTGCGTCGCCTGAACTTCCACGGCAAAAATACTCGACGTAGCTGCTTCGACTCCGAATGGAAGGGAGGAAATGTAGAGGTAGAGGGGCAAATACAATACAAACACAATCTGATTTGTTCTTCGCTTACACCACCGTGTGTTGTTTTCTCACTCAGGACTTTGACCTGTTGTGTTTGTGTGATTTGTCGTGTAGGGGTAGACCCGCATGACCTCACGTCCGTTCAACACGTGGTTCGGTAGTTACAGCACTTGGGATCCCTTCTGTTCTTTGTCGGGCAGCATCGTCGAGCATTTCCTTTCAAGCTGGCGCTTATGTAAAAAAAAAATTAGGACGGGATAGCGGCTTCAACTTCATTTCGCAAGAAAACAGTGGCAACGCTGACACAGCGATGGAAGCGCACACACCTGTTCAGCCACGTTCTTCTCCACGAGTTGGAAGTTCTTCACGGAGGCAACGGTGACCCGGCCCTTGAAGTTGAGGACGTAGGCGTGGTGCTCTTCGCACCAGCTGGGCTTCTTGTTCTCGAGAATCGTCATCTCGTCGCGCCGCTCGTTGCATTTGTACGCGTTTATCAGCGATTCGGAGTCTTCCGTGTCCGGCTTCCAGTTCGCCCGCTTGCCGGCGGCGTCGACCTTCGGGATGATGACGACCATCCGCCGTGGCCCTTTTGAACCCACGAGCGTCGATTCGAAGCACACCGCGGCCAGCTCCTGCCGCAGCGCGAGCCCACCTTCCCTCGACGGCTTTTCGCCTTTGTCGTACACCGTGAACTCCGTCCCCAAGAAGTTGCTCCGGACCTTGCCGTAGAAGTTGCCCGAGTTGCGCTGGAGGTCGTTCAGGTCCATCGAGATAAGGTAGTTCGACGTCTTGTTCTTCTTCCGCTTGCGCGCGGCCAGAAGGAACTGCGGCTCCTCGCTACCGGACTCGAGGTACAAGCTGTACTCCGGGTGCAACTTCTTCATCCCGCTCCGGTCCCGGATGATGTGGCAATAGATCATCCCAACTCTGCGTGGTAGTTATTTGGAGTGGGCGCGAGTGTTTCAGAGCTTCCTTCATGGTTTTCCCACAAAAAAACACGGGGTGGCTCGCTAGAGAGCTGAAATCGAGAACTTTCATTGTTGCCAAACCTCCAGACTCGGAAGACGTCAGTGTACCGGCAGAAGACTTGTTTCTCGTGGTCCAAATAAAGGGGGATTGCAAGAACGTGCTTGGAATGTGTATGTGCTCAACACCGCACTGGACCCGCCTGCGCCGTGTTTCGGTCCTTTAAGCCACGGACAAGGCGGACCATCATCAGCGCGGAACCTGAGTGTCTGCAGACAGGACAGCGGTGTGAGTCTGGTTTGTCACATCCAGGACCACCCGTGCTACGAGAGCACAGGCGAATGTCACATGGGGAGAAGGTCCCTACAACCTCTACAGTACGGTCACGCGCGTAGACAACAATGGAGAGACGTGTTGCGCACTCACTATACGGATGCCGACTTGACCATGGCCACCGTCCTGCTGTCAAGATGAACCGACACCTTTGTGGGATCTGATGAGCGATCACTCGGACACCTTAAGTCAGCTCTCGGTTGTCCTGCTGTCAAGATGAACCGACACCCTTTGTGGGATCTGATGAGCGATCACTCGGACACCTTAAGTCAGCTCTCGGTTGTCCTGCTGTCAAGATGAACCGACACCCTTTGTGGGATCTGATGAGCGATCACTCGGACACCTTAAGTCAGCTCTCGGTTGTCCTGCTGTCAAGATGAACCGACACCCTTTGTGGGATCTGATGAGCGATCACTCGGACACCTTAAGTCAGCTCTCGGTTGTCCTGCTGTCAAGATGAACCGACACCCTTTGTGGGATCTGATGAGCGATCACTAGAACACCTTAAGTCAGCTCTCGGTTGTCCTGCTGTCAAGATGAACCGACACCCTTTGTGGGATCTGATGAGCGATCACTCGGACACCTTAAGTCAGCTCTCGGTTGTCCTGCTGTCAAGATGAACCGACACCCTTTGTGGGATCTGATGAGCGATCACTCGGACACCTTAAGTCAGCTCTCGGTTGTCCTGCTGTCAAGATGAACCGACACCCTTTGTGGGATCTGATGAGCGATCACTAGGACACCTTAAGTCAGCTCTCGGTTGTCCTGCTGTCAAGATGAACCGACACCCTTTGTGGGATCTGATGAGCGATCACTCGGACACCTTAAGTCAGCTCTCGGTTGTCCTGCTGTCAAGATGAACCGACACCCTTTGTGGGATCTGATGAGCGATCACTAGGACACCTTAAGTCAGCTCTCGGTTGTCCTGCTGTCAAGATGAACCGACACCCTTTGTGGGATCTGATGAGCGATCACTCGGACACCTTAAGTCAGCTCTCGGTTGTCCTGCTGTCAAGATGAACCGACACCCTTTGTGGGATCTGATGAGCGATCACTCGGACACCTTAAGTCAGCTCTCGGTTGTCCTGCTGTCAAGATGAACCGACACCCTTTGTGGGATCTGATGAGCGATCACTCGGACACCTTAAGTCAGCTCTCGGTTGTCCTGCTGTCAAGATGAACCGACACCCTTTGTGGGATCTGATGAGCGATCACTCGGACACCTTAAGTCAGCTCTCGGTTGTCCTGCTGTCAAGATGAACCGACACCCTTTGTGGGATCTGATGAGCGATCACTCGGACACCTTAAGTCAGCTCTCGGTTGTCCTGCTGTCAAGATGAACCGACACCCTTTGTGGGATCTGATGAGCGATCACTCGGACACCTTAAGTCAGCTCTCGGTTGTCCTGCTGTCAAGATGAACCGACACCCTTTGTGGGATCTGATGAGCGATCACTAGGACACCTTAAGTCAGCTCTCGGTTGTCCTGCTGTCAAGATGAACCGACACCCTTTGTGGGATCTGATGAGCGATCACTCGGACACCTTAAGTCAGCTCTCGGTTGTCCTGCTGTCAAGATGAACCGACACCCTTTGTGGGATCTGATGAGCGATCACTCGGACACCTTAAGTCAGCTCTCGGTTGTCCTGCTGTCAAGATGAACCGACACCCTTTGTGGGATCTGATGAGCGATCACTCGGACACCTTAAGTCAGCTCTCGGTTGTCCTGCTGTCAAGATGAACCGACACCCTTTGTGGGATCTGATGAGCGATCACTCGGACACCTTAAGTCAGCTCTCGGTTGTCCTGCTGTCAAGATGAACCGACACCCTTTGTGGGATCTGATGAGCGATCACTCGGACACCTTAAGTCAGCTCTCGGTTGTCCTGCTGTCAAGATGAACCGACACCCTTTGTGGGATCTGATGAGCGATCACTCGGACACCTTAAGTCAGCTCTCGGTTGTCCTGCTGTCAAGATGAACCGACACCCTTTGTGGGATCTGATGAGCGATCACTCGGACACCTTAAGTCAGCTCTCGGTTGTCCTGCTGTCAAGATGAACCGACACCCTTTGTGGGATCTGATGAGCGATCACTCGGACACCTTAAGTCAGCTCTCGGTTGTCCTGCTGTCAAGATGAACCGACACCCTTTGTGGGATCTGATGAGCGATCACTCGGACACCTTAAGTCAGCTCTCGGTTGTCCTGCTGTCAAGATGAACCGACACCCTTTGTGGGATCTGATGAGCGATCACTCGGACACCTTAAGTCAGCTCTCGGTTGTCCTGCTGTCAAGATGAACCGACACCCTTTGTGGGATCTGATGAGCGATCACTCGGACACCTTAAGTCAGCTCTCGGTTGTCCTGCTGTCAAGATGAACCGACACCCTTTGTGGGATCTGATGAGCGATCACTCGGACACCTTAAGTCAGCTCTCGGTTGTCCTGCTGTCAAGATGAACCGACACCCTTTGTGGGATCTGATGAGCGATCACTCGGACACCTTAAGTCAGCTCTCGGTTGTCCTGCTGTCAAGATGAACCGACACCCTTTGTGGGATCTGATGAGCGATCACTCGGACACCTTAAGTCAGCTCTCGGTTGTCCTGCTGTCAAGATGAACCGACACCCTTTGTGGGATCTGATGAGCGATCACTAGGACACCTTAAGTCAGCTCTCGGTTGTCCTGCTGTCAAGATGAACCGACACCCTTTGTGGGATCTGATGAGCGATCACTCGGACACCTTAAGTCAGCTCTCGGTTGTCCTGCTGTCAAGATGAACCGACACCCTTTGTGGGATCTGATGAGCGATCACTAGGACACCTTAAGTCAGCTCTCGGTTGTCCTGCTGTCAAGATGAACCGACACCCTTTGTGGGATCTGATGAGCGATCACTAGGACACCTTAAGTCAGCTCTCGGTTGTCCTGCTGTCAAGATGAACCGACACCCTTTGTGGGATCTGATGAGCGATCACTAGGACACCTTAAGTCAGCTCTCGGTTGTCCTGCTGTCAAGATGAACCGACACCCTTTGTGGGATCTGATGAGCGATCACTAGGACACCTTAAGTCAGCTCTCGGTTGTCCTGCTGTCAAGATGAACCGACACCCTTTGTGGGATCTGATGAGCGATCACTCGGACACCTTAAGTCAGCTCTCGGTTGTCCTGCTGTCAAGATGAACCGACACCCTTTGTGGGATCTGATGAGCGATCACTCGGACACCTTAAGTCAGCTCTCGGTTGTCCTGCTGTCAAGATGAACCGACACCCTTTGTGGGATCTGATGAGCGATCACTCGGACACCTTAAGTCAGCTCTCGGTTGTCCTGCTGTCAAGATGAACCGACACCCTTTGTGGGATCTGATGAGCGATCACTAGGACACCTTAAGTCAGCTCTCGGTTGTCCTGCTGTCAAGATGAACCGACACCCTTTGTGGGATCTGATGAGCGATCACTCGGACACCTTAAGTCAGCTCTCGGTTGTCCTGCTGTCAAGATGAACCGACACCCTTTGTGGGATCTGATGAGCGATCACTAGAACACCTTAAGTCAGCTCTCGGTTGTCCTGCTGTCAAGATGAACCGACACCCTTTGTGGGATCTGATGAGCGATCACTCGGACACCTTAAGTCAGCTCTCGGTTGTCCTGCTGTCAAGATGAACCGACACCCTTTGTGGGATCTGATGAGCGATCACTAGAACACCTTAAGTCAGCTCTCGGTTGTCCTGCTGTCAAGATGAACCGACACCCTTTGTGGGATCTGATGAGCGATCACTAGGACACCTTAAGTCAGCTCTTGGTTCATCCCGCGTCGCCGGTCCTGCTTACCAGAAGTGGCCCACTGGGGCGTGGGGTACCCCCTGCGGGTTTCCCAGAAAAAGCGGGGTCGCTCGCTAGAGAGCTAAACTTGAGATTTTTCATTTTTTACCAATCCTCAAGACTCGGAAGAAGTCAGTGGACCGACAGAAGACTTGTTTCCCGTGGTTCAAATACAGTTCGATCAACGCGCGTAGTCAGAAACAACATACTTCGGTGGTGCTCGGCCTAAGAAGCTCCTTTTGTCGGAGATGTCCAGTTTTGGAGCAGCACGCGCAGAAGAGATGAGGAAGTCACTGCTGCCTGTGGGGTTGGGTTCCGCGGATTGTTTAGAGGGGGGCTAGGGCCGGGGGATTGCAAAAACGTGCTTTGGAATGGACATGCGTTCAACACCGGACCATCACCAGCGCGGAACCTGAGTGTCTGCAGGCAGGACAGCGGCGTGAGTCTGGTCGAGAGAGGCCAGGGCCAGGGGAGAGCATATTAAAGCCTTCTAAGTGAGCTCCGGGGTCTTGAGTGGAACAAAGGAACAGCGCAGATACGCAAGCAGCACTCGACTGTAATAAAACTGGTCCCCTTGGGCACATTCAGGGGCGGTCCAGGTCCCCAAGCTGCTCTGAACCAGGCTTACCAGAATGTCTTGTGTTCAGGGTTCCAAGGCGCCCACAAAGCAAAAAATGGTGGGTCCATTGCAACGGACTTCCTGCAGGCTGCTGAGATCCGAGTACAAATCCTTGATTGCGCGCGGCGTGAAGAAAGAAGAAGAAGAAAAAGAAAATACTCGAGGGGCTAGAGGGGGAGAAACAATACAACTACAAAATGGGTCTTTTTATTGAACGCTTACGCCCGCCACTGAACCCAGATTCACCTGTGTTTCGTGTGGGCAACTACAGCACATTTACCTCCTTTGATCTTTTGCAACTGGCAGCCTCAAGTATTTCCGACAAAGCAGGTGCTTCAGCCTACTAGCTTGGGGGGGGTCAGCTGGTCGCCAGACCAGAGTTGGTCTGGAAACTGGTCTGGGTCAAAAAAAAAATCTCAGCTATTATTATTTTCCCGGAGGAACCGGCTACCCACAGTGTACTACACACTGTGTACTACAGTGTGTACAGGGTACCACAGTGTACTACCACCGTGCACCACGGGGTACCACAGTGTACTGCCACCGTGTTCAACCACCGGGTGCATTGGAAGACGTCATGCTGGGGCTGCTGAAGTCATCGAACCTTTCGACGGCATTTCCAGAGACAAACAAGCTGTTTGCCATTGCTGTTGTCCTGCCAATGGGGACAGCATCGGTCGAGCGTGTCTTTTCAAACATGAAAAGGGTGTTGACAAAAGCCAGGAAGAGGCTTCACGAGCAGACGCTGACCGACGTGCTAATGCTCGGGCTCAATGCCCGTATGAACGTGGCAGCGGCATCCCGAGGAGCGCTATGGCGTACCTCAATGCGTGGATTGCGAGCCCAAGAACACTGAACTTCGCCACGTGGCCGGAGTATGAAGCGTGCGTCGACAAAGTGGGGGTCATGCGCAAAAATATGATGACTACCCCAAGGCTGCTGCAATCGGCCCTTCACTGACGCTGTTGTTGGCCCATTGAACTCGTCCCTTTGTTTCCCGTAGCAGGCGTATGGCTTTCTTCGTCCTTTGTCCACCATCCCACCGCTATCCGGTACGACTTCGCTCTGCAGGCATTCGTTGCCGAACGGGGGTGGCTGCCCTCCTGCAACACCCCCTGTGCACAAAATTTGGATACAGACCAGTTTACCAGTTCTGGGCTCGGGGGTCGAGGTCAGAGCTAGTATGCTGAGGTGCTTATACAAAAAAAAGAAAAAATACTCGACGTAGCTGCTTCGACTCCGAATGGAAGGGGGGAAATATAGAGGTAAGGGGCAAATACAATACAAACACAATCTGATTTGTTCTTCGCTTACACCACCGTGTGTTGTTTTCTCACTCAGGACTTTTGACCTGTTGTGTTTGTGTGATTTGTCGTGTAGGGGTAGACCCGCATGACCTCACGTCCGTTCAACACGTGGTTCGGTAGTTACAGCACTTTGAATCCCTTCTGTTCTTTGTCGGGCAGCATCGTCGAGCATTTCCTTTCAAGCTGGCGCTTATGTAAAAAAATGGCGGGTCCATTGCAACGGACTCTCTGCAGGCTGCTGAGATCCGAGTACAAATCCTTGATTGCGCGCGGCGTGAAGAAAGAAGAAGAAGAAAAAGAAAAAAAGCAAAAATAAAAAGGCCGCTCCTGGCCCAGGAACGTGACGGTCAACCACAGCTTGCAAAGCTTGAGTCGGAGGCAGCACAGTGCCACAACCCCGTCCGCTCTGCCCTGTGGCTGACCGTCTCGACGAGCTTGTGTTCAGCGCAAAAAGCGCCAAGCCCCAAGGTGCGCCACGCCTTGATGCTTTAGTTTGGGAAATCGGTAGCCACTTGACCCGTAGGCCCGTGGCTCTGCAGTACCTTGCTCCCGTGTAGCAGGCTTTCCCTGGTACCTAAAGGGGGGGGTCGAATAATAACACTGTGTTATTATTCGATTTGTCGAATAATAAAAAAAGTTCCGGGTAGCCGAACAGTAGCAGGATCAAATAGTGTTAGTGTTTTTAGACAACCAGACGTGCGTCAAATAACTTATACGACCCCCCCCTTTACCCTGGTACCGCGGCGTGAAAACAAAAGAAAGCGACCTTGAGGGCCCAGGGGGGTGACCGTTTCGCTGATGCCCATCTGCTGGAGGGTTTCCCGAAGCCGCACGGCACCTTCGTCGTCAGACGAGCTGTCGCGGGAGTTGTTCACGCGGTGGCCGTTGTTGGTGTTCGAGGTGCTCTGGGCGGCCGAGAACAGCCGCGGGGGGCCGGTGGTGCTCGCCGAAGGGTCCACCAGGCCCTGCGGGGCCTGCCTCTTCGGCACGTCTTCGTCGTTGCCCGACGCCTTGGCCGGGATGCTCGGCGTGAACGCCGGGGACGGCGTCCCCGTAGTCCGCACGATGCCGGGAGCCGGCCCCGCCCGCCCCCGCAGGGCCTGCTGCCGCATCCTGGCCACGCGTTCCTGCATGACGCGCTGCAGTTCGTCCCCCATCTTTGACGATCTTCTCTCTGACGATCCCGAATGGACGTACAGATTGGTTTATTTCGACCTTTTGTTTGTTTGTGAAGTTCAGCTTAGCGTGCGTGTTTGTTGGTGATAGGAATTGGTGGGGTCACAAGAAAAAGATAGTTGTATCTTCGTATCTTCGAGCTAGACTTGATCTCGTGCATTAGCCTAGTGGCCCATTCTGTTGGTGGTGTCACTTGAGAGGGTAATCTCAGGGCTGCCCACGTGATAAGCCGTTTAGCAGCGGCTGCCGGCTTATCCCGTGACACCTTTTATATGTACGCTATAGAAAGGGTAGCGTTGGCACTCTAAAAGATAGTTGTATCCTCGTATATTCGAGCTAGACTTGATCTCGTGCATTAGCCAAGTGGCCCATTCTGTTGGCTCTGCTGATAGCGAACTCGCGCACGTCTTGCGTAAACGCCGGGGACGGCGTCCCCGTAGTCCGCACGATGCCGGGAGCCGGCCCCGCCCGCCTCCTGGAGGGCCTGCTGCCGCATCCTGGCCACGCGTTCCTGCATGACGCACTGTAGTTCGTCCCCCATCTTTGACGATCTTCTCTCTTCTTTGTTTTTTTTTCCGCCTTTTCTGTGTTTCCGACGACCCCGAATGGGGGTTCAGATTGGTTTATTTCGACCTTTTGTTTGTTTGTGAAGACAGCTTAGCGTGCGTGCTTGTTGGTGATTGGAATTGGTGGGGTCACAAGAAAAAGATAGTTGTATCCTCGTATCTTCGAGCTAGACTTGATCTCGTGCATTAGCCAAGTGGCCCATTGTGTTGGCTCTCCGCTGGGCTGCTGATAGCGAACTCACGCACGTCTTCGTCGTTGCCCGACGCCTTGGCCGGGATGCTCGGCGTGAACGCCGAGGACGGCGTCCCCATCGTCCGCACGATGCCGGGAGCCGGCCCCGCCCACCCCCCGCAGGGCCTGCTGCCGCATCCTGGCCACGCGTTACTGAATGACGCGCTGCAGTTCGTCCCCCATCTTTGACAATCTTCTCTCTTCTTTGTTTGTTTTCCTCCTTTTTTTGTGTTTCCGACGATCCCGAATGGGTGTTCAGATTGGTTTATTTCGACCTTTTGTTTGTTTGTGAAGTTCAGCCTAGCGGGCGTGCTTGTGGTGACTGGAATTGTGGGGTCAAAAGAAATGTGAAAACGGGAAATGTTAGTTGTATCCTCGCATCTTCGTGCTAGACTTGATCTCGTGCATTGGCCAAGTGGCCCATTCAGTTGGCTTTCCGCTGGGCTCCTGATTGCGAACTCGCGCGCATGCAGACAATATGACTGCTGTGTTGCGGGCTGCAAATTCATCCAAAATTTGTCGTAGGTTACATCACTCTGTCCAAAAGCTCGCGTGGGGTTGGCTTCGGGTTCGTAGCATAGAACATGTCGTCCATCGCTTGCCGTCAGGACACGATCGTTTTTTTTTTTTTGTTGTTTATGCACGTTTTCCTCTTTATTTGTCTTCCTTCCCCGGCGGGGAACAGGAAGGGAAAGGGGTCGTGGAGGGAGGTCGCCCTATTCTGACCACATGGCGTTCGTGTTCGGCTTGCGGGCATTACTCGGACGCACCGCTTGGTGCTTCTTTCGCCCGTGGTGTGCGGACCTCGTTCTTCGGGTTTCGCTCGTCAACGCATACCAATCCAAAAGCTAGACGTCCTTCGATCGGGGACTCTCCGTCCTGCACGTATGTGTCAAGCCTGAACCGGTGTTCTACGGATATCCGGAATGTGGCGCAAGCTGCTTGTGGACACAACTGGCGTCGAGGTAAGTCACCTGGAATGCGGTATCCACAGAGGGTGAGAGTCCCGTATTTCCTCGACGAGCAGAGTCGCATCAAGCACATCCATCCCTGCTGTGTAGTGCTACTGCTGCGGGGTGTGGTATACCACTACGCAGTGCGTACGTACTCGCAGAGGAAGATACTACGTAGCTATGCAGGTGTAGGTGGTATGCATAGCATACCTACGGACCATGTAGCAGCGGTACACCGAGGTGCTATGCAAACCTATTCCGGTGCTATCACAACTTTCTGGTTTCAGTGTTTTTCGCATCCTTCCTTAGGGAGTCCTTTGCAAATGACTACCACACTACAGGAGGGAATCTTTTGGTGCAATGTTCTGTTAGCTAAAAGAAATTCCTACCCGACCAACCGATACATTCCCGGAGAGCGTTCGTTTGCCTTTGTGGAATTGCCACGATGCATCGCAAGGCGCCGCGCGGCGCCGAGTCGGCTTTGGCAGACTTTTGCAACTCCGGCGGCTTTCAGCCGCCCACAGACTTCGCAACAAGGGCGGTCGGCTTCCGCCACTTTTCCCTTGACTCCCGCAGACTCAGGGCAACATGCGGCTCCACACCAATCCTCGGCCCGTACCATTGGTATAGTAGACGTGGAATCGTCAGTAGGGTGTACGTTCGCTTAGAGATTCGGGGGTTTTAAAGTCTCCGGGTGACCATTGTCGTAAAGGTTCTTGTAAGGTATCGTATACTACCGTGCGTATCGTATCTGCGGTAGTGGCAGTACGTGTGCTTGTATGTGTGATCCCAGTAATGGGTAAAACCTGAGCGGAGTCTAGCCCAGTGTGCAGTGTGCTTGTGTGTGTGTGTGTGTGCGTGATCTCAGTAATGGGTAACCCCTGAGCGGAGTCTAGCCCAGTTGCGCAATGCACCTACGTTACTGCTGATGCACCAGCCGGTGGTTGCGACGTACACGGAAATGCAGCCTCGACTGGCATTGGTTTCCTTCTTCGTGATTTGCATGTTGCTGGTGTCCGGGGGTATTCGCCTTCTCGTACATGTGGTGCAGCGCGGGGCGTCATGCTTAGTACATCGCCGCATTGACATTCCGTCTCGTTGGCGGGTGAGATCGTTGACTGGGAGGGTCTTCTCGTCCTCTCCCCTTCCACTCTGCTGTTTCCTTCCAGGTCGCCTCGTAGTATCGCTCGGGTTGGATACTGGCTGCCCACCTTTCGTGGGCCTTGACAAACGGATTCGGGGTTGTTCCTTCCGTGTCGGATGCGCCCCGGCTCATCGATCGTAGCACTGCCTCCGTCTGCGGTGAGAGCACGGCTCGGCACGATACGCCCTGCATTACCCCACCGCCCAAGGCCGTAGCGCTCGTCACGTTCGCAACGCGTCCAGGGTGCCAGGCTGTGCCGTAAATCCGCGCGGCCGTGTTTGCTAGCGTGTGCAGGGTTCGGGCCTTTGCCAGCGCACTCCGTCTGTACGCTTCGTACTGCGCCATGATGGTGCTCACCTCTCCAGATGTCTGCGCTTGCACCTGGCCCATCGCCGCGTTGTCGGCGTCGGTGTTGCGGTCACGCGCGACATGCTCCAGGTTGATATTGAACCGTGGCGCGAGGGCTCCCATGGACGCCGTCGCCTGCAGGAGGTACGGCCGCAGGATCGGCTTGCAGTGCGCTGTCTTCTTCATCACTACCTTCGAATCACCTCGGACCGTACGGGTCCTTGCACGCTCGGGGGCTGCTCCCCGAGCAAGTGCAAGCCCCCGACCAGAGCGCTAAACTCTGCCACGTTGTTGGTCGTTCGGCCTAGGGGGACGATGACCTCCGCGATCTTCTTCCCATCTTCGTATACAACCGCGCCAGCACCTGCCACAGCCAACGCGGTGCCGTTTTGCCTCGACCCGCCATCGAAGTACAGACACAAGCCCGACTGCGCTTCGCTTGGTGGGAGGATCTCCCGGGCTGTCGTTGTTTTGGTCTTCCGCATTGTGGGTGGCTGGATTCGCCGATCCGACACGTCCGGCAGCCGTTCTCCCGTCGTGAGCTCAAAGTCGACGGCTAGCTCTAAGAACGTCACCGTGTGTTCGGATCCGATATGTGCCCAGCACAACTTGCCGATCCACCAGTGTAGCGCCTTCCAGAGCGCCTCAGTCTGCTTCCATTGCTGCGAAACCGTCCCCACTTCGATTGTCGGCATGGATATCCTTCTCGGGCACGGTGTCGTCCATCCCCATGGATATTGGGCTAAGCGGTGGTGGCGTGACGTCTCTTGTGCTCTGTCGTCGCGTATTTGACGAGCACGCAGTACTGCAAGGAAGAAACGCTGCAGGTTTCCGACGAAAGCACACGCTCGTACATGATCCAGGGGGATCGGCTGCGCTGCCGCATCGACCCCATGCCTGTAGAGAAGCGCTATTCCGCACATGCTAAGGCAGGTTGGCCACGTTGTCCTGTCTGTGGTGACCATGCCGTGCTCTTCCCGCACATCCTTCCATGCCTCACACATCCACCATAGGTGCGCCACCGTGTCCCCCTCTTCGTCGTTACAATACGGGCAGGGCCTTCTCTGCCCTGTGCGGCCTGTCGTGGATACTGCCCCTGCGATAATGGACCTCAACATTCCTTGCTGGTATCCAGTGATGCCACTATCCGGCGTTTGCAGAAGGTGTCGGGTGACGCTTCCATCCACTCCATGCGCACACCCCCGCATGTCCTGTGTGTGTGTGCGTGTGTGATCTCAGTAATGGGTAACCCCTGAGCGGAGTCTAGCCCAGTGTGCAGTGTGCTTGTGTGTGTGTGCGTGTGTGATCTCAGTTATGGGTAACCCCTGAGCGGAGTCTAGCCCAGTTGCGCAATGCACCTACGTTACCAGCCGGCCGCTCGCGGTGGTTGCGACGTTCACGGAAATGCAGCCTCGACTGGCATTGGTTTCCTCCTTCGTGATTTGCATGTTGCTGACTACAGCAGGTGTCCGAGGGTTGTGTGTGTGTGTGTGTGTGTGTGTGTGTGTGTGTGTGTGTGTGTGTGTGTGTGTGTGTGTGTGTGTGTGTGTGTGTGTGTGTGTGTGTGTGTGTGTGTGTGTGTGTGTGTGTGTGTGTGTGTGTGTGTGTGTGTGTGTGTGTGTGTGTGTGTGTGTGTGTGTGTGTGTGTGTGTGTGTGTGTGTGTGTGTGTGTGTGTGTGTGTGTGTGTGTGTGTGTGTGTGTGTGTGTGTGTGTGTGTGTGTGTGTGTGTGTGTGTGTGTGTGTGTGTGTGTGTGTGTGTGTGTGTGTGTGTGTGTGTGTGTGTGTGTGTGTGTGTGTGTGTGTGTGTGTGTGTGTGTGTGTGTGTGTGTGTGTGTGTGTGTGTGTGTGTGTGTGTGTGTGTGTGTGTGTGTGTGTGTGTGTGTGTGTGTGTGTGTGTGTGTGTGTGTGTGTGTGTGTGTGTGTGTGTGTGTGTGTGTGTGTGTGTGTGTGTGTGTGTGTGTGTGTGTGTGTGTGTGTGTGTGTGTGTGTGTGTGTGTGTGTGTGTGTGTGTGTGTGTGTCGCTTTTACGGATTGCCGACGATTCGACTGGAGCGCGCTCTCATTTCCTATGTGTCTCGTCATTTCCTTATTGCGGGAACTCGCGGCGCGGGCTGGCATCAAAGCCGCCGTGTTCGCGGATGACCTCACATGAGCTCACGAGGGATACGCGCGGTATGAAAGACGGCAAAGGAGTGCGCGAATGAACTGCGGCGGCTCGCTCGCTGTTTGAAGAGACGGCGCACTGAGCAAGACATGCCACGATCGGTGCGCGCAGGGCGGCCGTTGTGGAAATGGGAGGCCAGCGGAAACATGTGAACGTGGCGCTGATTCATCTCTCGCCATTTTCGGCCATTTCTCGATGCCAAGTGGCATTCAGTCAACTCTGGAATCAGCCACCGAAGGGGCAATTGGCCTCCACGATCGTTCCTTCGAGTCCCGCGTCTCACATATTCGGGCCTCGGCACGAGCCAGAAAGAAGCTCCCCAACCGGACTTCCAACCGGAGCCGACAACAAGGCACCCCGGAAACCGTCCCTCCTCCCGACCTAACGGAGCTAAAGGATGGCCTGGTCGAGCATTTCCTTCCAAGCTGGCGTTTATGTAAAATACTCGAGGGGCTGCCTTGTGCTTACTTCGAAGGAGGCTAGAAACTACAAAATGGGTCTCTTTTGTTGAACGCTTACGCCCGCCACTAAACCCAGATTCACCTGTGTTTCGTGTGGGCTACAGCACATTTACCTCCTTTGATCTTTTGCAGCTGGCAGCCTCCTCAAGTATTTCCTACTAAGCAGCTGCTTTGTTGAAACCGGAGGAAAGCGGGGCTAGGTCAACCCTGGCAACTTTCGGCACAACGTCAACGTTGGCGGTTTACACGAAGATGCCAAGTGGTCCGAAGTCAACTCATAGCAAATTACAACCTTTGGCGGTTTTCAGCCAGTGACCCCGGCTTCCACCACACCCACTATTCCCATGTGACGACATGCTGCATCGCCAATCTTGCAGAATCGGTGGTAGACTGATTTTCGTCGTGAGACCCCTTCATTTTCTTTTAGGATCCAGTGCGCCGATTCAGGCGGGTCTTCGGGATTGTCAGTCTTCACAACGGACGTGAGACGCGCACCGGAGACAAACGGCACACGGGGCAACAAGAAGCGACTGAAGCATGACACGACGGGTACAACGACGGTAGCGACTTGTGCAGTCTATCGTCACAGATTGTTGCTGCATATAGCCTTTGTTGTGCTAGTTGGGAATCCTTTGCAAATGACTACCACACTACACATGTTATTGCATATCAACCCCAACCACGTTCTCGTGACTCCGGCAGACGCAGGACAGGGCTTCGGCTCTACACGTGGTGCAGGACGGCCTTGTTGAAACCGCGAAGGGCCAGCACGGACAAAACCGCGCTCTCAAAAATGCCCAACACCCCCGCCCCAGGGCCGTAGGGCCAGCCAGTCAGCGGTAACGTCCGCCGCGACCGAGCCAGCTGAGACTGCGTACGCGGCCGCCCCCGCCGCGGCGTGGCCTGCTGCAGACCCTGCAGCTCCGCTTCCTTCGAAACGCGCACCGGAGACAAACGGTGCACGGGGCAACAAGAAGCGACTGCAGCATGACACGACGCGTACAACGAGATAGTCGGTGGCCGCTTGTGCAGTCTATCGTAACAGATCGTTGCTGCACAGCTATGCCCCGTTGCGCTAGTTGGGAGTCATTTACACGCAAATGAGTACCACACTACACTTGCTGCTGCATATCGAGTTCAGCCACGTTCTCGTGACTCCGGCAGACGCAGGACAGCTTCGGCTCTACACGTGGCGCAAGACGGCCTTGTTGAAACCGCGGAGGGCCAGCACGGACAAGACCGCACTCTCGAAAATGCCAACACCCCCGCCCCACGGCCGCAGGGCCAGCCAGTCGACGGGAATGTCCGCCGCCGCTGCGACTGAGCCCGCCGAGGCTGCGTACGCGGCAGCCCCCGCCAGCGGGCCGTAGCGCAGGGCGACCGAACCCCCGTCCGGAACCCACGCGCGCCACCGCGGTATGGCCTGCTGCAGGACGTGCAGCTCCGCTTCCTTCGAGGCCGCCTCCCGCTCCAGCTTCGAACTGCGTGCGAACGTGCTGGGTGCGTTGAGCTCGGCGGCCTGGTGCCGGAGGGCCGAAATCTCCCGTTGGAGCCGCGTCGCAGACGCGAATACGACCTGAGGTGCTTTTAAAGTGTGAGTTCGCTTAGAGATCCGGGGTTTTAAAGTCTCGTCCTTTTATAGGTCCTTGATGGGTTCTTTATGGGTCCTTTCATGGTCCTTGCACGGGTCCTTTCACTGGATCCTTCTATGGGTCCTTTTATGGGTTCGTTATGGGTTCGTTATGGGTTCTGTATGGGTCCTTTATGGGTCCTTTATGGGTCCTTTATGGGTCCTTTCCGGGTCCTTTACGGGTCCTTTATGGGTCCTTTATGGGTCCTTTATGGGTCCTTTATGGGTCCTTTATGGGTCCTTTATGGGTCCTTTATGGTTCCTTTACGGGTCCTTTATGGGTCCTTTATGGGTCCTTCGAGACTGGAGGTCCTATGAACATGCAATGTGAATAGCCTCTATTCGAGCCAACCCGGCTTTTCTAAGTTGCGAAAAGTGTATTGTTTTTGGACTAGATAAAAGTGCGGAGCAAGCTTTTTTTTACCCTTCCGAAAGGTATGCGGGTGGCAGAGTGACCGGGTGTCGGCCTTCAGGTCGGTAGGCCCGGGTTCGAACCCCGCCCATGACATTTTCCCGGTCGAAGATGGTTTTCGAGGTTTGTTGCGTTTCGGGGTCTAATGTGCCCGAAAGTTGCGTTTTTTGCGGAGTTTCTCAGTATCTCGCGGTATTTGGCTTACCCCGGGTGAGTCGGGGGGGGTCCGGGGGGGCCTCCCCCCCGGGTACTGGCGCCGAACTTGCCACCAGAACCCGAACTTTGCTTCGCCCGAACTTTGCTTCCCCCAGAACTTTGTTTCGCCTGAACTTAGCTTCGCCCGAACTTTGCTTCACCAGAACTTTGCTTCACCCGAACTTAGCTTCGCCCGAACTTCACCCGAACTTTGCTTCACCCAGAACTAAGCTTCGCCCGGACTTTGTTTCGCCCGAACTTCGCTTCACCAGAACTTTGCTTCGCCCGAACTTAGCTTCGCCCGAACTTTGCTCCGCCCGAACTTTGTTTCGCCCGAACTTAGCTTCACCAGAACTTTGCTCACCCGAACTTTGCTTCACCCGAACTTTGCTTCACCCGAACTTAGCTTCGCCCGAACTTTGTTTCGCCCGAACATAGCTTCGCCCGAACTTTGCTTCACCCGAACTTAGCTTCACCAGAACTTAGCTTCGCCCGAACTTAGCTTCGCCCGAACTTAGCATCACTCGAACTTAGCTTCACCAGAACTTAGCATTGCCCGAACTTAGCTTCGCCCGAACTTTACTGTTCCCCGAACTTTAACTGCTGCCTCCAGTCTCGCCACGCGCCGGCCTTAGCCGAGCGCACGTTCTTTATGGGTCCTTTATGGGTCCTTTATGGGTCCTTTATGGGTCCTTTATGGGTCCTTTATGGGTCCTTTATGGGTCCTTTATGGGTCCTTTATGGGTCCTTTTGGGTCCTTTATGGGTCCTTTATGGGTCCTTTATGGGTCCTTTATGGGTCCTTTATGGGTCCTTTATGGGTCCTTTATGGGTCCGTTATGGGTCCTGCCCGCCAGTCTGGTGACACGTTTTGGGGGCAATCCCACGGCCTTTACCCCGTAACACGTTGTAGAAGTAATTGGATTTGGTGAATTGGCTACTGTGTGGTAGTGTTGGCACTCTTTCTGTTGACAACACATTTTCCCCGTTGGCAAGACAAGAAGAAAAGCTGGCAGTTCGCAGGGTAATGAAGCCTACTCGCAAGTCGTTGTCAAACTCGCCCACCCCGGAGGCAGCTGAGGCAGGGGTTCTCTGCTTCGGAAAGAAGTGTTGCCTGGTTGTCTGTAGTTCGATAGTCCGACTCTGGATTGGCTCCAGCTCGACGTTTCTAGCGTTATTTTTGGATTAGAAGGTCGGTATTTTAAAGTCTCCGGTTGACCGTAGAGGCTTGAGTATGGCGGGGGTTGAGAAAAGTGAGAGGGTGCAGCTCGTTTCTGGGCGAGGAATTACGTAGGTTTGCCTTTTTCTTTTACATAAGCGCCAGCTTGAAAGGACATGCTCGACGATGCTGCCCGACAAAGAACAGTCAAAGTCCTGAGTGAGAAAACAACACACGGTGGTGTACGCGAAGAACAAAACAGATTGTGTTTGTATTGTATTTGCCCCTCTACCTCTATATTTCCTATATTTCCTCCCTTCCATTCGGAGTCGAAGCAGCTACACCGAGTATTTTTACTAATAAGGGCACGTGTGTGCGAAGCCACGCACCCCTGGCACTGATATCTTCGAAAGAAGCATACTCGATCAGCGCATCGCCGCCACAGGCAGTCCAGAGCGTGGCCGACCAGAACCGCGATGACGATGAGATGTACAGCGAACATGAGCCCAACGCACTGGCGCGCCTTCCCTCCCTTTGAACGCCTGAATTAGTAGTGTATAGGAGGCCGCAATTCAAAGGTCACTTCGCCCCTGGGACCCGCGCATGAGGCCAGTGGACGAACTGTGAAAATGGGATTTTTCCTGGAGGGTTTTCGTGTTATTCTGCAGATGCTTTGAGCTATCTTTGTGGCCATGCTTTCATTCGTCTTCTTAACCATGGTTAAGTGCGCAAATGGTGTCAGCCGAAGCTGGTGAAGCTTCGGCGCCGCCCACGTTGTGTTGAAGCACTTCTGCATTAACTACTCCGACAAGCCAGCTCGTATGCTGCCGACTGCGGAGTCGGAACGCCCGAACTGTACTGAGCTACTTTGACTACAACTGCACATTAGCCCCAAAACAGAGTGGAATGTGACTTCTGCCCACTCCTGATTTTCAAAGGGTTCAACGGCGCCGCAGAGAAGCAACTACCGGCGTGCACGCTTCTTAGTTGCTTTCGTCGTCTACGACCGGATCTTAGATCGCGGAAAACTAGGTGTTGCGGCCGGTGTTGGGGAGACCGGCAGCACTCGGTGCGGGCGCGGCTCTATTGCTGGTGGTCTTCCCTTGCATTCGTTCTGAGCGCAGCCTCTTTGGTGCTCCGTCAGTTTGGCCACGATTGTCATCGGCGGCGAACTGATGAAGCCGGACGAGCAGTCGAAGGAGAAGCGAAGCACCAAGCGCGCGCCTGAGCGCTACGATCAAGACGAGCTGGAGAGACGATGGCACGACATCACGTGCGAAGAGGTAACCGCGACGCCGGCGATGCAGATTATCGCCACAGATTATTTGCATTCTAACCCAAACGTATACTGACTACTTAGCATTCATTCTGAAGAGCCATTCAGCCCTTCCTTTCGACTATATCGAAGAGCCCCTTGGATTGACAATCCTTCTTGCATGTGTTCCTGTCGCGTAAGCCACTTTGCACACACCGCAACGATGCATGGATCACGGTAGGGAGCGAAAGAGAGTGAAAAATGGAGCCCTCTCTTTTTTCCCCACCCTCGATTGAGGAGTCCGTCTAACCCGATATCGCCAATCCCCCTCCCTTCTTTTTGGACGTACGGACTGAAAGAGTGGTGTTGGAGGCTAACGGGTGAAGGAAGAAGAAGAAGCCGGAGAGACAAAGAAGCACGCCTAACGGGAGAAACAACGCACTGGGGGGCGGTGAGAGTGGACGAAGCGGTGAGGGTGGGCCATTTACTTTGCTTTAAGACGCACCGCGCCAGCTCGGAAGCAGGGACAGGGAAATTGCTCCTCATCTGCGGGGAAGGGGGGCACTTCTTGGCTGGTTTCGTTTAACCTTCTCATGTGCAAGCAGTGATACTAAGGATACACGGTGGAGTCCCAGCCTCCCTAACCCCACAAGGGAGCAGCTGCCGTCTTCCCATCATTGGATAAGTAAAGCGACAACAAGAGTAGTGGTATTTCATTGTTGCGGCCTCCCACCTATTCTACACCTCTGGTGTCACTGCACAAAGTCAGACTAGAGTCAAACTCAACAGGGTCTTCTTTCCCCACTGACAGTTTCAAGTCCGTTCCCTTGACTGCTGTTTCGCCAGATAGTAGGTGCAGACGCTGGAGCTAAAGCTGGAGTTAAAAAGATACGATACATACGATGCCTTAAAGGAGCCTTTTCGACAAAGACGTCACCCGGAGACTATACAACCCTGATCTCTGAGTGAACGTGCACTCCAAAAAAGCGGGGGCCACACCGCGTTTCGGGTGTGGATTCGCACGCGTTTTTGGCTCTAGCGCTTTTCAGGTGTGACTCGGACGCACCCTCTTAACTCCAGCTCCTGAGGATGGAGCTCAGCCATTAGCTATGCGCCGTTCTAGCTTGGAGAGGCACTCCCCTAAAAAGCCGCTGGGTGGCGATCTACGCAAACACCAACACAATAGCACGTCGGCAGCAGAGTGCCGGTCACAACCCTCAAAACAGTAATGGCTACCATCGGCAATTTCAAAGAAAGACCCTGATTGTCGGATGATGGGAGAGGGGGGGGGGGGGGGGGGCTTGCAAGAACGTGCTTGGAATGGGTATGTGCTCAACACCGCACTGGTCCCGTCTGCGCCGTGTTTCGGTTCTTTAAGCCACGGACACATAAGGCGGACCATCATGAGCGTGGAACCTGAGTGTCTGCAGACAGGACTGCGGTGTGAGTCTGGTTTGTCAGGCGGCTGTTCGTAGCTCGTCACAGCCAGGACCACCCGTGCTACTAGAGCACAGGCGAATCCGTCACGGGGAGAAGGCCCCTACAACCGTGTCTGAGCAATCAGTTAAAAAACTCAGGGCAGTCGCCCTGAGAGGGGAGGGGGCGGGGGTTGTAGGTAAGCCCACAAAGGACACCTCCGCGGGCACAGCCCCATCCTGATTTACTGGAAAGGGATTTGAGGTCAAGTACACGTGTTGACCCTGCTGGGTGAGACAGTCTATGCACGTAATATTTTTTGCCTGTCTGGCATCCTTGGGTCAGGCAGGCAAGCCAGGTCAACCAACCTGTGGGGCAAGGCCAAGCCACGCGGGCGCCGATTTCTCAGCACACGCAGATCACGTTTTGTTGTGTTCTCTTCTGTACTACGAACGACAAGATTTTTCTCTACGGGTAAATAACAAAACTGAGAGCTCCAATGCCTGCAGGAATCTAAGGTAAAAGTAGTCGGTCTGGCGGGGGTGGTGGTGCCAACCCAAAAGGATGCGGGAGGGAGCAAAGAACATAAAGTGAAGGGGCAAAGCAGGTCTAAGCAATGGACCTTCGAACTGAGGAGACGTTGGTGGGCGCGGCTTGAACCGCGACGTTCGCCTTTTTAGAGTGAAGGTTCCCTTGTGCGTTCTGGACTGGTGATTTTGAGTTCGCGTGGTTCTTTCCAGAGTGAAAGTTCGCTTGAAACTCCGGGGTTTTAAAGTCTCCGGGTGACCTTCGTCGTCATGGGAAGATATCCTTTGTGCTCTGAGTGTCGCAAGAGTGGTGGTTACACGAGGTAAGAGGATCGGTGGGTACCTTGGTTGGTCATTGGTAGTTTCGGCCATTGTCCACATACCTTACGTACGGTAGGCTACCATAACTCGTTCATGGGGGATTTACATGCCCGTAGCGAATTTCGGCAGCTGACAAAGTTGCGTAGCATCAGTGCAGAATCAGCGAGGGCTGAAGCTACGATGCATTCGGCATAGCAATGGGGGTAATAACCTTGTAGGGTTCGGAATTCCTCGGATATATCGATCTGCGATCGTATGCGACGTCATATCATACATCTAAACCTGCCAACCGCTGGGGGGGCAAAACGTTTCCTCTGATCATGATTGTACGCCACGCACTGACGAAGCTGAACTATGGCCTGGATACGTAAGTGACTGCCGGCAGTCCAAAACAGTGGCAGCCGGAGCAGAAGTGGTACGCTTCAGCGGCATCGGAGACCGCACGAAGCTGCGCCGCGGCGTGGGTGCTGCTACGGTGCTGACAAAGACGTAACAAAAATTCAAGGGGGTTCTGAACCCTTTAAACCCCCCCAGGCATCTTGTTAAGAACCATCCCCCCCCCCCCCCCCCCCCTCATAGGCTATTTTCACTGTGGAGGGGGGAGACGCTACCTGTCACTCTCGAAGGTGGTCACCACGGTGGGCGGTCAGAAAAAAAAAATTTTTTTTTTGCCCCAAATACCCCAAATACCACACTTTGGAAAATTTTTGTGGGCCCACTTTTGGCAGGGAATTTTGACCATTTCACCTTACAGAATTTGACCACCCAGCCTCCAAGGCAACTGCACTGTAGAGGGGGGGGGGGGTCTGGTTTATCCGGCCATCCGGCCAAAGTGGCTGATCCTTAACAAGAGCGCTGCCCCCCCCCCCCCTGCTCTTCATCGCAAGCAAGAATGTGCCTTCACCTTTTACAAAACCCTTTTCGAGGTCAAGCCTCTCGTAAGGCAGGGGGTTTTCCTTTTTTCACCTGGTGTGTCTTGAGTGTCTTGAGATAGGGATCTCCATGTGAAGCACGGACATGTATACGGCAACAGTGAGATGGTGGTAGTCGCTCATTGCGCAGGCTTACATTTTTGGAACACATTGCACGCTGCAATGTCTCGATAAAAAAGAAGAACAAGGAGAAGAAAAAGATGAAGAGAAAAAAAAAAAGAAACGGATTTTTTTTTTTTTTTTTTTTTCCTGTTGACAACAGGGCTCTCGCGCTCCACCCCTAGAGGCCCAAAAAGGGGGTGATTTCGGGTCCCCCACAATCTCTACCAACGCTGCAGAGACCCGTATGAAGAAGCAAAAAAAGAAGAATACCGGAAAGAGAAGGCCATTGGGGCGTGGTGCGCTTGAAAGGACACCTTGAAAGCCCCCCTAGTTTGTATCACACAATGCCCCCTTGAATGCAGCCAAGTCGCAGAAGTCCACCTGGCGGTTTTGCAACGACTTGAACTTCTGAAGGACGCGTGTGGACTGGTCTGCGGTCAATGTCTCCTGCCCACAAGTGCACATCATGAGGATTGCTGATAGGCTCTTGTCGCTTAAGCTGTTGCGCAGGCTCGTCTTGATCAGTTTAGTCATACGACACCGTGACCGTGTGCTTCTTCTTCTTGTAAGCGACTTTGTACGACTCAGGTGCTCGACGCTTCACCGTTTTTTGTGTGAACAGAGGAGCTATTTGAGACATGGTTAGTGCCTTTTCTTGCGGTGTACTCCTCTTCCTTTCTTCGTCCCTGGAGGTATGGATATGGATTCCTTGTCACTTACCTACTGGCCGTGGGCACCTCTTCGACACAGCCCTACCCGACAGCGCCTGACAGCCCCCCCCCCCCCCCCCCTGGACAGCCACACCCCCCAGCCCTGGATCAACACGTGTACGCTACACGGTGTAGTACACCCCCCAGCCCTACCCCGGACCATTTTTTTTTTTCGGGGGGGGGGGTGATTTTTTAAAAAATCACCCCCCCATTTTTTTTGGGTTTTTTTTTTGGGGTGATTTTAGGGCTAAATCACCCCCCCGCGAGAGCCCTGGTTGACAACTCTGTGTCAGACTAGCCCACCCGGGGGTGGTTGGTTCATTCATTCAGGCAGGGTCTCCCCTGTCCAGAGATTGCTTGGGTCCAAGATGATGGGCGCCCTTCGGCTATTTATTTTCTCTTTTCGCTCTCATTTTTTTTTTCTTCTGCGGCGGGCACTTGATTACTGCGTTCCTTTCCTTCGAAGGAAAAAGGAGCCATCGAAGGCGACCCCAAGAAAAATCGACGAAAGCGCAGCGATTCGGGAAAAGGGGAGGCATGAAACCTCCGGGAATGATTTCCTCCCGTCATCTCTCCCGGAAAGGTTCCGGACTCCTCACGACAATCCCCCAGCCACCTGGGGGGGCGTGAGTCGCTTCGTAGGTGACTTGACGGGTGACGGCGTTCTGACAGACGGGCGAGTTAGACTCCCGTTGTGGCGGCTACCTGAAGTATTTCACCAAGCAGAGGAAGGAAATTATCGAGGGACTGTCTTGTGCTTACTTGTGGGTCTTTTTTAGAGTTATAGTTCGCTTGAGAATCCGGGATTTTAGAGTCTCCGGGTGACCTTCATCGAATGGGTTATTTTAAAGCTAATACGTACTGGGTGGGTTTGGGGGGGCATGCATGGCTTCTTTCGAGTACACGTTACCTGCTCGCTTTGGCGAGTCAGGTTCGAAACAATTTGTGACCGACACCAAGTTCTCGCCAGGTTAGGTGAGTGTTCTTGGGCTTCCCCTCTTTTTTGTTGAACACTTACGCCCGCCACTGAACCCAGATTCACCTGTGATTCGTGTGGGCTAGCACACTTACCTCCTTTGATCTTTTGCAACTGGCAGCCTCCTCAAGTATTTCCTACAAAGCAGGTGCTTATACAGAAATACTCGAGGGGCTGCCTTGTGCTTACTTCGAAGGAGGCTGGAGGGGGAGAAACAATACAACTACAAAGTGGGTCTTTTTTGTTGAACGCCTACCCCGCCACTGAATCCAGATTCACCTGTGTTTCGTGTGGGCTACAGCACATTTACCTCCTTTGATCTTTTGCAGCTGGCAGCCTCCTCAAGTATTTCCTACAAAGCAGGTGCTTATACAAAAAAAAAAAAAAGAGATGGGAACGGGCGGGTCATCTAGTATCTAAAAAAAAGGGGGGGGGGGGGGGGGGTCACCGAGAGGGCGCGCGGGGAAAGGGTGTGTGGTGAAAGGGAGCGTCTTGCTTCAAGCCGACCCTTTGATCATGGTCTCGATCCAGGCCAGCATGTTCTCGGCAGACTGATGTGAGTGTTCGAGCTTGTCAAACCATTCAACCCACTCGGCCTGTGGAGGTTAGTGATTTCTAGACGGTTTCGTGTTGTGAAGTCAAATCTTTTTACTCTACGGTTCACCGTTGAGGCGTAATGAATCGAAGGGCGGGTAAAAATGGTTGCTGTGATCACTGCCGGTTGGGTGATCGTTGCTTTACTGGTGTCTTGTAGAATCCGTGACGCCATCGCGAGAACCCCAGCAATACTCTTGCAGGTTTAACCCAAAGTTGCAGGATTGTCAGGGGCCACGTACTTAGTACGTTAGAAGCAATGGATGATATCTAAACCTGTCAACGAACACTTGGTGGACAAGTCTGGTACCAGCACCCGCGGTAATTCCAGCACCAAAAGCGTATATTGATGCTGCTGCTGTTAAAAAGCTCGTAGTTGGATCCAGAGCTCAGGTTGCAAGGTGGCCCAGTTCAGTTTGCTGGGCATCCTGCTCCACTTCATGCCCTTTTTGTTCTTCGTTTACACCACCGTGTGTTGTTTTCTCACTCAGGTGTTTGTGTGTCTTGTCGTGAAGGGGTAGACCCGCATGACTTCACGTCCGTTCAACACGTGGTTCTGTAGGTACAGTGTTTGGGATCCCTTCGGTTCTTTGTCTGACAGCAATCGTCGAG
Organism: Diplonema papillatum; assembly: GCA_030068145.1. NCBI lineage: Eukaryota > Euglenozoa > Diplonemea > Diplonemida > Diplonemidae > Diplonema > Diplonema papillatum. The sequence goes on along the minus strand of JAPJBO010000458.1, from coordinate 23,438 downwards.
CATTTCCTTCCAAGCTGGCGCTTATGTAAAATACTCGAGGGGCTGCCTTGTGCTTACTTCGAAGGAGGCTAGAGGGGGAGAACCAATACAACTACAAAGTGGGTCTTTTTGTGGACCGCTTACGCCCGCCACTAAACCCAGATTCACCTGTGTTTCGTGTGGGCTACAGCACATTTTACCTCCTTTGATCTTTTGCAGCTGGCAGCCTCCTCAAGTATTTCCTACAAAGCAGGTGCTTATACAAAAAAAGAGAGAGCGAGAGAGAGAGAGAGAGAGAGAGAGAGAGACGAGTTAGAGTGCAGGGACCATCTCTCCGAGGCGTATCCGGTCGCCCCACTACTATCCCGTACTACTACGGCGGGCGCAAGTCGTTGCGCCGTGGGCGCGGAGCGAGCCGTGGCCCAGTCAAAGATAAAGAAGCGTACCATGGTGATGTCGCCTTCGGCGACCTCGTGAAGCTCCTTGAAGAGAACCTTCGCGGCGAGCGGCTCCTGCTTGAGCACGCGGAACAGCTCGCTCTTGGCGATGACGCCGTTGTTGTCGCACTTCGAGTCGATGGCGTGGAAGCAGGAGACGGCGCGGGTCTTGTGGTCCTCCGTGAGGTTGCCCTGGTACTCGTGGTCTTCGACGGGTTCGAAGTTCGCTTCAATTGAGTCGACCTCGTCCCGCAGCTTCTCGTTTTCCCGCTTCAACTGCACGACTTGGCCGCCCTCCGAGAGGGCCAGCCGTTGGTCGATCCACGCTGTCAGTTCGTCTTTGCCGGCAACCCACCTCAGCCACTCGTTTATGCCAACGTCACTGGATTCGGCCGATACTGTGTCTAGCTCGTCTAAGAGACCGTCGGTGTCGCGTAGCAAGTTCTGCAAGCTGTCCTTGTTGGCATGCGTCGTCTCTCCAATAGCGTCGAGCACTCTGTTGAACCGGGCCACGTTGTCCTCTTCCTTCGGGTTCGGGCTTGCGAATCCGACTTCTTTCACGGATTTCGAGCTCTCCAGCCGCTCCTCTATCCATTCGATCATGTTTTCGGCGGACTCCCGCTTCTGCAGGCGGCCGAGCCAGTGCAGCCACTCTCCGATGTGGATCTCGCCGTTGTCGTTCGCGTCGAGCTCGTGGAACAGCACCTTCGCGCCCAGCTTCTCCTCGCGCAGCGCCCGGCAGAGCCCTGACTTCGAAATGGTGCCGTCGCGCTGGATCAGCGAATCGATGGCGTCGAACGCCTTCCTCGCCCGCGCCTCGAGCGCTTCGTCCAGCACCACCTGCCCACGGGCCTCCCGCAGCTGCCTTTCGAGGCTCGCAATCCGGTTCTTGGCCACAAAAGGCGTCATGTCGGGCTCGCTGTAAAAATTGTGACATTGATGGGTCTTCGGAGTGAAAGTTCGATGAAACTCCGATTGCTCGCTGTAAATTGAGCTTTGACGGGGGTTTGGAGTGAAAGTTCGATCAAGAATCCGGTATTTTCGGCTCACTGTAAGTTGAGCTTTGATGGTCTTTTGCTTGATTGAAACGCTGGATCGGCGAATCGATGGCGTTGAACGCCTTCCTCGCCCGCGCCTCGAGCGCTTCGTCCAGCACCACCTGCCCACGGGCCTCCCGCAGCTGCCTTTCGAGGCTCGCAATCCGGTTCTTGGCCACAAAAGGCGTCATGTCGGGCTCGCTGTAAAAATTGTGCCATTGATGGGTTTTCGGAGTGAAAGTTCGATGAGACTTCGATTGCTCGCTGTAAATTGAGCGTTGGCGGGCTTTTGGAGTGAAAGTTCGTTTATGACTCCGGTATTTTCGTAAGTTGAGCTTTGGTGGTTTTCTGCTGGTGTGTATGCTCGAATGAAACTACAGGGTTTGGGTTGACCCAAGGCAGACCAGACCAAAGTCAGACCAGCGAATAAGTCAGTCTGCCTACCGACAGGCTGAAGGATCGTACCCGCTCTCAAGTCTGATGATGCAAAGCAAATATGGAATCCTCAAGCAAAGACTATCGTGTGTCTGCCCGAGGTCAGTAAGCCAGACTGGGCGGGTTTCTGATGTTTTTCCTTGAGGAATTGCCTTGTTAAGGTGATTCTGCCTTGTTTTTTACATAAGCGCCAGCTTGCAAGGAAATGCTCGACGATGCTGCCCGACAAAGAACAGAAGGGATCCAAAGTGCTGAAACTACCGAACCACGTTCAACACTACCCCTACACGACAAATCACACAAACACAACAGGTCAAAAGTCCTGAGTGAGAAAACAACACACGGTGGTGTAAGCGAAGAACAAATCAGATCGTGTTTGTATTGTATTTGCCGCTTACCTCTACATTTCCTCCCTTCCATTCGGAGTTTGCAGCCATTATTTCAGCCTAAACGAGCATCCGACCAGTTATTTTGGATTTCCCGAGCCTTTTGGGACCACCTGAGTGGTAGGTTTCAAGTTTTGGATTGCTGGGGGGCCCCCTTTTTCCGGACAGGTGTGACATACCGGATGAGATCCAAGGCCCTGAGGGACGCACCGGACTCAGTCCTCTCAGCCTTGCGGCCTTCGTCAGGCTCGATGAACCCAACGCTCCTCCTGCGGCCGGAACTCGCACCGATCGACGTGGAGCATGCGTTTCGGTCAGCTTCTGAGTCGTCTCGATGCCTCGTTGGGCTCACAGCGCCCCAGTCCAACTTGTGAGGGGGCAGCGTGTCCGCATCGGTGTCGATCGGTGTCTTCGGCGCGGCTGTTGATAGCGTGATAGTTTCTACTCCGAAGCATTGAAGTGCCCCCACATGATTGCAAAGCAATGTCTCACGTCATCAAAGAGCGCTCAAAGTGGGCCAGGCGATCAAATTTCGTATCAATGGAGAGAAGACATACTGTCATCTGACTGGCGGTCAATCGAGTCCGGAGTGTAGAGTTTCGCGCCTACCTCGTATCCCTGTGTGTTGATGATTTTGACTGGAAGAGCATGCATGGCATGATGTTGCTGGTCTCTTCGTGAGCCGCGCGCGTGGTTGGCAGTGTCAGTACGAGAAAAGGCCGTCAATGAGTGTGAAAACCGTCCGCACGAAGCCGCCGTTGTCGTGGTCCGACGTAGTGCGCACGCTTCGCCTGCCCCGACTGGCTGCCTCCTCAAGTATTTCCTACAAAGCAGGGGCTGACACAAAAAGTAGTAGTAGTTTGAACTTGATATGCTTCGGTCGTTTCTTGCCTCGCGTACTGTTTGTCACCGGTGCGCGCTTCATGTCCGCTGTTGGTATCTGAGTTCTAGCACAATTGGGTGGTGTAGAGCATCTCTGGTACTGAGAGACCACAAAGAAGCTGCCACGCTGACCGCTGTTTGGCGAACAGTGATCAGAGGGCGGATCCCTGCGTTTCAGAGCCTCTCAGGGAGCTTGCGGACGCTGTTTTTTTACTACTGTTTGAGGGGTTAAAGATGGTAAGTTTTGCTCATCCACGACCAAAGATGGGTTCTAGACATGGTTTTCGTGTACAAAAGGCTGGCCAACATAGACGAATAATGAGAATTCGGGTTCCGGACAATAAAAAGGGCATGAGTGGGCACCCCTAGTATCTGACGAGTCCGAGGAATCGCCAGACGATTCGGCGCATTTCCTTGCCTCCTTCGCAGGTTGTCCCCACGGCCGAGATCTCGACTCCTCCATGTAGTCGTAGTCGTTTTGAACTTGAGTATGCAGCAACAATCTGTGACGATAGACTGCACATAGTATGTGTCGTCTGCCGAAGCGGCCGAAGACAGCAGGCGCAGGAGGCAGATCTTGTTTTACTTTTTTCTTCATGTACGGAGACCCGCCCAAGCCATCCCGACTCGTCGGTCGCGAAAGGTGGGTGCCCTGTAGTGATGAGGAGGTTGACCAGGTCCCCACGAAGCCTTATACACATCACGGCTACAACACGAGGATGCAGCCCTGCTTAGGTGTGCACTCAGCCATCACAGGCCATTGGCTGCTAAGCAGCACTTCGTTCCGCGTCGCGTCAAGTACATGATGCTGGCGGTTGGGGGATCGGCGACCGCAGCTCAAGTAAGGCGCAGTCAACAGTGTCGCCTCGTGAAGGCCCTCCGTGACACCGTTGACTTTGACCTGTTGTGTTTGTGTGATTTGTCGTGTAGGGATAGACCCGCACGACCTCACGTCCGTTCAACACGTGGTTCGGTAGTTACAGCACTCGGGATCCCTTCTGTTCTTTGTCGGGCAGCATCGTCGAGCATTTCCTTTCAAGCTGGTAAGCAAGAGCGTGAGCGGTTGTGTGATGGAGCGTGAGGCCCTGTTTCACAGTATATCAATAGTCGGTTAATATTAATCTTCTAAGACTAGCGTCGTATACGACTTAATACTCTCCTCCTCGCCCGTCTCGCTGCTCTCGTCCTTGCTGCTGCGTGATGTCAGATTGATGGTGCGTAACAAACGTAGAAAGGTCATGCAGAGATTCTCGTGTGTATGCCACGAACTTCGGGCAAGCGAGGGGTAAAATAACGGTGTTCTTCTCGAGAGCGACGGGGTAATAACCTTTGTACAAGTGTTAGTTCTCGTCGGAATAGTATTGATCTTCTAAGATCTTCGATCTTATACCACGGATTGGAAACGATCGTTTACGAGAATTCGTGATTTTGGCCTAAAAAAAAACGATCGTGAAAAAAAAAAACGATCGTTTTTTTCCATAGGGGTTTGCTTCGGTGTGTCGAGTGACGAGTAGTTCGAGTAAGGTTTTGTGTATCACATTATTGCCACGACAGCGCTATGGCACTGGAACGAGCAGACAGTCGAGGGTAGGCATCAGATTCGTCTTTGAAGGAGCCCCGTTCATCGGAGTTCGCCGGAGTCGAAGCATTGCCTTAGGTGAAGGAGTCAAAACTCAAACTCAAGTTACTGGGGGGGGTTGCAGCGCTCTTGTTAAGGATCAGCCACTTTGGCCGGATGGCCGGATAAACCAGACCCCCCCCTCTACAGTGCAGTTGCCTTGGAGGCTGGGTGGTCAAATTCTCTAAGGTGAAATGGTCAAAATTCCCTGCCAAAAGTGGGCCCACAAAAATTTTCCAAAGTGTGGTATTTGGGGTATTTGGGGCAAAAAAAAAATTTTTTTTTTCTGACCGCCCACCGTGGTGACCACCTTAGAGTGTGACAGGTAGCGTCTCCCCCCTCCACAGTGAAAATAGCCTGAGGGGGGGGGGGGGGGGGGGGTCAGCCGGCTGATGGATGGATGGATGGTTCTTAACAAGATGCCTGGGGGGTTGAATACAGGAGGTACCTTGAATAGAAGAGGCATTTTGGAAATCTGGAAAAAGGTTGGATTTTTCCTTGGTCCGCATAACGGACCTTTTCGACGATTTTCTGATCCCGATGCAGAGAACCGTGAAAAATAGACCCGGGGACCAAAAAACATGTGCGTGGTTCGTGGGTCTTTGCCAGATGCGGGGCACCGGGCGTGGAACCCACAGATTTTCAATGGAAAGGACGGGAATAGACCCACTGGTTGGTGACATTTCTTTGCTGGCCCATGTAGCAGACCTTTTTCGGCGAATGTGCTCGCGTTCAGCTCCGATGAAGAGAACCGTGCCAAATAGACGGGACCACAAATTACGTGCGTCTCTTCCAAGAAGAAGGGAGTTCCCGCGGGTTCCGGGTTTGCGGTGCTGTTTTCTATTTCTTTTTTCGGGAAAATTGCAGGATCAGCACGCCGAATACAAGAGGTACCTCTTGTATTCGACCCCCCCCAGGAATCATGAAGAAGTACATCAAAACGGACGAGCTGGACAAGAAGCTGGAAATAGCAGAAACTTGTTGGCTTGGTCAAGAGTTGCCACAAGCCGCCACAGCACAGGAGCGCGGCCGAGGGCATCCGGCGGGAGAAGCCACAGCTGGGAAGCGCAATTGCAGCTAGTGTTCGAGGATGAGTCCACAAATAAGTAGAAAAAGCACTTCGATGAGCAGCAAACCTTCAGTCTACGCCGCCAGCCTCAGAGTTGAGTTGGAAAGGATACATGTCGATAATCCTTGAGTGGGCTAGAAAGCGCACGATTGCGGAAAAGGACGAGAAAAAGAGCATGTTGGCTACCCGTTCCTACATGAAAGGCCATGAAACAGCTGAATCTGGCCACCAAAGTCAATTTTGCACAAGAAATAGACGCGCCAAAGATTGGTTGGTTCATAATTACAACAGGAAAATTTGAGAAGCAAAAAACGATCGTTTTTTGAAAACGATAAAAAACGATGATATTTCACTTTCGAAAATGATCGTTTTATATAACTATCGTTTCCAATCCGTGTTATTCGAGAAAAAAAAAAAAGAGAAAAGGACACCTCTTCTTTTTGGTCAGCCGGCTGCGGCGGGCCGTGGTCGACGGGCGGCGGGGTCCTGCGCGGGCTGGCCGGCCACTCGGACTTGCGCGCCGACGGTGGCCCCGCGGCCTTGGCGTGCACGTGCCGGGCCACTTCCGAGATGCGCGCCTTGTCACCGCCGTGTTCGTGCTTCGCCTGCCCTGCCGGCAGCCTCTCGCGCCGCGGTGACGGCGGCCACTCCTTACCGTTCGCAGCCGCCCGCCCTTTGCCCGACGCCGGCGCAGAATCACCATCCGACGCCGCAGCGGCAGCGGAAGCCACTCGGTCCCCCTTCGGACTGGGCAACCACTCCTCAGCATCGGTCGCGGGGGCCCTGTCCGCATCGGCCGTCCTGTGGCGCTGCGGGCTGGGCGGCCACTCCTTCGCTTTTTTCGCCACCTTCTTCTCCTCCGCCGGCTCGTCGCCAGTCCCGCTGCGGTGCCGCTGCGGCGACGGCGGCCACTCCGGCTTGCCCAGGTGCCCAGCGGGCTTTTTCGCCTTCGCGCCAGGCTCCGGCTGGCGGTGGCGGGCGGGGCTCGGCGGCCACTCCTCGCTGGGGTTCTCGGTCCCTTCCAGCGTCGTGTCCTGCGGGTTTCCGTCGTGGAAGTCGTGCGTGGTCACGACGGAGATCGTCGCCCCCGACCGCCTAGGGGACGGTGGCCACTCCGTCGCCTGTCGCGGCGACCCATTAAACGCCGGCCTATCCCTCCGAGGGGACACCCCGCCCTGCCCCGAGTGGGGAGCGTTCCTCGCCCAGTCGATCAGCGAGTCTTCGCTGTCGTAGGTGTGTGCGGAGGTCTGCCTAACGGATCGGACGTGGTGGAGGAGCCGGGTGGTGCCGTGTTGGAGGCGGAGCACTTCGGCCTCGAGCAGGTCTACGTGGTCGTGGTTCGCGGTTTGCAGCGCTTCGATGGTGGCGTCCTTTTCGCGCAGCACCAGCGTGAGCTCGTCGAGCTTTTTTGTGGCGGCTTCCGCCGCCGCCGTGGCGAGGTCTCTGTCGTCGGAGGTGTTCTGGGCGTCGTTTTGCATCTCTTCGAGGAACATCGCCGCCCGCGCCGGTGAGAGAAGTTCGTCGGGAACGCCGTCTCTGACGGTGCGCAGGGCTTCTAGTAGCAGGGAGTTGACTTGCTGGTACTGCTGGCGCTCGCGCTGCATCTGGTTGACCAGGCACTGCTCGCGGGTCTCCGCCTGGTGCAGCTTCAGCTCGAGGGCGCCGCGCTCCCTCTGCAGCCTGTTGACGACCGACTCCTCGCACGTCATTGCGCTCTCCGTCCGCAGCCCGCCGTTCCGCGGCCAGTCGGCCGGCAGCAGGCCCCCGCCGTTGCCCGCCTGGCCCCCGGCACGGTACGACCCTTCGCCCCGCGGCGGGCTCATCGGCATCGGGCTGTAGCTCTGGCTCCGCAGCGTGCTCCCGCCATAGCTCGAGACGGCCGGCGACGTGAGGCCGCCCGTGTAATTCGGTCGCATGGTTGTCCCTCCCCTCCTCCTGCCACGCAACAGGACACTTCCGGGCGTGAACTTTTTAATGTGCCTTAGTTTCTTGTTTGGCAGAACTTTGCCTCTCCTGTACGTGTTGGTGCTATCAATGAGTCTTCGCGGGAATGCGGAGTTTTTGTTTCCTAAACTCTTTCTAGTTTTTTGAGAATCCTGTTTTGTTTTCTAGACTGCTTCGAGTTTTCAGTTTGGAATTGAAGTTCGCTTGAGATTCCAGGATCTTGGGGTATCCGGGTGTTTTGTTGTCGACAACTTCTTTCTTTCTTACCGGTGGTGATGTTGCAGAGTGTTGCCCCGCTGGTGCTGCTGGCGCTCGCGCTGCATCTGGTTGACCAGGCACTGCTCGCGGGTCTCTGTCTGGTGCAGCTTCAGCTCGAGGGCGCCGCGCTCCCTCTGCAGCCTGTTGACGACCGACTCCTCGCACATCATCGCGCTCTCCGTCCGCAGCCCGCCGTTCCGCGGCCAGTCGGCCGGCAGCAGGCCCCCGCCGTTGCCCGCCTGGCCCCCTGCACGGTACGACCCTTCGCCCGGCGGCGGGCTCATCGGCATCGGGCTGTAGCTCTGGCTCCGCAGCGTGCTCCCGCCATAGCTCGAGACGGCCGGCGACGTGAGGCCGCCCGTGTAATTCGGTCGCATGGTTGTCCCTCCCCTCCTCCTGCCACGCAACAGGACACTTCCGGGCGTGAACTTTTTAATGTGCCTTAGTTTCGTGTTTGGCAGAACTTTGCCTATCCTGTACGTGTTGGTGCTATCAATTGAGTCTTCGCGGGAATGCGGAGTTTTTGTTTCCTAAACTCTTTCTAGTTTTGAGGATCCTGTTTTGTTTTCTGGACTGCTTCGAGTTTTCAGTTTGGAATTGAAGTTCGCTTGAGATTCCAGGATCTTGGGGTCTCCGGGTGTTTTTTGTTTCCACTTTGTCTTTCGTTGTCGACAATCGACAACTTCTTTCTTTCTTACCGGTAGTGATTTTGCAGAGACTTTGAGAGTTGGCCTGCTGGTACTGCTGGCGCTCCCGCTGCATCTGGTTGACCAGGCACTGTTCGCGGGTCTCTGCCTGGTGCAGCTTCAGCTCGAGGGCTACCGCGCTCCCTCTGCAGCCTGTTGACGACCGACTCCTCGCACGGCATCGCGCTCTCCGTCCGCAGCCCTTCCTCCCGCGGCGGGCCTTGGGCTGTAGGAGCCCGTCCCTATCTCTTGAAACTGCATCGAAGTGCCTGCCGCTGTTTCTCACAGGGAATCACGGTCCATCCCTAGTCCCGAGAGCTGCATCGAAGTGCCTGCCGCTGTTTCTCACAGGGAATCACGGTCCATCCCTAGTCCCTAGAGCTGCATCGAAGTGCCTGCCGCTGTTTCTCGCAGTGAATCACGGTCCACCACGGTCTATCAGGTCCATTCCTAGTCCCTCGAAGTGCCGGCCGCTGTTTCTCACAGTGAATCACGGTCCACCACGGTCTATCAGGTCCGTCCCTAGTAGGGGTCCCTAGTAGGGAGTCCCTAGTAGGGAGGGAGTCCCTAGTTGGGAGTCCCTAGTAGGGAGTCCCTAGTAGGGAGTCCCTAGTAGGGAGTCCCTAGTAGGGAGTCCCTAGTAGGGAGTCCCTAGTAGGGAGTCCCAGTAGGGAGTCCCTAGTAGGGGTACCTAGTAGGGAGTCCCTAGTAGGGAGTCCCTAGTATCGAGAGAGCGTGCATCGAAAGCTTCGGTCTATCACGGTCTATCAAGAGGGGGTGGACCGGCTCACTTGCTGTTAAGTTCCCTCGTAGCGTTGTTGCTTCGAAACGACGGATTTCCTGTGCCAGCGCTGACTGACTATGCGGAAGGAGTTTGTTCTTCGCTTACACCACCGTGTGTTGTTTTCTCACTCAGGACTTTGACCTGTTGTGTTTGTGTGATTTGTCGTGGAGGGGTAGACCCGCATGACCTCGCGTCCGTTGAACACGTGGTTCGGTAGTTACAGCACTTGGGATCCCTTCGGTTCTTTGTCTGGCAGCATCGTCGAGCATTTCCTTTCAAGCTGGCGCTTAAGTAAAAAAAAAACCCGAAAGAAACAGTGGCGATACATCATCGGTAACCCGCAATACAAAACACGGAACAAGACAGGAAAACAGAAAAAATAATCTGGCAAAAAAAAAAGAACACCCAACCTTTTGTCAAATTTGAGATGGATGAAAAAAAAAAAAGGACGGGGTTGGTATAATTAGTTGCTTGACCAATAAAGAAAACGGGCGTCGTGAAAGAGGCACGGCAGGTCGAACGGACGGAATAAATGAACATATGCTTATGCCTGTGTACAGTTTCGGTGCTTGATTGGTACAGGAGCGCACAATGCGAATTATGCGCTGCTTGGTTTTCGATGCAACGGACGGCTGTCAAGATGGACCAACACCCTTTGTGGGATCTGATGAGCGATCACTCGGACACCTTAAGCTCTCGGTTCACTCCCGCGTCGCCAGTCCTGCTTATCCAGAACTGGCCTACTCGGTGCCAGAAGATTTCACCGCCGCGTTCGGATTCGAATGACACTGGTGGCAATTAACACTGCACAACTCTGCCCCGCACATTCTGGCGGCAGTCTACAACACTGAATAAGTCTGTCAACAGAGTAACTCTGTTAACACACAGTTCGGTAGCATTCTACGCTGAATGACTCTTGCGCCGATACCCGTGGCAGTATTTTACAACAGCTGACGATGTTCTGCTGCGGAACGACTCCGCAACAAAGTTGTCTGCTGGCACAAAGGAGAAAGAAGCCCGCGCTCAGGCAACAGCGGAATCGGCTGCGAGGGTTTTGAACCGCCCGTGGAGTTACGGCATTTGTGAGGCTGAGTTGTGAGGCGGCTGTTCGTAGCTCGTCGCAGCCGTGTTTGTGGCTGCGACACGCTTAAAACTTGGGGGGGAAATCTTAGTTTTGTGTCCAGGCACAATTCTTCCTCTCGTGTGTGTTAAGTATCTGCCTCCTATAGCACGACTCCACTCCTTCAAGTCACCCTCCTCCAGCGTTCGTTGGCTGCATAAAGCGTGCGTGCGTGTAGGTGATGTTTTCGTACAGGAGACCACGTGCGGCCTCGTGGGGGCCGTTGTATAATGGTCTAGCTTGGAGAGAATTGGAAAGTTTGGAAAAGGTATTGGGGGTCCCCGTCGGTTTGCATTTTTTTTTTTTTTTAGTTTTTTTGGCGGTTGTTATTTTTTTCGGGGGTTCGCGTAACCCTTCTTTTCCGGAAGATAACGTTATCTTTTCTTTTGTCTCTGGCGCTCTTTTTCTCTGTATCTCTCTCTATGGCTAGCAGAACGACTATTGCGACCGACACCACGACCACACCCGTAATGAATGTGACCAGGGGCTCCCCACGTTCTACATGTTGAGCAGGAGTTGCCATGTAGCCCGTACCGGTCCAAGCCCTCATTGCTACTTCCACAGGTGTTTCCTTTTGGGAAAACCTGTGGAAGTTGGCCTCGTGGGGGCGGGGGGAAAGGTTAGTTTACTATTCGGGCCAAACCTTGCCTCTCGGGGGAAACCTTAGTTGATGTTTAGGCAGGACACTTCCTTTCATGCGTTGAGGAAGAGCTTTCTTTGCTTGTATGAGAATGCAAGCGAAGGGCACAGCTCAGCCCCCTCCTACCGGAACAATGCGAAGCAACACAAAATACTCGAGGGGCTGCCTTGTGCTTATTTCGACGGAGGCTTGAGGGGGAGAAAGGAAACACTACCAAGTGTGAGCCGGTCCGTCCCTATCTCTTGAAACTGCATCGAAGTGCCTGCCGCTGTTTATCACAGTGAAACACGGTCCACCACGGTCTATCAGTAGGAAGTCATCGGCATGCTGATGACTACCACTACACTTTGAGATTTCGCAACTGGCAGCCTCCTCAAGTATTTTCCTACAAAGCAGGTGGTCATACAAAAAAATTATAAAGAATGGCACAAACCAGGCACAACACGGAAACCCCAAGGAGGCCTTTTAGTACTAACAATGTTGCGGGTTGCCCTTCAATGTATTGTGCAGGCTAAAAAGACGCGGGCAGCGTGTTTTGGGGTTGATCAGAGTTCCTAACCTGAACGTGACACTGGGTAAATAGAAAAACGATCAACCGACACGACCAAAACGAAGCGCCTGTCTGTTTGCTTAGGTCGTTGCGTCTGCATTCAGCGTGATGGCTGGAGCCGGCGTACTTTGGCGATCCTCGTAATTCTGACGGCGTCACGTTGATGTGTACAGTCGGGGATTGCAAGAACGTGCTTGGAATTGGTATGTGCTCAACACCGCACTGGTCCCGTCTGCGCCGTGTTTCGGTCCTTTAAGCCACGGACACATAAGGCGGACCATCATCAGCGTGGAACCTGAGTGTCTGCAGACAGGACTGCGTGGTTTGTCAGGCGGCTGTTCGTAGCTCGTCACAGCCAGGACCACCCGTGCTACTAGAGCACAGGCGAATCCGTCACGGGGAGAAGGCCCCTACAACCGTGTCTGAGCAATCAGTTAAAAAACTCAGGGCACTCGCCCTGATTGTGACTGCGACTCGCTAGGCAGCACTGACTTGCCTTCTTTTTACGGTGGCAATCTGCGAAGTAAACTCCGCAGAGCACAGTGGACATGGGGTTGCCCAATGGTTGAAGTACCAAAAGGAAAAAGAGTGCGAGGAAGTAATCCTGCGTGCTGAGGGCAGCAAGTCGCGTTACGCGAAGTACCCTACTGGAATGGGGGGATTGCAAGAACGTGCTTGGAATGATGTGCACAGTCGGGGAGGGGCAGCGCTGTGCGAGGCGGGCGGCGTCGTCGGCGGGAGCGGCCGCATTTCTCCACCTCCGACTCCCGGTGCTGGTGCTGCTGTTGTTGTTGCTGTGTTCACAACGCGATGCGGACTATCGCTACACATTCGTTGCAAGCTAGCCTTGGCCGACGGGGACCGGTACCGTGTGCGGCTGTGCGAGGCGGGCGGCGTCGTCGGCGTCCCGGGAGCGGCCGCAACGGGCAGCCGCCATACTTCCTACTCCGCCAATTCCCGGTGCTGCTGCTGCTGCTGCCACGGGTGCCCTGAAGAGGCGTGAAGGCGACCGGCATGTCAACAACGGAGACGGCGGAGCGATGCGGCGAAGCGGTGCGCAGCGGCGTCCCCGAAAAAGGGCTCGCCAGGCTCGTCGCTTGCTGGCCCTGCTGTTGGCCCTGCTGCTGCTGCTGCTGCTGCTGCTGCTGCTGCTGCTGCTGCTGCTGCTGCTGCTGCTGCTGCTGCTGCTGCTGCTGCTGCTGCTGCTGCTGCTGCTGCTTCACGGTCAGGAGCCCAAGGTAAGTGCACGCAGGTGACCGCACGCGTGCCCTCGCATGCTATCGAAAGGCGCGCCTCCTTGGGGAAGGGTCGTTGAAGAGCTGCTTCCTCGCGAACGCGGACGGCGACGTCACATTAATGTGCACCGTCGGGGAGGGGCAGCGCTGCGCCTTGGCCGACGGGGACCGGTACCGTGTGCGGCTGTGCGAGGCGGGTGGCGTCGTCGGCGTCCCGGGCGCGGCCGCCATACTTCCTACCCCGCCAATTCCCGGTGCTCCTGCTGCTGCTGCCGCTGCTGCTGCAGCCACGGGAGCACTGAAGAGGCGGGAAGGCGACCGGCATGTCAACAACGGCCGCCGATGCGCCGACACGGCGGAACGATGCGGCGAAGCGGTGCGCAGCGGCGTCCCCGAAAAAGGGCTCGCCAGGCTCGTCGCTTGCTGGCCCTGCTGTTGGCCCTGCTGCTGCTGCTGCTGCTGCTGCTGCTGCTGCCAGCGGCTGAAGTGCGCTGTCTGCTGGGGGAACCCGCCCTGCTGGGAAGAGCGCAGCGGCGTCTGGGGCGAGACCTGCGCGGCGGCTGCCGGCGCGCCGCTGAGGACCGACCGGCGCGGGCTCCTTTGGAACAGCCCCGCAGACGGGCTCGGGCTGTTCACGCGCGCCCCGCCGCCGCCGCCGCCGCCGCTGCCGTTGCGCACGACCCTCGGTGACGGCGTCTGCGAGGCGCACCGCTTGTCGCCCTTCCTCCTCCCCCTCTGCGCGGAGCTGCACGGCGCCGGCCGCGTCTGCCCCCTGTCCGCGAAGCCGTGCGGGGGGTGGTGGTGTTGGTGGTGGTTTTGCGCTTCGTCCGGCACTGGGGCGGCGTCGGGGTGGCTGAGCAGGTGCGCCGGCGACTCGGACAAGGACGGCACCTTGCAGTCCTTCGCCACCATCGGGTTTATGACAGGGAAGACGTACAGTTTCTTGCCTTGCGACCGCGGCAGGAACGAGGCGATGACGCGTACGACGTCATTAGCCCCTGGAGCCGACCTAAACGAGGGGCTGTTCCCGACCACCCAGGCCAGGATGGGTCGCAGGATGGGCGTCCGAACTGTGCACTCAAAGTGCGGTCTGCACGAGAGTGAGTCGTGGATCGTGCGCCTCCCGTTCGAGTACCGGATGCCGCCCTTCTCCTTCCCAGGCCGCAGGGCCACCGGGCCGAGCACCAGCGGAAACAGGTGGCAGCCCGTGTGCCGCTTCAGCTGGAGGAGCCCGACCGGCTTGTTGGTGGTGGTGGCCTCTTTTCCCCTGCCTTCCAACTGGGCGATGACCCGCTGGCCGTCGAAGTGCAGCACCGTGCCCCTGTCCGTCAGGAAGCCGGCGTCTAGGACGTCGACGACTATCGCGGGAAGCATCATCGCATTGTTGTTGTTTCTTTCTTTTCAGAGGAACGGACTTTCCTCTTTGACGGGAAGGCCTGTAGTGTGTGAGTGTGTTTGGCAACGCTAGCTTACTTGCCACTTTTCCCAGCACCGGTTTAGAGTGCCTACGCGCTGCATGTTGGGTCCTGTGACTCCTTTACGGGATCCTTCGGGACGGACACAGCATGGGGGATTTTTGTCGGGTTCTCGATCAGGCATTTCACTCACGACTTCTGTTTTCACCTTGGTGGTGTATTAGCTGCGTCACTTCTACCAGTCGGTTTAGAGTTGCCGACACCCTGCTTTTGGGTCCTGTGCCCCTTTGCAAACAGGGTCCTTCGGGTGCGTGGGCGGTTGTCTGCTTCACCATACGGCATTTGGTTCAAGACTTCTGTCTTCATCTTGTGGTGCGTGATCTCATTCGTTTTGAGTGGAGCCTGATTCTGTTCGGGCGGAACTGTGTTTCGTTCCGAGTGGAACATGATTCGAGGCGCGGAGCGCGGCTACGAAAGAACCAGGAAAGGTGCGCCTGACATGTTTGGGTCCTGCTGGGCTAGGTACGGTCAAATGGCGGAGGATACTCCCTCAGTGAACTGCGAGTGGCAAGCACACAGGCTGACCGGGCCAAGCGGTCATCAACACAGATGCTGATAGACCGTGATAGACCGAAGAATACAGCTCTAGGGATAGAAATGGACCTGATTGACCGCGGTGGACTGTGAATCACTGTGATAAACAGCGGCAGGCAATATAATGTAGTTCCGGGAGATAGGGATGAACTGGCGTAGCACAAAGGAATCAAAGAACCAACGATCATGTCTACTGACGTCCTTGGGTCCTGCTGGTCCTGCTGGTCCTGTTGGTGGTGCACGGCTACGACGCTGGGAATACTCAGATTGTAAGGGGCAAACTGTGATGGGCGCAAAGTGTTGGTCCATTTACGATGCCCGTCGTTCAATCGCGTCATAGATAGCAGGTTGGCGAAGCTTTTGGCATCCATATTGACCACGGTTTACGATAACCAGCAGATCGTCAGCTATGATGCGGCGCTAGACGAATCAAAGTCAGGAAGATGTGCATGGCCTTGCATCCTGTTCCTTCTTGCCACTGGGCCAGCTCCGCCTGCGCGTCGGGCTGGCTGGCACGCAGTAGTGGTGGGCGACGAGGTATCAACTATATCCTTCGCAGTCGGAGGCGCCAACTGGATGTGCAGGTCGAGCCTGCCGGGGCAAATCAGCGACAAATCGAGGGACTGGGGCACGATGGTGGCGATGACGGTGACCGACGGCAGCACCGTCCATTTCCGCCAGCAGCTGCGACACGACTCTCACGGCCCATCCTTGCAATCAGCTAGTTAGTCTTTTGCTGTTGGGGCGGGATTAGAGCGCTCATGGCTGCAGTCTACAGGCGCCAGCTCAGGATGCGGCGGAGCATCTCGGGCGTGGCTGCGCAAGGTTCGCCAGCGTCGCCAGGTCGGCGTAGCGGTAGTTCTCCGTCGCCAGCACCACCCCGGTCAGCTTCGCCGCTCATCGGAGGACAGGGCGCCGGCTGGCACGCAGTAGTGGTGGGCGACGAGGTATCGACCATTTCCTTCGCAGTCAGGCACCATGTGGATGTACAGGTCGAGCCTGCCGGGAGAAATCAGCGACAAATCGAGGGACTCGGGCAAGTTGGTGGCTGATGGCGCTGACTGACAGCGGCAGCCCGTCCATTCCGCCAGCAGCTGCGACACGACTCTCACTGCCATCCTTGCAATCAGCTAGCTAGCTTTTTGCCGTTGGGGCGGGATTAGAGCTCATGGCTGCAGTCTACGGGCACCAGCTCAGGATGCGGTGGAGCATCTCGGGCGTGGCGGACGCGTGCGTCGCCGCGACTGCGTCCACCAGCGTCTTGTCCTCGGAAGCGAACAGCTGCGCGCGGTTCGCCAGCGTCGCCAGGTCGGCGTAGCTGTAGTTCTCCGTCGCCAGCACCGCCCTGGCCAGCTCCGCCTGCGCGTCCGGGGACAGGGCGCTGGCTGGCACGCAGTAGTGGGTGACGAGGTAATCGGCCCTGTCCTTCGCAGTCGGAGGCGCCAACTGGATGTGCAGGTCGAGCCTGCCGGGGGAAATCAGCGACAAGTCGAGGGACTCGGGCACGTTGGTGGCGGCGGTGACGGTGACCGACGGCGGCAGCCCGTCCATTTCCGACAGCAGCTGCGACACGACTCTCACTGCCATCCTTGCAATCAGCTAGCTAGCGTTTTGCCGTTGGGGCGGGATTAGAGCTCATGGCTGCAGTCTACGGGCGCCAGCTCAGGATGCGGTGGAGCATCTCGGGCGTGGCGGACGCGTGCGTCGCCGCGACTGCGTCCATCAGCGTCTTGTCCTCGGAAGCGAACAGCTGCGCGAGGTTCGCCAGCGTCGCCAGGTCGGCGTAGCTGTAGTTCTCCGTCGCCAGCACCGCCCTGGCCAGCTCCGCCTGCGCGTCCGGGGACAGGGCGCTGGCTGGCACGCAGTAGTGGTGGGCGATGAGGTAGTCGGCCCTGTCCTTCGCAGTCGGCGGCGCCACGTGGATGTGCAGGTCGAGCCTGCCGGGGGAAATCAGCGACAAGTCGAGGGACTGGGGCACGTTGGTGGCGGCGATGACGGTGACCGACGGCGGCAGCCCGTCCATTTCCGACAGCAGCTGCGACACGACCCTCGACTCGTGGCCTCCCCCGTCGCCGGTGTCGTCGTCCCTGTCTCCGAAGACCGCTTGGACTTCGTCGAGGAACACGCAGCAAGGCGCGTTGCGTCTCGCTCTTTCAAACAACTCCCGCACCTTCTTCTCACTCTCCCCGACGTATCCCTTCACGACGCTCGGCACGCTCGCATGCAAAAAAGAACTCGCCAGCTCGGTGGCCACGGCCTTGGCCAGCAGCGTCTTCCCGTTTCCGGGGAGGCCGTACAGCAAAACGCCGCTGAACGGCCGGAGGCCCAGCCGCTCCTTCACGGGCGCCGGCAGCCGGTGGACGGACAGCGCCCGGCGGACCGCGGCCTTCGCGTGGTCGTGGCCGGTGATGTCGGCGAACGAGACGCGGTGGACGACCGCGTCATCGGAGCGTGTCAAAA
Organism: Diplonema papillatum; assembly: GCA_030068145.1. NCBI lineage: Eukaryota > Euglenozoa > Diplonemea > Diplonemida > Diplonemidae > Diplonema > Diplonema papillatum. The sequence goes on along the minus strand of JAPJBO010000458.1, from coordinate 5,909 downwards.
AGGAGCTCAGCCCCCGGCTGGCAGCGAACCAGCCGGTCCCGAGGTCTACCCCACCCCAGCCGCCCGCAGACCCGGGCGCGGCGCCAAGTTTGACCGCCATACGGGCGGCCGCCGCCACCTCGCAGCCACTGACACCGCCGAGCCTGCCCGACAGCCAGTGCACCAGCTTTCGGGCTGCCTTCTCGTCCACCGGGTCCTCCGGGTCGCCGCGGCGGAGAAGACGTGGGTTCGGAGCGCCTGAACTGTTTTGCGGGGTCGTGTCCTCTGACGCCGCAGCGTCTGCGCGGTCTTTCAAAACGCCGGAATCCCCAGATGATTTTTGATGAAGACTTTCCTGCAGGGTCGTGTCCTCTGACTCCACAGCGTCTGCGCGGTCTTTCAAAACGCCGGAATCCCCAGATGATTTTTGATGAAGACTTTCCTGCAGGGTCGTGTCCTCTGACTCCACAGCGTCTGCGCGGTCTTTCAAAACGCCGGAATCCCCAGATGATTTTTGATGAAGACTTCCCTGCAGGGTCGTGTCCTCTGACGCCACAGCGTCTGCGCGATTTTTCCAATCCCCGGAATCTCCAGATCGATGAAAACGTTGCTCCGGTGCAGCTGCACTTCCCTGCGGGATCGTGGCCGCTGACGCTACAGCCTCTGCGCATTCTTGCAAACCCCCGTCTTCGGCTGCGGCAGCGCGCCCCTGCGGGAGCGCTTCCCCGGAATATCCAGATCGAAGACGATGTTGGTTCGGAGCAGCTGCACTTCCCTCCTTGGCCGCACCAACTTGTTCCCGAGGGTTCCCGTCCGCCGCGCCCGCCTTTAAAACGGCGTCCGGCGGAGGAAAGCGCAGCGTCCCACCGTCGCCGGGCTCGAGACTCCGCGGCCGGGAACCCGCAAGTGTGCTCGAAACGACGTTCCCCACGATGTCCTGGCGCTCGGACGCTGTGGGGAGAGCGTGGGTGACGGTGCAGCCGAAGAGGGACGTGATGTAGCGGGGGAGCGCGGAGGAGTCTCGGGCGGTGGCGGCGACGAGCCAGCGCGCCGGCACGTGCTCCAGCAGCCGCGCGAACGAGACGTGGAGGTCCGTGTCGAGGAGCAGGCAGTCCAAGTGGCGGACAACCAGTACTCCGTAGCCGCCCGGGTTGAGGGCCTCCCGCCCCGCGTAGGCGTGGCCGGGCACCCCCACGGCCCGCTCGCCGTTGTAGAACTTCGTTTCGTAGACCCGCGCGGCGGTCAGCTCCGCGACGTACACCCCAGCGTCCGCGGCCGCCCGCCGGATCGCGTGGTTCTTCCCGCACAGCGGGGGCCCGACGACCAACGCGGACCGGCCCCCTTTCCCCAGGGTGAAGTCGTTCAGGAGCAGGTCCAGCTCTCCATCGAGGCCCATGCAAGCCCCAAGGGGGTCGCAAGCCCCCAAGGGGAAGAACCGGGGGGGGGGGGGGGTGGGAGAAGTGGTGGCGATTCCCTCCGCCGGACCCAAGACCCGCGCTGTGTGGAGTCTGGATGCGATTGGTACATGCGATAACCCGTAACTGCCTCCTCAGAGTGCAACTACTAGCTACAGCTGAAAAGGAACGTTGGCAGCGGTTTAACCTGAACGCTTACAGATCCAATCGCCAAACATAATCGTAGACATAGACACACGCGCGCAACACAAGGACAGCAGTCGTCGGCATTGCACTTCGCCGGACTACTCTTGTTGTCGCTATATTGTTCAACGGTGGGTTAGAGTGTCGGTTCGGGCTCGGATCGAAGAGGGCTGCAAGTGGCCCGTTATCGGCATCGGGCAATTGCCTTTGAAGCCTGCCAGCCACCCCCCGCCTGCCGCTGGCAGCTCTCAAGTCAAGTGCTCTGTCCTTCTGCAGCCAACGTAAAAAGGAGCGCAGTCGCAAGAGGGAGACGGGCCGGGAGTAGTCCAGCAGCGAAGAGGAAGATTAAAAAAGCTTTTCCCCGCCAAAGGCCATGGCCACGACCGCAACTTGACCGAACAGTTAATGGTCAAGTCTGAGCTAGCTTTTGCGGTAGATGTGACCCAAGTTGACGCAAGGATAACTTGCAACCAATATTTTTGTGTGTATAGCGTGCGTTTGAACCACCGTCATGCGAGAGGAAACCCCCAACAATTCTACGCCTTGGTTCCGAGTTCACCATTCTTCGGTACAATGGCTATCGTATGCCGTCCGCAGATTGTCCCCGTCCTTACTGACTATGGCCAAAAAAAGCTGGGTTCGCATCGTGGCTGTTGCATCGTTCTTTGACATTCTGCTGGTGTTGAAAGGAGGCTTATGGGCACTCCTCCCAACCAGGATGGGTCCTTCGTTTCCCAGCCACTGCCCACCGCCGCGGGCGTGGCGTTGAAAGGTCAGTTAGATAGTCACAGAGACCGGTTGTACTGCATGTGAACGGCAGAATCTGAGCCTTGCCAACACTTGGCGGTTGGAGTCAATCGGACACCCTCACGGTGCTGGATCGAGGCTGATCGCCTTTAAGCTAGACCGGAACGGAGTTGTCGGACTACGACCAGCTGTTCGACATACTCGTCATAGCACCGCTTTCTCGCCATCTGCTTCCACTGTTCCCGTACGTGACCGAAACGGTATCCATGTCACTTGTTGGGGAACCGTTTTCTCGCTGTTCCCGTACGTGACCGAAACGGTATCCCTGTCACTTGTTGGGGAACCGTTTTCTCGCTGTTCCCGTACGTGACCGAAACGGTATCCCTGTCACTTGTTGGGGAACCGTTTTCTCGCTGTTCCCGTACGTGACCGAAACGGTATCCCTGTCACTTGTTGGGGAACCGTTTTCTCGCCATCTGCTTCTGCTGCTCGTCAGAGACGACGTCGTCGACGGGGCCGTCGAAGTCGGAGAACGGCCGTCTTTTGACGGCCGACGCTGGCTTCGGCGGCGGTGGACACACCGCCGTCGTCATTGATACGGAGATGGCCGCTGCGACGGCTACGGGCATGTATTTCGCGGCTGTCGTGTGTTGTTGGTGCTGCTCGTTGCTATTTTAGAGTGTAAGTTACTTAGAGCAGAGAACCGGGGGTGTATAGTCTCCGGGTGACCATTGTCGTAAGAATTCCTTTAAGGTAGCGTATACTGGGTATAGTTTCCGGGTGACCATTGTCGTAAGAATTCCTTTAAGGTAGCGTATACTGGGTATAGTTTCCGGGTGACGATTGTCGTGAGGGTTCCTTTAAGGTATCGTATATAATACGGTTCCTTGTCAACAAATGTGAGTGTCCGATTGGTGTGCTGATCCGCTGCTGAAGCGTCTTGATCGCCACGCTCGTGCGCGCTTGGTGCTTATCTTCCTCGCTTCATCGGCAGCATATCGACGGCATCTTTTTGATGCCGCTTGGTTCTTATTGTTCGTGAGGACTTCAATGCGAACGTCAAGGATTGACAGTAATCAACACAAAAAGGCGGAAAAGTGTTTGCGTCGTCGGCTGGTTCGTTAGACAACTGTCCTATCAGGCTTGTTCTGTGTATCTTTTTGCACGTATAAGGTGCCCAGAAAACCCCCGACGGGGGTGTCACGGGGGGTCAAAAATCCTCCGTTTTTCCCCCGTGAACCCCCGTCGGGAAACGGTTCCCCCGTCGGGGACAACGTGTGTATGGTTGACGCATCTAATTAGCGCAAGAATACTCGAGGGGCTGCCTTGTGCTCATTTCGAAGGAGGCTAGAGGGGGAGATAACAATACGACTACAACGTGGGTCTTTTTTACGCCCGCCACTAAACCCAGATTTACCTGTGTTTCGTGTGGGCTACAGCACATTTACCTCCTTTGATCTATCGCAACTGGCAGTCTCCTCAAGCATTTCCTACAAAAGCAGGTGCTTCAACGAAAATAAAAGCCTCGAGGAGGGGCATACTGAAGACGGCCCATCGCTCCCGCTTTGCCGGCTCGTCCTTCCACTCTCCCTCGGTGGGGGCGAGGGTGCCGACGTCGTCGTACTTCCACGCCATGGTGCGGAACCAGTCGTCGAGCACCGATAGCTCCGCCCGGGTCAGCGGCCTCTCCCGCTGTTCGGGAGTTGGGGCCTCCAGCAGCTCCAAGGCGAGCATGATGGTCGCGTCCCTTCCAGCGAAGCAGTGGTACACTCCCTCGCTGTCGTAGAAGTCCGCCCCGCGCCACACGTTGAACACGGTGTTCTTCGCCGCGAACAGGATCGGGCCCGGGTCGTCCGGCGTCCCGCCCGTGTACGGCGCGATGTCGGCCAGGGTCCAGTCGCTCCTGGACGCCACTGTCATCTTCACCCGGACGGCTTCCCTCTCCGCCCGCTCCGTCGCCTCGCGCCGCCGGCGGAGGACGCCCCCCACCTGCCAGAACAGCAGCGCGATCGCAGCCGCGACGAGCACCACGTAATCCGACAGGTCCAGCTCGAGGGGACCTGCCCAAGACAGCCAGCCGTCCCCCTCCGCGCGGTAGCCCCCGGCAGCGGCGGCGGCAGGGTCCATGCGGGCACCCGCCACCCGCTGACACTCCGCCGCCTGGGAATTGGCGGAAGAGAAAGAAGCCTTCGGTTCTTCACCTCGCCAGCAGCAGCAACTTTCGTGCGGGACGACGATCGCTGCCTTCTACGTTTTTGGGGGGTCGGGATCGTGGTATTTCCGACGGCCGCCTATGGGGCGTACGCAATAGGTGTCTTTCGACGTTTTGTAAGTATTTGTGAAGTTCAGCTTCGTGGGATTTCTTGTGTTTGTGCTTTTTTTTTAGAGTGCACGTTCACTTAGGGATCCGGGGGGTTTAAGTCTCCATTGTCGGAAAGGTTCTGTTAAGGTATAGTATGTTAGCAGTAGCTTTCGCCTCGAGAAAATTTCCACCAGTAGTTTTCACGAGAACATTTCCATCAGGTTTCCGTCATGAGAGAAATTTCCGCCGGTAGTTTCCGAGACGAGAAAAATTCCATCAGGTTTCCGTCATGAGAGAAATTTCCACCAACAGTTTCCCATGTGCGTATCGTATCTGAGTGGCAGTACGTGTACTTGTACGTGTATCTTTGTTGCGTATTGCCTACTATTGGGGTGGCCGGCTACATTGGATGAGCACACTTTTCCACAAAACTTCCCAGAAATTCCCAGAATTTCGTTCTCTTTCACGCTTGTTCACGCTTTTTCGTCGTCTTGTTGCGTTAGTGGGGAGTCATTTGCAAGCAAATGAGTACCACACTATGCCAGCTTTTCGCTACGTGACTCCAGAAGGGTCACTTTTTCCGCGCTTTCGGCGCGGCGCAACTCTAGTCGGCTGCAACTGTTGTTGGCAGTTGCTCACGATCTCATAATCCGAAAAGGAATCGGAGTCTTCGCTTTCTCGCTTGCGCCGATAGGCACGCCGCGATGCGGAGGACGCGAGTAGCCGGGAAGAGCCGGCGGGAGGGCGCGATCGTTGTGTGACCCGTGGAGGGTCGGAACCAGAATCAGTAAAAGGGCCCGAGTCAGGGCCTGCCATCGAAGAGGGCCGGGCGGGGCCGGGTGGGCGCGGTGTGTTCGGGCCGGCGAGGCCAGTGCCGTCGTCGCCGAGATCGGCGCGTCGTCGTCGTCGTGCGCGCAGCGCGGCTGCGGGAGAGGCCGTGGGGGTGCAGGGCGCGGGTCGCTTCCTGCCTGCTGGCGGGGGGGCGCGCTTCGGGGGCGACTTCGTCGTCCGCCTCCTCCGGCCACGGCTGGTAGGTGTTCCAGGTGGGGACGGCGCGCGCCGCTTCCGGCCTGTGAGGCCGTCGCTCTCGCCTAGGCTGCGACCGCCACCGCCGCCGCCGCCGCGATCCCCGCCGCGTCCGCTGCCGCGACCGCCGCCGCGTGCGCGGCCGCGACCAGTGCCGCGGCCGCCGCCACCGTCTCCGTCACTGTCGTCTCCGCCGCCTCGGCCGCCGCGGCCGCGGCCACGGCCGCAGCAGCGGCCGCCACGACCACCGCCACCCC
>JAPJBO010000457.1:0-179102 GCA_030068145.1 Diplonema papillatum | reverse complement strand
CCTCAATGCGCTAGTGGCACTCCCTCAATGCGCTAGTGGCACTTCCTCAATGCGCTAGTAGCCACTCCCTCAATGCGCTAGAGTGGCACTCCCTCAATGCGCTAGTAGCCACTCCCTCAATGCGCTAGTAGCCACTCCCTCAATGCGCTATAGTGGCACTCCCTCAATGCGCTAGTAGCCACTCCCTCAATGCGCTAGTAGCACTCCCTCAATGCGCTAGTAGCCACTCCCTCAATGCGCTAGTAGCCACTTCCTCAATGCGCTAGTGGCACTCCCTCAATGCGCTAGTAGCCCCTCCCTCAATGCGCTAGACTCCCTCAATGCGCTAGTAGCCACTCCCTCAATGCGCTAGTGGCACTCCCTCAATGCGCTAGTAGCCACTTCCTCAATGCGCTAGTGGCACTTCCTCAATGCGCTAGTAGCCACTCCCTCAGTGCGCTAGTGGCACTCCCTCAATGCGCTAGTGGCACTTCCTCAATGCGCTAGTAGCCACTCCCTCAGTGCGCTAGTGGCACTCCCTCAATGCGCTAGTGGCACTTCCTCAATGCGCTAGTGGCACTTCCTCAATGCGCTAGTAGCCACTCCCTCAGTGCGCTAGTGGCACTCCCTCAATGCGCTAGTGGCACTTCCTCAATGCGCTAGTGGCACTCCCTCAATGCGCTAGTGGCACTTCCTCAATGCGCTAGTAGCCACTCCCTCAATGCGCTAGTGGCACTCCCTCAATGCGCTAGTGGCACTCCCTCAATGCGCTAGTGGCACTTCCTCAATGCGCTAGTAGCCACTCCCTCAGTGCGCTAGTGGCACTCCCTCAATGCGCTAGTGGCACTTCCTCAATGCGCTAGTGGCACTTCCTCAATGCGCTAGTAGCCACTCCCTCAATGCGCTAGTAGCCACTCCCTCAATGCGCTAGTGGCACTTCCTCAATGCGCTAGTGGCACTCCCTCAATGCGCTAGTGGCACTTCCTCAATGCGCTAGTAGCCACTCCCTCAATGCGCTAGTGGCACTCCCTCAATGCGCTAGTGGCACTCCCTCAATGCGCTAGTGGCACTTCCTCAATGCGCTAGTAGCCACTCCCTCAATGCGCTAGTGGCACTCCCTCAATGCGCTAGTGGCACTCCCTCAATGCGCTAGTGGCACTTCCTCAATGCGCTAGTAGCCACTCCCTCAATGCGCTAGTGGCACTCCCTCAATGCGCTAGTGGCACTTCCTCAATGCGCTAGTGGCACTTCCTCAATGCGCTAGTAGCCACTCCCTCAATGCGCTAGTGGCACTTCCTCAATGCGCTAGTGGCACTCCCTCAATGCGCTAGTGGCACTTCCTCAATGCGCTAGTAGCCACTCCCTCAATGCGCTAGTGGCACTCCCTCAATGCGCTAGTGGCACTCCCTCAATGCGCTAGTGGCACTTCCTCAATGCGCTAGTAGCCACTCCCTCAGTGCGCTAGTGGCACTCCCTCAATGCGCTAGTGGCACTTCCTCAATGCGCTAGTGGCACTTCCTCAATGCGCTAGTAGCCACTCCCTCAGTGCGCTAGTGGCACTCCCTCAATGCGCTAGTGGCACTTCCTCAATGCGCTAGTGGCACTCCCTCAATGCGCTAGTGGCACTTCCTCAATGCGCTAGTAGCCACTCCCTCAATGCGCTAGTGGCACTTCCTCAATGCGCTAGTGGCACTCCCTCAATGCGCTAGTGGCACTTCCTCAATGCGCTAGTAGCCACTCCCTCAGTGCGCTAGTGGCACTCCCTCAATGCGCTAGTGGCACTTCCTCAATGCGCTAGTGGCACTTCCTCAATGCGCTAGTAGCCACTCCCTCAGTGCGCTAGTGGGACTCCCTCAATGCGCTAGTAGCCACTCCCTCAATGCGCTAGTGGCACTCCCTCAATGCGCTAGTGGCACTTCCTCAATGCGCTAGTGGCACTCCCTCAATGCGCTAGTAGCCACTCCCTCAATGCGCTAGTGGCACTCCCTCAATGCGCTAGTGGCACTTCCTCAATGCGCTAGTGGCACTCCCTCAATGCGCTAGTGGCACTTCCTCAATGCGCTAGTAGCCACTCCCTCAATGCGCTAGTGGCACTTCCTCAATGCGCTAGTGGCACTCCCTCAATGCGCTAGTGGCACTTCCTCAATGCGCTAGTAGCCACTCCCTCAGTGCGCTAGTGGCACTCCCTCAATGCGCTAGTGGCACTTCCTCAATGCGCTAGTGGCACTTCCTCAATGCGCTAGTAGCCACTCCCTCAGTGCGCTAGTGGCACTCCCTCAATGCGCTAGTGGCACTTCCTCAATGCGCTAGTGGCACTCCCTCAATGCGCTAGTGGCACTTCCTCAATGCGCTAGTAGCCACTCCCTCAATGCGCTAGTGGCACTTCCTCAATGCGCTAGTGGCACTTCCTCAATGCGCTAGTAGCCACTCCCTCAGTGCGCTAGTGGGACTCCCTCAATGCGCTAGTAGCCACTCCCTCAATGCGCTAGTGGCACTTCCTCAATGCGCTAGTGGCACTTCCTCAATGCGCTAGTAGCCACTCCCTCAGTGCGCTAGTGGGACTCCCTCAATGCGCTAGTAGCCACTCCCTCAATGCGCTAGTAGCCACTCCCTCAATGCGCTAGTGGCACTTCCTCAATGCGCTAGTGGCACTCCCTCAATGCGCTAGTGGCACTTCCTCAATGCGCTAGTAGCCACTCCCTCAATGCGCTAGTGGCACTTCCTCAATGCGCTAGTGGCACTCCCTCAATGCGCTAGTGGCACTTCCTCAATGCGCTAGTAGCCACTCCCTCAGTGCGCTAGTGGGACTCCCTCAATGCGCTAGTAGCCACTCCCTCAGTGCGCTAGTGGCACTTCCTCAATGCGCTAGTGGCACTTCCTCAATGCGCTAGTAGCCACTCCCTCAGTGCGCTAGTGGGACTCCCTCAATGCGCTAGTAGCCACTCCCTCAATGCGAGAGTGGCCACTCCCGCACTTTTTCACTCCCGGGCTTAGTACATGGCTGCTGAAGTCTGGGGTGTAATGCACGTGTTCTGTTCCGGGTAACAGCTCGTGTTCCAGGACGCCGCCGGTGGGTCACCTTGCTCGCGGGGATGGACAAGCCGAGAACGGGTGGGATACTTCTTTTTTCTTCAAGTGATCTCGGAGAAAAAAAAAAAACGGAACAAAACGAGGAAAAAAAGAGGGTCCTGCCTCTCTTCCCACACGAGGCGTGGAGAAGAAGCAAGGCGCCCTTTCTTTTCTGCTTGTTTTATTTTTTTCGTTGCGTTCGCCGCTTAAAAGGGCCGGGTCGAATAGAACACCTAGGTCAAATGATGGTAGTCTTTTTTAGAGTTAAAGTTCGCTTGAAACCCCTGGGGTTTAAAGTCTCCGGGTGACCTTCGTCGTCAATATGGGAAGATATTATTGTGCCGCTGAGTATTCTTCTACGGTGTGCACCTCATGCTGATCATCTACCTGAAAAATCCCGGAAAACTGTGGAAAACGGCACGAAATCCGAGAAAGTCCTCGGAACAGTGACATTTCCGTTGAAAATGCTCAGTCAGCTATTTTAGCTATTTTCAGCTGTAGCTAGCTAGCTATAGCTAAGTCTTAAGAGTGGTGGTTACACGAGGTACGAGAATTGGTGCACGCCTTTGTTGTCAGCCATAGGTGGTTGTCGGCCAATATCCACGCACCTTACTTAGTATTCGACCCGTCCCCCCTAAAGCAGCCGGGGGAAGAAGAAGGAGAAAAAAAAAAGAAGAAGAGGGGCTGTGTGAGGGGGGGGCTTAGTTGCCCCACTCGTCGCCGGTCTCGTCCCAGGCGCCCGCGTCGTCGCCGCCGGTGATGGCAGCGAGCTTCGCGTCGTCGGCTTTGGCGTCTTCTTCGACTTCCTTCTTCGCGTCCGGGTCCCGGTAGAAGAAGAGGTCGACGGCGACTTCCCAGGGGAGAGCCCTGGGGATCGCGGAGCGCATGCGGAGAACTTCGCGGGCGAGGAACCAGTACATCATCCCGATGGACAGTCTGTTCCTGTTGTTGCACGGAATGGCCAAGTCGACGTGTTCCAACGGGGAGTCGGTGTCGCAGAAGGCGATGATCGGGATGTTGACGTACGCTGCTTCGGTGATGGCTTGGTGGTCGGTTCTCGGGTCCGTGATGATGATCAGCCTCGGCTGCGTGAACTTGGTCTGCATCTGGTTAGTGAACGACCCCGGGCAGAACCGACCGGCCATCGACGACGCGCCGGTATGCCCAGCGTACTTCAAGACGGCCCGCTGGCCGTATTCTCTCGCCGACACGGCGACGACATCCGCGGGGTTCTCAACCGCCACGATGCACCGGGCGGCGAGCATCAGCTTCTCCCACGTCATGTGCAGGTTCAGCACGTGGACGCCGTTCTTCTTGCGGCCGGTCACGTACCTCTCCATCGACGCGACCAAGTTGCACGTGCCGATGTGCGCGTTGCAAGCGAGGAGCTTCTGGACGTCGTTCTCCTCGGGGCAGAGGACCTTCGAGTCGCCTTGAACCAAAGACATTTTGTTGTGTGATGTAAGATCCCGGGTGGGTTTTCTGGCGCGGTGTGGCTCGGCGTGAAAAGAGATCGATGTTTGCGTTTTAGAGTTAGAGCTCGCTTGAGAACCCGAGATTTTAGACTGTTTCGAGTGCCACTTCTGGCTGCATCCGTCGAACACGAAGCGAGACTAAAGGATTGGTAGGCCCTGAGATATTACAGAATTGGCCCCTCAAGATGTCGTAAAACCCGTTCTACCCCTCAAGATGTCGTAAAACCAGTTCTACCCCTCAAGATGTCGTAAAACCAGTTCTACCCCTCAAGATGTCGTAAAACCAGTTCTACCCCTCAAGATGTCGTAAAACCAGTTCTACCCCTCAAGATGTCGTAAAACCAGTTCTACCCCTCAAGATGTCGTAAAACCCGTTCTACCCCTCAAGATGTCGTAAAACCAGTTCTACCCCTCAAGATGTCGTAAAACCCGTTCTACCCCTCAAGATGTCGTAAAACCAGTTCTACCCCTCAAGATGTCGTAAAACCAGTTCTACCCCTCAAGATGTCGTAAAACCCGTTCTACCCCTCAAGATGTCGCAAAACCAGTTCTACCCCTCAAGATGTCGTAAAACCAGTTCTACCCCTTTGAGGCCTATTCGTGATGCCATGATGATAACTTTGCCCGAGGCCCACAATCGCAGCCTTCTTGGCGACGAAAATGGCGAGAGGATTGGTACTGAAGATGAGCTACCTTGACCATTTGATCGAGCGCATACGAGTATGCTAACTCGGATCTGAAACGAGTCTATGAGAGAGGAACGGTCTTAACTTTTGAATTTTCATTGGCACATGACCAATTCATTTGCATTCCCTCCATCACGTCGCCATTACGACCAATTCATTTGCATTCCCTCCATCACCTGACTGGCGTCGCCATTACGACCAATTCATTTGCATTCCCTCCATCACCTGACTGGCGTCGCCATTACGACCAATTCATTTGCATTCCCTCCATCACCTGACTGGCGTCGCCACTACGACCAATTCGTTTGCATGTCCTCCATCACCTGACTGGCGTCGCCATTACGACCAATTCATTTGCATGCCCTTCATCACCAGACTGGCGTCGCCATTACGAATTCATTTGCATGCCCTTCATCACCTGAAAGGTGTCGCCATTATGACCAATTCATTTGCATTCCCTCCATCACCTGACTGACGTCGCCATTACGACCAATTCATTTGCATGCCCTTCATCACCTGACAGGCGTCGCCAATACGACCAATTCATTCGCATTCCTTCCATCACCAGACTGGCGTCGCCAATATGACCAATTCATTTGCATTCCCTCCATCACCTGCCTGGCGTCGCCATTACGACCAATTCATTTGCATGCCCTTCATCACCTGACTGGCGTCGCCATTACGTTACAAGGATTCGCGAGCCGAACCCCGGTTGTCTCTGGAAACGGATAAGTTGCAGACCCGAAAACCCCCTAACCCCACAAGCCTCTGGGAGTCGGGTTGTGGGGCGGAGTTCAGACATCGTTCGACAGCAGTTCGCAAACTTTCAGTTCGGCCACGCCGGCGCACTCTACCGCTGACGCCGCAACTCTGGGCCAGCACCCCCGCCCGGCGAACGCCACCCAATGCAACGCAGTCCCCGGCTGCATCCACCCGGCGCGCGAACCGACGCAAACGCGAAACGAGCGAGGGGCCATCCAACGATGGCTCCGGCCGGGAGGCCACAACGACATCCACTCGTAGGCCGCCCCCGCGGCGGCGGAACAGACGCGTTCCATCTGCTGTGACGTAGACACGGAGTGTGCATAGTGCGTTGCTCAGGGTAGTCGAAGGCGTGACAATCACAATAATGCAACAAGTTTTTCCCGAAAGTGAGCCCAGGGCGAAGGACGTATCTGCGGCTGCTGCGGCAGTTGCCCAGTGGCAACCACCCCACACGCAGAAGAACGCGGGGAAGGGGAACGTGTTTTCCCAACTGCATTGAAGCCCCTTCCCCGACCGTAGCATCCGAGGAAAGTGCAAACATAGAGGGTGCTACGGTAGCCATGCACGGGTCTTGGGCGTGCCTCGTGCAGGGCGGGTGCTTTGTGATCCGCCACGAAGTTCTCTCCTGGTGCAATCCGGAGAGACCGGCGTCGAGTTTCGGCTCACAGCCGTTTTCCTCGGGCGGCAACCTTAAGGGAGAGAGAGCGCCAGACACAATCCATCTTAAAAAGGACCACACACTAATGCAACAAATTTACCACTTCGGCCAGCCAAGGTTGTGACGACTGTGACCGACGCGGAGATCATATTGGCTAAGAGTGTAGCCTTGGGCCCCATTCCTTCATTTATTTTCTCCGCCCTCTGTGACGCAAGTTCGCGGTGCGGGCACCGTTCTTCTCGGACGGAGGACCCAGGCACTTGAGAACAAATCAATGCGGTGCAGTAGGACCCAATTCGAGGAATGAAAATGCGAAAGCGCTGAGAAACCCCATGCGAAACACGTGCTCTCCTTTTTAGTTGGTTTCTTCTTTTTCTCATGTCGCTGCAGGACGGGCAAGTAGAAAGAACGTTCGGGACGCGGCTTCCATCGCAGTAGGGCCAGCAGCGTGGAGAGGGAGCTCAGCGAAATGCATAGACAGACCCCTGCCTCTCACGCATGCTTGACGCATCAAGTGATGAGCATCAAGTCAAGAAAGTTGAAGTATGGCAAAAGATAAAGTGGTATCACCTGAGGGGGTAATCCCAGGGTCGCCCATGTGATAAAGCCGTTAAGCATTGGGAACTTTTAAGTACACGGACCACACGGATCTGCATGCACTTCCCGTTAAGCAGCGGCTGTTGGCTTATCCCGTGACACCTTGTAGTAATATTATGTAGTCGATTATCATGAATAAACTACAGTATAGAAAGAGTAGGTGAAGGTAGGGAAAGAACGGGTCACTGCAGGGCGCCCACGCGCCTGCCGGGGGTCGACCAGTTATAGATGCTTGTTTCAGAAAGAAGGTTCACTTCACACTGTGTTGTTCGGGTGGCTTTATGTTGCACGGCTCATGTCCTTTCATGGCATTAGTGGCATCGGGATTGTATCTTTTGTGGCACAAGTTGTGCGGTTTAGTGGTCTCGCTTGGTTTGCCGTTTTACCTTTCTTGCTAGCAAGACCACGAGTGCAAGGTTTGAGGGCAGCAACGCGGCCGGTCCAAATATGCCTGAGGCAGGAAGTTCCGAGAGCTCTGATCTCTGAGTTGCACAACAGTCCCAGCAACATTACTCCCGAACGACTGTGGCAAAGCCGTGAGCCTTCAGACACGAGTTCACGATCCCGTCGCCATGCGTCTTCCTCAGGACCTCCTTCACCTCGCCGTGCCCTGCCTGCCACGACCACCTCCTTCAGAACCATCGCGTTGCCGAGAATCGCCGCGTGTTCACACCCGCGCACCCCCTGGAGCACCACTTCCTCGATGCCAGCCGCGTTTTGCGCTCCCAGGAGGCCGCCGGCGAAGGCGGGGGTGCCGATCAGCGTGGTTATCTGGTCAGTAAGCTGCTAGACCTTCAGACACGACTTGTTGGACGCGGGTAACACACGAGCAGACGAGTTTCTGCGCGTGTCTTTGTTGTGGCCCGTCTATTTGGGTTACCGCCAACACTTTCTAATGGAAAGGTGTGGGGATCACACCAGCCTCAGCAACATTACTCCCGAACGACTGTAGCAAAGCCGTGAGCCTTCAGGCACGACTTGTTTGACGCGGGAAACACACGAACAGACGAGTTTCTGCGCGTGTCTTTGTTGTGGCCCGTCTATTTGGGTTACCATCAACACTTTCTAATGAAAAGGTGTGGATCACACCAGCCTCAGCAACATTACTCCCGAACGACTGTAGCAAAGCCGTGAGCCTTCAGACACGAGTTCACGATCCCGTCGCCATACGTCTTCCTCAGGACCTCCTTCACCTCGCCGTGCCCTGCCTGCCACGTGGCCCGGATGACCACCTCCTTCAGAACCATCGCGTTGCCGAGAATCTCCGCGTGCTCGCACCCGCGCACCCCCTGGAGCACCACTTCCTCGATACCAGCCGCGTTTTGCGCCCCCAGGAGGCCGCCGGCGAAGGCGGGGGTGCCGATCAGCGTGGTTATCTGATCGGTGAGCTGCTGGACGGCTGCCTTTTTTTGGGCCCGGACTTCGAGCTTTTCGGCGCGCGACATGGGGGCCCCTTCGGAAGATCCCGCGGCCGGGAGCGCCGCCACGCCCGAGGTGTCGACGGCGCTGTCGCCGTAGATGCGGCGGAGGGCAGTGAGAAGACCTTCGTGCCGGCAGTCCTTCGCCGCCTGCACGATGACGTCCCGCATGTTGAACGAGTTGTCCAGGAAGTTCGACCCGGGCTCCGGCCGCAGCCACGAGTGGACAGTCTGCTCGAGGCTGCCCTTCTTGTCCGACTTGCTCAGCGCGTCGGCGCGCCCCTTCTCGAGCATGTCCCGCAAGCGCCCGGTGAGCTGGACTTTGTAGTACCGCTTCGCCTCGTTCTTCGTCATCCCGTCGGGACCGCCGCCGCCTCCGCCGCCGCCATTCTTCACTTTCTTGGGCATTTGTTTCGTGTATGTGCCACCTGATGCAGATTTTAGATCGCTTGAGGATTAGGGGTTATAAAGGCACCGGTTGAATCGCCGAAAAGGCTTATTTCTGGTATCGTACAGATGTGGGTGTCTTTGTTGCCTGTTGCCGAATATTCGACTTGAGAGCGCGCCCACATTTCTTATTGCGGGGCTGCTTTGTGTGGCGAAATATGAGAACGAACATGAAATAGAAGCTTAGGGTGTCGAAACATTTTTCGGTAGAGATTGAAACTCTCGAGGCGGCGTGTGTGTGTGTGTGTGTGTGTGCTACGCCCGAGACAGTCGACGGCTGGATCGCCGTAGATGCGGCGGAGGGCGGCGAGGAGACCTTCGTGCCGGCAGTCCTTCGCCGCCTGCACGATGACGTCCCGCATGTTGAACGAGTTGTCCAGGAAGTTCGACCCGGGCTCCGGCCGCAGCCACGAGTGGACAGTCTGCTCGAGGCTGCCCTTCTTGTCCGACTTGCTCAGCGCGTCGGCGCGCCCCTTCTCGAGCATGTCCCGCAAGCGCCCGGTGAGCTGGACTTTGTAGTACCGCTTCGCCTCGTTCTTCGTCATCCCGTCGGGACCGCCGCCGCCTCCGCCGCCGCCATTCTTCACTTTCTTGGGCATTTGCTTCGTGTATGTGCCACCTGATGCAGATTTTGGATCGTTTGAGAACTCGGGGTTATAAAGGCAGGTAGTTTGGTGTAGTTTGATGCTAGAATGCAGAATATCTGTAGCGATGGCCTGCATTAGCCACTGGATGACTACCTCTTCGATCGTACCGTGGGCGCAGACAGTGATCCAACACTATATCTGAGCTTAGAATGCAGAATATCTGTAGCGATGGCCTACCTCTTCGATCGTACCGTGGGCGCAGACAGTGATCCAACACTATATCTGAGCTTAGAATGCAGAATATCTGTAGCGATGGCCTGCATTAGCCACTGGATGACTGCCTCTTCGATCGTACCGTGGGCGCAGACAGTGATCCAACACTATATCTGAGCTTAGAATGCAGAATATCTGTAGCGATGGCCTGCATTGGCCACTGGATGACTACCTCTTCGATCATACCGTAGTAGGGCAGCGGTAGTTTGGGTTAGTTTGATGTTATTGAAGTATCGAGCGTTTTTCTGGGGTCCGAAGGTCTGCAAAGTGTTCTAGAGCCTGAGAGGCTGCGAGGCGGGTGGTGCAGGGTATCCTACAAGCAAAACAAGGGTGTTACCAACTTCGTTCTGAGCGCACGCCCTGAAAGGAAAACCAAGGAGGTCTCGTTCGGACCTGCGCTCTTCGGTACGACACGCGGGTAAAGCGAACGAGTGGCTCTCTCCAAGGAGGCAATTTAACCGACCGCTTACTACAAGAAACAGTCTAGAAAAAGCCGAACCGGGTAAAACGTGGGACACCTAGGCCGATTTTTGGGGGTGTCCCGGGTTCGGCATCAATCCAATCAACGGCATATTGGGCGACACGCCCTGAGTGTTTGAAGTCCACTTGACTCGGCCGCACGGTCGAAACTGTCTCACGACGGTCTATACCCAGCTCACGTTCCCTGTTAGTGGGTGAACAATCCAACCCTTAGACAATTCTGCTTGTCTAGGTTAGGAAGAGCCGACATCGAAGGATCAGAAAGCAACGTCGCTATGAACGCTTGGCTGCCACAAGCCAGTTGTCCCTGTGGTAATTTTTCTGTCACCTCCGGCTTCATCCCTTGAACATGAAGCGAGGCCAAACAGAATTGGAAAATGACACAAGCAATCCCTCTCTTCCTTGTTCCCAACTCACTCCTGCATTCTCCTAATGCAGGAGTGAGTAGCCGACGGAGAATTCTCGGCTCGACCCCTAGATGGCCCAGGTTTTACCCGGTCTGGCATTTACCCGTGCCGGCTTTAGTCCAGTTCAACACTTATTCCAATTACGGAATTTTGCCAGTTCGAAGCATATCTTACCGTTGCCGCCCTTGGAAGTCGAAAAGTTGACATGATGCGGCACTAGTCTGCTATCGTCTTCTTGCTTATGACCGTCGCTACTTCGGCGACAACGTGTGGAGAAGGAGTGGTTCACCTTCTACTCCGTAGAGCCCCACTCTGCAGCCTTGCCCGCTGGGCTCCTGATAACGTACCGCATTAAAAGGGATGGGACGGAAAGGAAAACGGCTAGTCGAGAAAGCCGGAAGGGAAGAACAGACCAGGCGACGCTGCGTTGTCCCCCTGTATCGTACATCCTCAACGACAACGGTGCGCTGGTGGCCACACTATAGATCGAACAGTCAGCCGCCGCGGGTTCGGACTGCGCTTCCCCAAATCACGCGCAGCAATGCACCGGGTTCCGCGATCGGCGAATTCGACGGAGCAAGAACTTCGACCTGAACCACGCGAGAGAAGTGCGGACGTCGTGCGGGTGGACCTGTTGGTCAAGTACGAAACACACGGAGTTAGCAGGAGCAAACCACCAGCAACTCCCCTCTTGAAAATACTCGACGTAGCTGCGCTCCGAATGGAAGGGAGGAAATATAGAGGCAGAGGGGCAAAATACAATACGAACACAATCTGGTTTGTTCTTCGCTTACACACCACCGTGTGTTGTTTTCTCACTCAGGACTTTGACCTGTTGTGTTTGTCATGGGTAGACCGGCATGACCTCACTTCCACACGTGGTTCGGTAGTTATAGCACTTGGGATCCTTTCTGTTCTTTGCCGGGCGGCATCGTCGAGCATTTCCTTTCAAGCTGGCGCTTAAGTAAAAAACTGTATTGTTTCGAGCGGAGTAGTCTCGGGTTTTGCACCTTCCTCGGCAGCAAGTAGTGCAGTCTAAGGGGTCCAGCTTAGTTTGCCTTTCTACCGTTTCTTGTCAGGAATGCACACGGGTGCAAAATTCGAGGGCAGCATCGCGGCCGGTCCAAATATGCCCGAGGCAAGAAGTTCGGGGAGAGAGGGAGAGGGAGAGGGCGTAAGGTCAGAAAGGAACCTATCTACTCGACTACGACTTTCCACTTATTGCGGCCGCTTTCCGGGCCTCGTTTCCAGTGACGCGACGCACTATTCAATGACATGACAAGTGTTTCTCACGCACTCGTACAACCCCCCTTGCTAGTGAAAATGCAGTGGTATACAGGTGTCCCACAAGCGGTCTGTTCAGGAAAAGCACTTCGAAGTCCCTGGTTGTAAGGTTTGCGAGTTTTACTTGTCATTTCACTTCGTCGACTCACTAGTATAGTTCATTTCCTAGCTTAAATTTTTCGATGGATTTGTTTGGATGGGGTTGCCATGGACTTGTAGCCCGGATTGCGACGGCTAAGACATAGGCAGCGTGTTGCGGTGTTGATCAGAACTCGTGACCTGGGCGAAATCGAACAAACCGGCGAACACAAACAAAACGAAGCGCCTTTACTTTTCGGGGTTTTCCCGGCGTTTTCTGTAGGCTTTTTGAAGAAGCCCTAGCTGACCTCGCCTCGATAAGCTCAAAGGGTGCTGCGACATTCCACGGAAAGGATTGTTCGCCGTTGAAAAAGAGGGATAGAACCCTCACAGGTCGATTAGGCAAGCCTACAGACATCCCAGGAGAAAAGGATCGGGCAGGTTGACGTTTACATAAGCCCTGCTCACAGTCCATGATCGCAAGCTGGGACGCCCTGCGCACCCCGTGGTATTACCGTAATTGGATTAACGTTGAACCGGGTAAAACCTGGGACACCCCCAAAAATGGGGCTGGGTGTCCCAGGTTTTACCCAGTTCGGCATTCTGTTTCGCGGTTTGCGACTTTGGGTACTTTGCAGAGTATCGCGCCCCTGGTGCTTGCCCGCGCCTTGGTCACGCAGGTGACTACCTGGGACGCCCCCCGGGTGTCCCAGGTTTTACCCGGTTCGGCATTCTGTTTCGGGGTATGCGACTTTGGGTTCTTTGCAGAGTATCGCGCCCCTGGTGCTTGCCCGCGCCTTGGTCACGCAGGTGACTACTTGGGACACCCCCCGGGTGTCCCAGGTTTTACCCGGTCTGTGTATGTAATAATTGAGCATTTAGAGCAAACCTGCGTTCATGAACACGACACGGGCTTGACGTCAGAACGGCATAACTAAACGGCCCCATCACAGTGGTCCCTCGAACAAGCCCGCCGTGATTCCGGCCCTTCAGGTTGTGCCGAGGGACTTGTCGTGCACGCAACAAGAGCTTGGTCCCCTCATGAACGGCACTGTTCAACGACGTCCCGGAGCCGAAGATGCACGCAGATTTTGGGCAAACCCGTAAGCACGCGGCAATGGCAACGTGAGCGACATAAAAGGCGGTGTGGCACGGCACACGTTTCGAGCAAGCCTGCGTTACACGGGCTTCGTCACCACGTCGGCACAACCGTGTTATTATGTCATTTACCGGTATTCCAAATACGGTACTATTTACCTCCCCCACCGTTCTTAACCCCTTGCGGACGGAGGTCATACGTTTATGTAAAAAAACTCCGAACCTGGACTTCGGACACGCCTCCACAGAAAAGACACGTCAAGGATCCACGTTGTTATGAACAGATGTGTTACGAGACCTCTTCAAGGAGCCCCAGGTTCCTCGTTTTTGCTGTCATGGAACTCTTGAGTTTGGCTTAGAGGTCTCCCCAGAAGGCTTTCTGCATTCTGGACAACTCCCCTTCCCCTCCGTCCGCTAGGGGGTTGAAGAGATTCAGTGTGATCCAGGACGCAAGAAACGCGAGTTCCTTGAACTTCTGCTGCATGTCGAACTATGTTTGTTGGGTCGAAAGAGAGAGAGAGAGAGAACACATCAAAACAAGTCAAAGGGTGTGGGCCTCCACCGTCAGGTGGGCTAGGCTAATTCCGGGGTGGCTCCCTGGGAGGGACAGGGACGGGGTTAGTCGCGCCTTAGCATATGTGTTCTTGCTGTCATCGCTACTGCGCTGCATTTCCGAGAGAGAGAGGGAGAGGGAGACGAGCTAGAGTGCAGGGGACCATCTCTCCGGGGAGTTTCCGGTCTCCTCACTTTTCTTCGTACTGCTACGGTCGGGCGGCAGTCGCTTCGGAGGCGCGCTGCGGGCCGACTCTGCTACGGCGGGTGACGGCGCCGCGGTAGGCACTGTCGTGGACGTTCAAAAGATTGCTTGTACGGGGGAGAACTTAAGTGTGTGCGGGAGAGAGGAGAGACGAGCTAGCGAAACTTGGATTGTTTGGGCAGTGCACTGCCTCTTCTGCATGTTCGAAACTAACAACGAGAAGGTGCTTCCACCACATTCCGAGGTGTCCCCATCAATGAGAAGGTGTTGCCACCACATTTTGAGGTGTCCCCATCAATGAGAAGAAGAATGTGAGCGAGAATATTGAGGGGAGTACAAGACTCTATAAGTAACGATTGAACCCATGAGAAACTGAAAAAAAGGGGGGGAAAGATCGCAGTTTGCCGTTTAGACAGGACACTGTCTCACATGCACGTTTGATGCTAACATCAAGTGAACTTTTTGTAATCAAATGCGACGCCTTGTTGTCGGCTGTGACGACATTGAATGCCGCTGCGAGACAAACGTCGTGTTCTTCGTGATGCTGTCGGCCAGGGGATCCAGTGCGATCCTTCAGCATGTGGTCGACTGGTAATCCTGACGGACTGGAACCATAATATTCTCCTCCTTGGTGTGCGTCTCGTTCTGCAATTAGCTCCAGTCTCAGTGCCGCTGCGTAAAAGGGTAAGTAGAAAACGAACCAACTGTTAATGATCTTCGTGTGTTTGCCACTAGTCGGTTAATATTAATCTTCTAAGACTAGCGTCTTATACGACTAATAATCCGAACGACAGGTTTGCCGCTCCAACCCGTCCAGAGACACAAAGTAGCTTGCTTCCCTCCCTCCCTTCCCACTTGCTTCATTTTTAGAGTTCTAGTTCGCTTGAGAATCCGGGATTTTAGAGTCTCCGGGTGACCTTCGTCGAATGGGTTCTTTTAAAGCTAATACGTACTGGGTGGGTTTGGGGGGGGCATGCATGGCTTCTTTCGTGTACACTTTACTTGCTCGCTTAGACGAGTCAGGTTCTAAACAATTTGTGACCGACACCAAGTTCTCGCCAGGATTTTTCTTCCGAGTTCCCGTCGCACCACTTCATGTGGTCAGCAGTCTTCAAAGAAACTTGTTTCTTTGACAACTATAAAAAAAAAAGAAAATGCTTAAGCCTGAAGATGAACGGCAGGCATTTTCACTTACGTCCCTTTTGTTTGTGCGCACTTCCGTCCAACCTGTTTTGTTCATCGTACAGGAGTGAGGATAGCACGCTGCCATCGATCGCTTTTTGTTCTTGACGAATTGCATTTGTTAGGCGCAACAAATTGAAGCCCGCCCCTGTTCTGCCGGAAACTAGTCAGGAACCTTGCGTGGGAGTCGGCCGCACTGTGCTTGCTTATAACTATTTCTGCTGGCGGTCTCGAAACACTCGGGGAAAATACTCGACGTAGCTGCTTTGACTCCGAATGGAAGGGAGGAAACGTCAGGACTTTTGACGTTTCCTCCCTTGGGGTCGCCTCCCTTGAGTTGTGTTTGTGTGATTTGTCGTGTTGGGATAGACCCGCATGATTCAACACGTGGTTCGGTAGTTACAGCACTTGGGATCCTTTCGGTTCTTTGTCTGGTCAGTTATTGTTGAGCATTTCCTTCCAAGCTGGCGCTTATGTAAAAACAATTTGGTTTAGACGGGGGCTCTTGAAGGTGGTGGTTACACGAAGATCGGGGGGTACCTTTTTTTGCTGCAATGCCTCCTCTTTTCCTTCCTTCGTATTGTTTGCATCAGGCGGCATCCTCGACTATTTTTTTGTACAAACATGGTGCTTACTATCTTTGTTTGTGCGCACTAGCGGCTTTTCACCTGATTTGGTGAGTTGCTTCAAGTACGCTGCCGACTACTAATGTTGAGTACCAACAATGCATTGTTAACACAAAAAAGGCACGCAAATCTCTGCTGAAAGGCTTTCTTGGAGAGAGTTTCGGTTTTGGATCTTAAACCTTAACACGGTTAAGTGCGCGAGTTTTGCTAGTAATCTTCTAAGACTCGTGTCTTACACGACAACAGAAATTGGAAAGAGAGAGAGAGAGAGACGAGTTAGAGTGTGGGGACCATCTCTCCGAGGAGTTTTCCGGTCGCCTCACTACTGCGGAACTTGAGAGACAAAAAGAAAAGCCAGCAAAACTCTGCTAAAGGGTCTTCGGCGCGGTAGTGACTACGACGGGCACGCCCTGGACGAAGTCTTCCTTCGGAATGGCGCCGGCACACTGTGTGTACGCAGCAGGGTGGTACGGTGGTTCTTCGCGCATAGCCGGCGCAGAACGCCTCGCGCAGCACACAACGCCGACGAGGACGAAGCCACCAATGCAGCCAAGCACAACGCACCCGAGGAGAATCACGAGGAATACGGACAACAGGCTCCAGGATCCGGACGTGGACACGGATTCCGAGGGCGGCGGGCACTCGGCGAGCGTGCCGCAGGTCTCCCCGATGCAACAGTGCTGCGGGCACAGCTCCGGGGTGACGAAGACGCCGCTTTCCGCGTCGAAGCACCTCGCTGCTTCCACGAGGCCCAGCGCGCCGGTAACGTACAGGAATGCGAAAAGTCCGCGCATCGTTGCTTTTTTTTTTTAGAGTTATAGTTTTCGGGGGTACTTTTGTTGTGTTTCTGGCGACAATCGCTCAGTCGGTTGCCTGTGATATGCGGTGTCTTTTGTTCCGAGCTCAAAGTATTGTGTTGCTGCTTTGGGTGCCAGCGGATAAAAATAGGACGGAAAGCCGGACGAGGACGAAACCACCAATGCAGCCGAGCCCCACGCACCCGAGGGGATTCACGAGGAATACGGACAACAGGCTCCAGGATCCGGACGTGGACACAGATTCCGAGGGCGGCGGGCACTCGGCGAGCGTGCCGCAGGTCTCCCCGATGCAACAGTGCTGCGGGCACAGCTCCGGGGTGACGAAGACGCCGCTTTCCGCGTCGAAGCACCTCGCTGCTTCCACGAGGCCCAGCGCGCCGGTAACGTACAGGAATGCGAAAAGTCCGCGCATCGTTGCTTTTTTTTTTTAGAGTTATAGTTTTCGGGGGTACTTTTGTTGTGTTTCTGGCGACAATCGCTCAGTCGGTTGCCTGTGATATGCGGTGTCTTTTGTTCCGAGCTCAAAGTATTGTGTTGCTGCTTTGGGTGCCAGCGGATAAAAATAGGACGGAAAGCCGGACGAGGACGAAACCACCAATGCAGCCGAGCCCCACGCACCCGAGGGGATTCACGAGGAATACGGACAACAGGCTCCAGGATCCGGACGTGGACACAGATTCCGAGGGCGGCGGGCACTCGGCGAGCGTGCCGCAGGTCTCCCCGATGCAACAGAGCTGCGGGTACAGCTCCGGGGTGACGAAGACGCCGCTCTCCGCGTCGAAGCACTTCGCTGCTTCCACGAGGCCCAGCGCGTCGGTAACGAACAGGAATGCGAAAAGTCCGCGTATCGTTGCTTTTTTTTGGGGGGGTACTTTTTTTGTTTTTCTGGCGACAATCGCTCAGTCGGCTGCCTGTGATGATATGCGTTGTCTTTTGTTCCGAGCTCAAAGTATTGGGTTGCTGTTTTGGGTGTCAGCGGATACAATACGACGAAAAACAACGCTGCTTCCATGAGGCCCAGCGCGCCGGCAACGTACAGGAATGCGAACAGTCCGCGCATCGTTGCTTTTTTTTGGGGGGATACTTTTTTTCAGGGGCCGAGCTTGACCTGGCGAGGTTTTGGCCAAACTCGGTCAGAGTCGGTCAGCAGTGGTAGTCTAAAATTAGCAAGCAACGTTACCAGCAACACTTCCCGCAGCAGCTGGCAGTAGCCTGGGAACCCCAGCTGCACACGCTGCTCTGTTTACGGTGTGCATCAACCCGCCTCAGACCGCAAGACGCCCTGCCACAGTGCTTCATGCGGAAGTGTGGCTTCGGAGCGCCGGTTCTGCCTGCCGAACTAGGCTGGCCAGATCCGAAAAAAGAGGTTGGAAAAAATCTCGGTCAGGGGTCTTTTAAAGAGGGGCCGAGCTTTCTTTGTCAAGCAAGCGAATTTTAGAGTTACATGCAAGTTTGTTTTTACTGGTTCCGATACTGGGTCACAAAGAGGAAGCAAAAGACGCCGACCAAATGTGACATAAATCTGCTAAAACACCAGATTGGGAACCAAATCTGCAGTATCAACTAGTGTTGCCTTGCTGGCTTGTGGAGGTGCTGCTCTTGCTGTCGATCTCCAGTGCTGCACAGCATTGCGACAAGCCAAGTATTCCTCCAGCGACGCGTTGTGCAGCCTCCTTGGGTTTGCACAGAATTTTGCAATGTATTTTGCCAGTGTCTCTTCGTCAATGCCTCGTGCCCCCATTTTACACTCCACGCCAACGAAAAGAACAGTTGCCAGATTGTCAGCAGCCAGCTTGCGCAACCTTGTCGACACCAACCGAAGTTTGGAAAACAAGCGCTCCACTGATGCGGATCCCAGAGGAAGGATGGAGGCAAGCTGGAGAAGTTTGCAGGTTGCCGGGTACTTCACGAACAGGTTCCCTGTTGTGAAGCGCTGAATCACAGTGTTGAGATCCGAGAGACCCAACTGACGAATCTCGGCACAAACGCTTGCACACTCAGATATGATGGCAGTTTTGTGCGCTTGGATCCACTTTGGCGGATGCACTGCCGGCGCTTCAAAATCTGGACAGGACAGGTATACTTGTCGGTGATGCCTGGTCCGACTGACATGTAATGGTCAGCAATCGAGGAAAGGGAATCCTGGACACCTGTCCTGTCAGGCTCCATCAAGTACGGTTGAGCAGTTGTTGTGTGGAAGGCCATGAAGGATTCAAATAAATTTGTAAATTTGCAAAAGGAGCCAAAGTTGTCAGCCAGACCCAACAGGGCTGAGAGGGTCGCCCTCCAGCTCCCAGGCCGAGGTTGCTGGACCCAGCTCCCCCCCCCAAAAAAACCTCCCCAAAAATTCAAAATCATAGTTTTTTTTTTTTTTTTTTTTTTGCCTGACCGAGTTTTTTCTGGTTTAAAGTGCAAGCTCGGTCAGCTGACCGAGTTTACATGCATAAGCTCGGCCACTGCTTTTTTTGTGTTTTCCGGCGATCGCTCAGTCAGTTGCCCGTGATATGCGTTGTGTTTTAGAGTGCAAGTTCGCATAGGGATCCGGGGTTTTATAGTCACCGGGTGACCATTGTCGTAAAGGTTCCTTCAAGGTATAGTGTGATCGTGTGCGTATCGTATCTGCTGTTGTGGCAGTACGCGTGCTTGTACGTGTATCTTTGTTGCCGATTGCCGACTGTTCGACTTAGTTTAGCGCACGCTGTTATTATTTCCTGTGTGTCTTGCCATTTCCATGGCTCTTGTGACCGACACCGAGTTCACGTTTGCGAGGAAAGCGATCTCGGGCCCCCCACCCCACGTGCATACTCGTTTTGTTGTCGGGCTCAAAGTATTGTGTTGCTGTCTTGGGTGGGGCAGTGCATGTAGATGCGGGTCTTTGTGGTCTGTTTGGTGTCTATATTGTTTAGGAGCGCCCTCGCATTGACATAGAGGGCGTTCAGCCATAATCCATCCAGTGGTAGCATCACGGCACTGTCCAATCGAACAACCGTCGATATCGGATCCAGGGACTAGAAACGGGAGTTCCTCTCGTACAGTTCAGGTTCAAGCCAAGCACTCGGTCGGTTCGCTTGTGCTTTGACGCGTGCAGAGGGTAGTAGCAGCGCAGGCTGCAGCTTAGGTCGAGACTTTTTGCCGTGGAGTGAAGGAGCAAGGATTAGTACTTGAACGCATTTCCACGCCCCACTTCATCGGTTTTCCAGAGACACTTTCAACCGTATTTTCCACAGAGGTCTATGCGTCATCCCTTACGCGGCACGTTCCTCCTGCGGCTGGCCGGCCACCCCTGGTGCTTCCTACAAAGCCGGCTCTCCTTCAACAACTTGAATGAAAAGGAAGACTACCGAAAAAGAAATGGCAAGAAGCTACGAAGAACGCCTCTCTTTTGCACTTCTTTTGCTTTTTAATCGTACAGTGTGTTGCAACCAGGGCTGGGGGGGGGCTTGGATTTTGGGGTTGAAGACGGGTCCGACACAGCCAGATCCGTCTCGTCCGTCCTCGGTGTGGCAACGCGCAAAAAGACAGGCGCTCTCGTTTTGTTTGTGCGTGCCGGTTGATCGGTGTCCCACTTGTATTTACCCTGTGTCATGTTCAGGTTAGGAATTCTGATCAACCCCAAAACGCGTTGTCTACGTCTGTTTAGCCTGCACAATACATTGAAGGGCAACCCTAAGAAATGATCTGCTGGCCTCGCTTCACGCTGAAGGAGTGAAGCCGGTGGTACTAGTACCCTCCTCCTTGAGCCTGTGTCCGCTTCGTTCTTGCCGCGCGGTGCAAATACTTGATACAAGTCAAACGTAGAAAAGTCAAACAACGGTCTCAGCATGTGATCCCGTCTGCAGTGTACTTGAGCCACAGGGTTGTCGCAGCTGGTGCTTATGTAAAAACACGGGACTCTCACCCTCTGACCGAGCCGATCACGTTCCGACTGCTGGCACCATTGGTTTGGCGTTTCTGCGCGCCTTGGTTTGTATCATCAAATTGCATCATGGGACAGAAGAAGGAAGCGCCCTTTTTAATAGACACCACCTCTAATTCGCAGTGCACCCGCTTACCTCCGAAATGTCAGGGCATGCCAGGAAAGCTCTGGTCAAGTGTCGGTAGAAATGCTGTTCGCCTGCCATTCAGGCTGGGGTTTCTGTCGTACACGGTGAACTCCAGCAACTTTTGCTCGAGCTAAAGTCCGGCCTCAAGTGCGGGTATGACCACACCGGAAAAGGGGTGTGAAATAGGGTGTGCACACCCGGAAATAGGGTGTGCACACCCGGAAATAAGGTGTGCACACCCAAATAGGGTGTGCACACCCGGAAATAGGGTGTGCACACCCGGAAAAGGGGTGTGAAATAGGGTGTGCACACCCGGAAATAAGGTGTGCACACCCAGAAATAGGGTGTGCACACCCGGAAATAAGGTATGCACACCCAGAAATAGGGTGTGCACACCCGGAAATAGGGTGTGAAATAGGGTGTGAAATAGGGTGTGGCACACCCGCTTTTGGAGAGTCTGGTTTCACTCGAGCAAAAGTTGCTGGAGTTCACCGTGGAGTGTACCTTGTTCGCCAGGCTTGTTGTTTGCCCACATACTTCTTCATGGGCTCGCCTGCTAGACAGGAGAGCCGGTGAATAAGACTCGGGTGCTTCGTTTTGTTTGTGCGTGCCGGTTGACCGGTGTTTCCCTGTTTATTTTTCGGGTTCGGAACTCTGATCAACCGCCGAACGCTGTCGACGTTCTTAGCTTCGCAATGCATTGCCGGGCGACCCGCAAGATTGTGAGCACGCAAAGAACACGCAAGAAATACTCAGGGGACTGCCCAGGGAAAATCTAAGAAAACCGTGCTGTAATGGGCACCAGTCCGTAGTTGTTGGTCCCCAGGTCTATTTTGCGCCGTTCTCTTCATCGGAGCTGATCTCGAGCAAAAATTCGTCGAAAAAGGTCTGGTACGTGCGTATTTTCGCACCCGCTACGTATTCATTCAAACCGGATCGACTCGATCGATAATGGTCAGCAAGCCAGAATGGGAGAGTACGAACAAGCAGTCTGGGAGATTGGACTGTCAATCGACACTCAACTGCTGGTGGGCATGCCGCGGATCTAAATCGGAGCTGCCAACCTCCTTGCGGTGGCCCCCGTCCACGAGTGCAAGCACGGCTAATGGGAACACGTGCACAGTGCGCTGTTCGGGGTAGTGTAAGGCCTGCCAGTAGTCCCGAGGGACGACAGTACCAGTGCAGTCCCTCACGAAATTGCTGATGGGGTCATGGACGAACCCAGAGTATACGCTGCTCGCGCCTGCTGCGGGCCCTTCATCGCAGTCTCATTTGTGTACACACGCCACCATCCTGTGGAGGAAGCTGCAGGCTGGCAACAAAACAGACGAGCGGCAGGTGCTGCGAATCTGGTGTTCCGATGAAGAGCGACGCACTAGTTTTGAACACCCAGCGCATCCGTGGCCGAAAGAAAGAGAGAGAGAGAGAAAGACAGCCCTGTCCGCAAGTCTGGAATCGGGGGTGCGGACAACCTACGCCCGGGTGCCTTTTTTTCAGAAAGAACCGAAAAGTTGAAAAAAGGTCTTGAAAGGACAGCTGCGGCGCTGACTCTTCTGTGCTGCGCTCCGGTTGTGCCCACAACGCAGGAAGAGGGTAGCCCTGCGGCACCAGCGCACACGGAGGCTGGTAGACAACTCATGCGCACTCAGCGTTAGCGCCGAGTGCGACTAAGTGGTGCCAAGGGCCACCGAGCTGGTCCCTGGACATCTGCACTGTGTTGCAGTTCATCCCCTTTAGATTCGTTTTGTGCTGCCATGTCGTCCCCTTTGGTAGGAACGATTGCAGTACCCCACTGAGGGAATTTGAGTACAGAGGAGGTGCGGAAGTGCACGTGCGAACAACACAGGTAGTGGGTTGTTTCTCCTAGCTAACCGTTGGAAAATTTCTATTGAATCTAAAGCCACTCCCTCTGTCGTTGGATCTAGAGTGCGCTCACAAACACTCAATAGTTGTACTCAGCTGAGAATTTCAAGCAATAATCGTTTCCGTTCATCCTTTCTTTCGGCCCATGCCGTATCTATTGTCGTTTAAAGGCTCGCTTGCAGCTCCCGGGTTCTAGAGTCACGCACTGTCTGTTGTCTTCCTCTAAGCCTAATAATGAAAGAATGTCAGAGAAGGTCCGTTCGCTTAATGGCTTCGGGCAGCAGCCTTGCATGCGGTAAGCCGGCCTGAGCATTGCACCTGGTGCCTGTGCGATGGATAGCTTGATGGGTCCGAACTGGTAAGACGAAGTGAGCCAGCTCAGCGGCCGCCAGACCGCCTTGCTGGCTCGCGCGTGAAGCAGCATCAACACCGTCTGTTGTAGACCGTTACAGACATTTTCGTCTGCGCATGCGGCATTACGCACAATTGGGCACCTGATACACAATCGAATAAGCTGGTGAGACAGAGTAAGCCAGCTCATCGGCCACTGACCGCCTTGCTGGCCCGCACGCGAAGCAGCATCTAAGCCGTCTGTTGTAGACTGTCAGCCACAGACCTTTGCGGCATTTCACCATCAGGCACCTGGTACACACAATTTTGAGCTGCTGAGACAGAGTAAGCCAGCTCATCGGCCACTGGGTAGTGAATTGCCGTCTTGCGATCAGTTCGGAGACCGCGAAGACCTGCCGCCGAGGGTGTCCTTGTGGGGGGTCAGCCTCCGGATGCAGCGGTCGATGGCGTCGCGCAGCTGCTTGGCCCCCGAGCCCGGCCACACGCTCTTCTTGCCGACGATGCAGCGCATCCGGCGGTACGCGCGGTTGGTCACCTGGCAGAGTTTTTCGTACAGCTCGCTTGGGTCCAGGTGGGGGTCGAGGCTGGTGAGCGAGGCCAGCACCGAGTACGCCAGCTCGACTGCTTTTTCGACTTCCGGGCAGGACACGTTGACTGCCAGAGAGCGGACCAACCCGGCCGCGGTTCCGTGCGTGGCGACAAAACTTTGCTCGAGATCGCAGCCGAGGGTCTTGACGACTTGGCCCCAGTCCCTGGTACACTGTTTTTGAGCTGGTGAGACAGATGAAGCCTCATCGGCTGCCGATGCCGCTTGGTGTGCGTGAGGTGTGCGAGGCATTGCGCCGACAAGAAAGTTAGAAAGTCTGTGACGGACGGTCTATAATAGACAGGTTCGGTGCTTGTCACGTGCAAGCCTGCAACAGGTGGTCAGAATCGTCCATGATGACTTCGTCCGGGCGGTCGTGAATTGAGGTCTTGCGATCAGTTCGGAGACCGCGAAGACCTGCCGCCGAGGGTGTCCTTGTGGGGGGTCAGCCTCCGGATGCAGCGGTCGATGGCGTCGCGCAGCTGCTTGGCCCTCGAGCCCGGCCACACGCTCTTCTTGCCGACGATGCAGTGCATCCGGCGGTACGCGCGGTTGGTCACCTGGCAGAGTTTTTCGTACAGCTCGCTTGGGTCCAGGTGGGGGTCGAGGCTGGTGAGCGAGGCCAGCACCGAGTACGCCAGCTCGCTCGACTGCTTTTCGACTTCCGGGCAGGACACGTTGACTGTCAGCGAGCGGACCAACCCGGCCGCGGTTCCATACGTGGCGACGAAGATTTGCTCGAGATCGCAGACAAACCGCTCGAGGGTCTTGACGACTTGGCCCCAGTTCTTCTGGCTATCCGGGTAGCTAGCGGCGAGGTTGCACAGGAGGGGGGGCAGGCAGTTTCCGCGGATGGCGATGCGGCCGCCGACGATGTGGATCCGCGGCGTGATCGCGTTGTTGGACTCGGGGAGGAATGTTTCCTGGGTCGGCGGCAGGTCGTCGCCCAGCCGATCGCGGGGGGGGTGCTGCATCTTCCACTTTTCGGTGGCCTGCTGCAGGGCGCTGATGACGCGCGAGTTGTGCTGGAGGAGGGCGAAGTACTCGGTGAACCCTGGGTACTCCTCGAGGAACTCCCGCAGCAGCGTCGCGTCGCCGTCGATCAGCCCGCCGCGGCTGGCGGCGAACATCTCGTCCTGCCCAGGTGCGGCGTCACGCTCCCTCGGCCCGTCGCGCTCCCCTACCAGCACCGTGCTGAACTTCTTACGGTCCGCTGTGCGTGCGTGTGGGCGTGTTGGGAGAGTACAAGAAGGGGGGGTAATTTTTTTGTTTGTGCGTATCTGCTGCTGCTATCACCTGTTTTTGGTAATTTCCGCAGTGTTCCACACTTCTTCATAGTGACAACTGCGGTTGTTTGTGTGTGCGTGCCGGTTGATCGTTTTCCCACTTGTATTTACCCTGTGTGTATTCAGGTAAGGAATTCTGATCAACCACCAAAACACGCTGCCTACGTCTTTTTAGCCTGCACAATACATTGAAGGGCAACCCACAAGATTGTTAGTACTAAAAAGGGGGCAAACGGTGGGGCCTGCGTTTGTCAGTTTCTGATTTTTTTACCCCTCCAACCTCGCTCTTGGCGAGTGTCAGAAACGTAATGATTTCAACTTGGAGTGTTTCTTGGGTCGGCGGCAGGTCGTCGCCCAGCCGGTCGCGGGGGGGGGGTGCCAGCGCTCTTGTTAAGGATCAGCCACTTTGGCCGGATGGCCGGATAAACCGACCCCCCCCCCTCCCCCCCCCACCGTACAGTGCAGTTGCCTTGGAGGCTGGGTGGTCAAATTCTCTAAGGTGAAATGGTCAAGATTTCCTGACAAAAATGGGCCCACACAATTTTTCCAAAGTGTGGTATTTGGGGTATTTGGGCCCAAAAAAAATAGCTATTTATTACGAGAAAATAACCCCCGAGGAATCGATTTTTCTCGAGACTCGCCCGGGAGTCTCACGAGCACATGTGTTTTCGTGTCCAAAAAAATATTGTTCCCAAAGGATTTGCCACGTATTTTGCAGTTTTGCCCCGAAGAAAAGTGTAAGTTTGTCGTAAAAACAGCAGACCGAAGAAGCAACTCTCAACCCGTCCCTTTCCTGCACGCGAACTCCTAACGCCAAAAGTCGTCTTCAAGCAAACTGTCCACTTTAACCGCTCTCGCTCCGGGGTTACCCGTTAGGTTTACACTGCCACTGGGTCGTCGCGCTTTTCGGCTCTTCCAAAGGTGAATGCCATCGCTGACGAAGTTCTCGAACTCCGTGACGTTATTTCGGTACAACGCTCCCCCCATCCAGTCGAGGAGCATTTCGTCCTCAAGTGAGGACACGGACAAGTTTCCCCGGTCGTCCCCAACGCGCTTCTTTACGCGACTGAACATGCGTTCCATCACGTTGCTGTCGTGGCGCGCATGTACCATTACGGTGGCCATGAGAATGTGTATCTCCTCGCTCGCGCAATTTCTCAGCGCGCAGGCCAACACGGCAGCGTCGTCCTGTGTAGTGCTCCGAGCTGCTCTGAGCTGCTGCTTGAAAGTATCCCACTCTTCTTGACTGGGACACGGAACCAAAAACTGTTCGCTAAACAGCTGCAGCTCGTTGTAGCCGTAGGCTGGAGTGGTGCTGGCGGCGAGAGCGGCGAAGTTGCGAAGAATCAATATGGTTCTGTGCTTGGTTGTGTAGTCGGTGGCGAGCGTCTCTAATGCGGTGCCTACCTTCTTCACCCCTCTGAGCGCGTTCTTCCGAAGCTTTGCTCCAGTTGAGCGCATGACGGCGACAACGTCAGAGACGGGTGTGCCTGCTGTTTGCGTCAGCAGCGAGAGCGCGGCCAAGTCGCAGACGGCCGGGTGCAGCAGCCGAACATTCTTTCGGTTGACCTTCGACTGCAATTCCGGCAGCAGCTCAGCTCTTGCTTCTGCCAAAGCGTCGTGTTGCAACGTCCGGTCGGCGCTCCGCCAGTGGTCGGGGTGATCCTGCATGTGCTGCAACCAGGTCGGCCACATCTTAACACCCCGGTCTAAGAGCTGTTTGACTTTCGGCAGCCACCGGAGGCTCATATAGGTTGCCGGTGACAGCGCAGGTTTGCCCAACTGGTTTGCGAAATCCAGGAGCAGCCCAGTAAGCTTCCAGGACGATCTGTAATGTGTTTCCGTCTGCTCCACGATGGCAGGGAGCTTCTCCATCACGGTATCGGTCACCGCTTTACCAACTGCAGTCTCGAGGACGTGCGAGGCATCTGGCAGGTGCACGCACTTGGGATTGGCGTAAGACTTCAATGGTGGTCTGTGGTGTACTTCTGGGGCCGCATCTGCCCCACCAAATCCAGAACGCGTATATTGTGCAGCGCCTGCTGCCGCGAGCCGCCATTGAGTAAGCACATCAGCTCGGCCATGTGCATGTTATACAGCTGGCTCGAGAGGGCCTCGTCCGTCACGATCTTTCTTGCTCCCGCCACCTCGTCTCGCAGCTGGTTGGGGTCGCGGACAACGATGCTGGGAACTACTGTGTCGCCCAGTTTGGCGGCGGCAACCCGTTCAGCAGCAATTTGAGACAATCTTGCTGCCCCAAGAAGCACGCTGGCGTACGTCACATGTAGCCAGCCGTCGACTACTAACCGGCGTGACAGGACATGCCTCCAGCCGGACACGTGTTCCGCGAAGCTGCGTTTCAGGTTCGCAGGTTCGCTGAAAACGCCAGCCCCTTTCCAGCACCATCTTTCTCCCAACACGGGGGCACCTACCAATTCCCCACGCTGCCGGCAGAGCCTGCAAACGAACCGACCAGGGTCAACTTCCACGTAGCCTGAAGCTGCCGCAGCCCATGACGTGTTTTGTGACACGACCGGTTTAACAGGGGCCGTACGAAGGCGAGCAAAGAACGGGTGCAACTCTTTGTTGGTGGGTGCCGGCAAGGCAGTGGACGCTGCCTGTCTAGGCAAAAACTGCAGCACGAAGAAGTGTCCAACCGCGTCGTAGCTTTCTGCAACGAAAGCGATGCACACTTCGTTCGGGGTGATACCGTGAATCCTGGGGACACACGTTTCATGTTGGCCCCGAGAGATGTAGCGCATCTTGTGATGGGAACAGAAAGCGGCCACCTCGTTTGTCGTCAACCCCAGGAAGATCTCACTGGTTAGGGCATCCGTCACTGCAGAGTGTCTCGCCTTCGTCATGTGGAGCATGGAAGGGGTGGCAACATCCCTCCAAAACTGCTGCAGCTGTAGTACAGTCGGCAGGTGGGCTGGCCCGCACTGATTGCGCTGCAGAGCCGAAGCCACGTACAGCGTTACGTACGAGCAACTCATATTGTATTGAGTTGTCGTCGTTGTCGCGAGGTCGATCGTAAACCCTTGCGACTCTAACGATTCGAGGAACAGGCGCTTCGGGCTTTCCACCAGGGCCCATCCGTGGTCGATGACGCGGGCCTCAAACCTCGCTTCTTGATCGCCAGAGGGCACATCCCCCGTCGCCTGGGCCAGCCTCGATTCCAGTTCGGCCCGCGTGCCCGTCGTCGCAAGGTTTTGCGCCCTCAACAGGGCCTGGATATCGGCAACCATTTTCCTTCGCTTCTTAGGCGGCTCAGCAACCGTATCAGCGGTGCTTGTGTCGTCTGTTTCCGCGTCAACAACTTCTTCGTCGACCTTGGTAGCGCCCTCGTCAATGTGCTCAGCCCCCTCCATAGCCGCGCACTCGTCCACTGATTCGTCTCCGATATCGTCTGCAACGACAGCCTGCAATCTGGCACGAGCCTCTGCCTCAGCAGCAGCCAGGTCACTGAACTGCTCCTTCCAAATGCTGGTCAGACACGCTGTTACGGCGGTGGAACTATCCTCGTTCCAGGCGCTACCGAGGCACCGCTTTGCAAATGCCTGCAAGTCGCCGTACTTGCCAGCGTACAGCTCCTTCCCTGTCTTCGAACGAGAAGGGCTGGGTTCTGGTACCTGCAGTGCTTGCAGGGCGTCGAGAGCTGCTTGCAGCGTCGGAAAGTCTTGCTTCCAAAGCGTCTTCAACTCCTCCATGGGTGCACCGGGACGTTTGCCCACAAATGACTGCCAGTCGTTCTTGAACCACGCCTTGGCAGTCCGTTCCTTTTGCGACAGGGGAAGCTCGTTCGTCATGCGCACTACAGCACTCATGACAGCGGCAGTGTCCGCGAACTTCTCGTGCTTCCAGATGCTGCCCAAGTTGCAATTCGCAGCATTCCAGTCGGTTGGTGACCAAATCAAGCTCGCCGGAGTCGACTTGATGACAGCCAAAGCCTGCTTATAGAAGTCAGGGTGCCCGACAGGGAACAGTTGCTTGCAAGTGCGCAGACCGGACATTTTGGAGACGAGAAGAATTTAGGTAAGGTGTTGATTTCGACAAGAAAAATTTGAATAGTCCTGGATTGGTGTTGTGCTGATGTCTTGCGGTCGTTCGGGTCACTCGATGATACTCAGGGCACTCATCAGTGGTGGTACTCGGGGCCGGCCTCTTTGTGGCAAACGACAAACGACAAACGCAAGTGAGAAACCGTCGCACTGTGTCGGGGCTAGTTCTTCTTCTTGGCCAGAAACAAAAAGCGAAAAAACTCCCACCGACTGGGCAGGCAGATTCGTACAAGGTGAAAAGGTCAAGGTCAAGATCCCCTGCAAAAATGGGCCCACAAAATTTTTTCCGAAGTGTGGTATTTGGGGTATTTGGGCCCCAAAAAAAAAATTTTTTTTTGACCATTCACCGTGGCGACCACCTTAGAGCGTGACAGGTACGGTCCACCTCCACAGTGCCAATACCAAGGGGGGGGGGGTCAGCCGGCTGATGGATGGATGGATGGTTCTTAACAAGATGCCTGGGGGGTGCTGCATCTTCCACTTTTCGGTGGCCTGCTGCAGGGCGCTGACGACGCGCGAGTTGGGCTGGAGGAGGGCGAAGTACTCGGTGAACCCGGGGTACTCCTCGAGGAACTCCCGCAGCAGCGTCGCGTCGCCGTCGATCAGCCCGCCGCGGCTGGCGGCGAACGTCTCGTCCTGCCCAGGAGGCCGTGCGGTGGGGAGGGTCGGGTAGTAGAAAGATTTTTTGTTTGTGCGTATCTGCTACCGATTTTGGTAATTTCGCACGCTGCCAACCGTCTTTTCTTCGTAGTGACAAACCGCGGTTGATACCATAAAGAAGGGGCCTGCGTTTGTCAGCTTCTGATTTACCCGCTTTTGGCAGTGGGTATGAGGAGGCCGCTGTGCGTGCGTGTGGGCGTGTTGGGAGAGTGCAAGAAGGGGGCTCTTATTTTTGTATGTGCGTATCTGCTACCACCTGTTTTGGTAATTTCGGCTGTACGCTGCCAGCCGTCACTTCTTCGTAGTGACAAACCGCGGTTGATACCATAAGAGAAGGGTTCTGCGTTTGTCAGTTTTGATTTACCCCTCTGGCAGTTGGTATGAGGAGTCCGCTGTGCGTGCGTGTGGGCGTGTTGGGAGAGTGCAAGAAGGGCTCTTATTTTTGTATGTGCGTATCTGCTACCACCTGTTTTGGTAATTTCGGCTGTACGCTGCCAGCCGTCACTTCTTCGCAGTGACAAACCGCGGTTGTTACCATAAAAGAAGGGGCCTGCGTTTGTCAGTTTCTGATTTACCCGCTTTTGGCAGTGGGTATGAGGAGCTCGCTCAGAAACGTAGGATTCTGTAAACGGAGGGGTTTTAGCGTTATTTGTGGATTAGAAGGTCGGTATTTTAAAGTCTCCGGTTGACCGTAGAGGCTTGGGTATGGTGGGGGGTTGAGAGGGTTGTGAAAAGTGAGAGCCGCTAGTCTGCAAACTGAAGTGCGTTTTCAGTATCCAACGGCACCTGTCGTTCATGTGTGGATACAATTTCGACGTAGGGAAAAGAACCAAGTCAGTCCACTGACCGCACACGACTTCAAGTCAGTGCAAGTTTTTTCCGTATCCGACTGACCAGTCGCCAACAGCCACTAGCCTGGAAACTGAAGTGCGTTTTCCAGTATCCAACGGACCAGTCGTCCAGCGTGGATACGATTGCGACGTAGGGAGCAGAACCAAGTCAGTCCACAAGTCGGTGCAACCTTTTTCTCCGACGGACCAGTCGACGACATGGTGCACGGGCTTCTGTTCGACGCAGCGTTCGAGATTGGCTGCGAAAAGCGTCGCGATGTGCAGCTCGTTTCGGGTGATGTGTGAAACCTTGTGAAGTCCCCTAACGCGTTTAGGGGGTTGTTTGGGATTGGGTAGGGTGTGGTCGTTCTGCTACGGCGTGAAAAGCCAGGAAGCTTCGACGCTAATCTTCGACTCTTGGTTATGTTCACCGGGTTGCGTGCTCGTCAGGAAGATCCCGGGGCCTGGCTTTTCTTCTGGGTCAGGGTTGTAACGTTTATTGTGTTTTAGGGTCTCCAGTTGACCCATCGAGGCTGTGAGGCGGGGAGTATGAGGGAAGTAGGTATGAGTATACACTTCAACTACGGCTAGCCAAGTTTGGTTTAAGTGTTGCGACCGACACCAAGGAGAAATTCGCTTTGAATTTGGTCTTGGGCCCCCCACGGGGGTCACGGTCTCGTTATTATCGGTTTTAGCGTTATTTGTGGATTAGAAGGTCGGTATTTTAAAGACTCCGGTTGACCGTAGAGGCTTGAGTATGGCGGGGGGGTTTTAACGTGACGAAGTCTTCCAAACAAACGTCAGTCGAAGGCGTACCTGTGTTCGGCAGGAGTTCGCAGACACGCCTCATCAGCTGGCGTATGGCGAGGGCAGTGTCTTCGTCGAGGTGTTGATCGACGAAGTCGCGGAACACCGGCGGGCTGTAGTAGCTGCACACGATGAGTTCGACGTGCCCTTCGAGCAGCTTGACGGCTGTGTCCAGCTGCGCCTTGAGGTGCGAGACGGTGAAAATGTGGTCTTCTTCGGGCCCGGGCGGGGCGGCCGGGCCATGCATCACCTTCTTTACCGCGTCCGGCGTCTCCGGTACACACCCGGCATTGAGCTGTGGCGCGGCTCTCGGGACTCCGATGGCACGCAGCCTGCAGCTTCCCTGCAGGTTTCCGTCCCTTCCCTTGTGTGCCTTCGGGGGGGAAATCTTAGTTTAATGTTTAGGCAGAGCACTGCCTCTCATGCATGGTTGATGCTAGCATCAAGTCTTCTTCGAGGAAGATGTCGTCTAGGAAAGGGATGCAAAATAGAAAATAGAAAGTTGTAAAGTGGGGAGTGGGGGGGGGGAAGTCTTTAGCTTAATGCTTTGACAGGACACTGCTGCTTAGGCAGGATTGATGCTGGCATCAAGTTTTAGACTGTTTCTTGTAGTACGCGGTCGGTTTTTTGAAGTCTCCGTTTGACTTGTGAGGCGGGGGGGGGGGAAGGGGGGGGTTTTCCCTTTGTGCTGTTGGAGCAGGGCCTGGGCAGTGTGTTTTCATTCCTTTTCGTACTTTGTGTCGCTTTGCTGCTGCTCAGGCAGGATTGATGCTGGCATCAAGTTTTCTTCGAAGAAGATGCTGCATAAAAGGAATGCCAAACTGGGAGTTTACTGGGGGTCGTTGTTATTGGGGCTGGTTTTGAGGGATAAGGAAAAGGTAAGAAATCTTTTTGCGGTGGCCTCCGCTGGTCTGGTAGTCCGTGCTACCTCCGTTCTTTTACACTCGTTCTCTTCTCTACTCACTACTGTACGTACTCTTTCACGCTTTTACTCTCTTTGGCTTGCCAAAAAAGACTCCTGCGGCCGACACCACGAACGGAGTCTACTGGGTGGGGTCAAATGCAATAGGTATAATATTGTAATTGACTACCTACAGTATTTGACCTCCCCCCCAGTTTGGACAGAACACAGCGGCCCAGGCATGTTTGATACTAGCAGCAAGCTTTCTTCAAAGATCGTGGAACTCCTGACATGGGCGTACACCGGTTCTCCTTGTTTCTTTGAATGCCCATGTCTCGTCATCGTGTCGGACTTGTGCCTGCTTTCGTCAGGCACAAGCAGTACGGTCTAGTAGACTAGAGTGCAATACAACAGAAATGCCAGCAGCCTTGTTCGCACGACGCAGGAATGCATGTGTCTTTGGGGTGCAACACAGCGTGAACGTCAGCAGCTTTGTGCAAACGAGTTTCACATTACAGGCAGCGCAAGCGACGTGAGAACCTCACACGTGATGCAGAAGAAGCGCGTGTCATTTGTTTCCCTTGCTAACGCAACACAGGCAGTTTTTGACTTGCTTCGCTCGTAAGTTCTACTCCGTACGAAGACCTAGACTGAGCCGATCCGTCCCTATCTCTTGAAACTGCATCGAAGTGCCTGCCGCTGTTTATCACAGTGAATCACGGTCCACCAGGGTCTATCAGGTTCATCCCTAGTCCCTAGAGCTGCATCGAATTGCCCGGTGCTGTATTCTCGGTCTTTCACGGTCTATCAAGAGGGCATGGACCGGCTCATAGACACAAATATAGCATCAAAGCAACTTCAGAAAACACGGAAGCCTCCAGGCAAAAGCCCGTTTTCATGTTTCTTGATTGAGTTTCCTTTCTTTCAGGGTAAAAGCGGGCTTGCCAATTTCCGACTTGAATCGCTGAATGCAAACACTGCACCGTTTTACTCCCGTATTTCAGGAACGCCCAGGTTCTAGCGTCGCAAAACGAAGGGGGGGAAGATGAAATGGTTGAGGGCAAATGCCAATGCCGACTTTATTTTTGCTCTTCATTTCCATCCACCCGTTGCCCGGTGCGCGCCGAGTGGACGCTCGCTGAATAGCCAGCCCCGACGCGTCGTGGGGTCCACAGGAGGTGGGCGATAACTTCTTCGTATCTTTCTTTCGGTATCTGATACGGTACCAGGGGAAAGCCTGCTACACGGGAGCCAAGCTTCACGTGTTCGGCGGTACTGCAGAGCCACGGGCCTACGGGTCAAGTGGCTACCGATTTCCCAAACTAAAGCATCAAGGCTTGGCGCAACTTGAGGCTTGGCGCTCGCGCTGAACACAAGCTCGCCGAGACGGTCAGCCACAGGGCAGAGCGGACGGGGGTGTAGCACTGTGCTGCCTTCGACTCAAGCTTTGCAAGCTGTGGTTGACCGCCACGTTCCTGGACCAGGAGCGGCCTTTTTTTTTTCTTTCTTCTCTTCTTCGGTTTCTGATAAAGCAACTCGGGCTACGGCGTACACTGCCAACGCAATGGTGGCGGTTTGTCGCTACTATACATCCTGGCTGGGATCAGCTGCATTGCAAGTATCCCCCGTTTCGGTAGGTGCACCAGCCAACCTTCGCATCGCGCAGATCAGCTACGATCAGCGGTCCTTGGCAGGGCGTGCAACGCGTAGGGTCAATAGGATTGACTAACACCGTGGCGACTGTACATCCTGGCTGGTATCAGCTGCATTGCAGGTATCCCCGTTTCGGTAGGTGCACGCAGATCAGCTACGAGGGCGTGCCACACATAGGGTCAATAGGATTGACTAATACCGTGGTGACTGCACACCCTGGCTGGTATCAGCTGGATTGCAGGTATCCCCCGTTTCGGTGGGCGCACCGCGCAGATCAGCTACGATCAGCGGTACCTTGGGGCGTGCAATACGCACGGTCAAAAGAATTGCCGAATACCGTTTGGTTAGGATGCAAGGAATCTGTGGCGGACATTTGCATCGCCGGCTTCGCAGTCTTCGCTTCGCACGGAGTGACCAATGCGCAATCCACACGATCCTCTAATAATGCTAGAATGTCGAGTTGGGTCCCCCGGTTGTACGCCTGGGAATACGTCCGGGGTAGCACGCGGTTCGCTTGCCTTGCGGCAGCTACACGAGGAGATTGGACTCGCCGACGGGGCGCACGCAGCTTCACCACATTCAGCAGCGGGACGCCGCCTTTAAAGGTGCGTCCCAGATGCACTCCACTGCAGGCGGAAAAGCTCCCCCTCGGCGGCCGAAAGAACCACAAAGAAGGGGAGCCCCACCCACACTTGTCTTGTGCTAGCACGGACAAGAAAGTTAAAGTATGTGGTCGACAAGTAAACCAAGGATAGACACATCTCCCTTTCAGTGCCCCAAGCCTCGCACTTTGGGTTAGGATGCAAGGAATCTATGGCGAACATTTGCGTCGCCGACTTCGCAGTCTTCTCTTCCTACGAATGACCAATCCACACGATCCACAAATTGATGCTA
Organism: Diplonema papillatum; assembly: GCA_030068145.1. Taxonomy (NCBI): domain Eukaryota; phylum Euglenozoa; class Diplonemea; order Diplonemida; family Diplonemidae; genus Diplonema; species Diplonema papillatum. Next base: position 144,483 of record JAPJBO010000457.1, on the reverse strand, counting down.
GAAAGTCGAGTTGTGTCTCCCGGTTGTGCGCCTGGGAATATGCCCGGGGTAGCATGCGGTTCGCTTGCCTTGCGGCAGCTACAAGACGAGATTGGATTGCGCCGACGGGGCGCACGCAGCTTCACCACCCCATTCAGCAGCAGCGAAACACCGTCTTCAAAGGTGCGTCCCCCCCCCCACTGCAGGCAGAAAAGATCCCCCTCGGCGGCCGAAAGAACCACAAAGAAGGGGAGCCCCACCCACACTTATTCTTGTCTGCTAGCACCGACAAGAAAGTTAAAATATGGGCTTCGTGGCGTGATCGATAAGTATATCCAAGGATAGACACATCCCCCTTTCAGTCCGGCTTGTGGGTTTGACGCCTTAAGTCTCGCACACGTGTTAGACTCCTTGGTCCGTGTTTCAAGACGGGTAGTAGAAGATCGCTGTATCTGACATGAGCCTGTGCGCGTTTAACTAAATGTCAGGCCAATGGGAACAACGACGTTGACCGAGGCGGTAAAACGAATAAGCGCGGCGGCAAAGTACCAACCGCACGTTGGACCGGAAGTTGAACGTTACGGCTCGCTATCGGGTGCGCGGGAATCTGCTTCTTTATTCTACACGTTTCTTTATGCGACACATTTAGGTGGGCGCCAGAGACTGCTGCGCATGGCGTTGCTGTGCGCAGCAGCCCTGTCGCAGTCAACGAGCATGCCTATCCGCGCCAGTTATTCCTCCAAAGCAACTTCCGCCGGGTGCACAGGAGTGAAAGGGCTTCACGCTCCCGCGTCGTACGCGATTTCCCATTTCACTCTGCAAATCCTTCTTGTGCGGGCCTGCGACCGAGTCTACAAGGGCAGTGTCACAGTCCACAGCACGCCGATGTGCGCGAATATCGGGGACCATCCGCTGCAGCTACGCTGCGTCGGCGGTGAGAATCGCCGCGGGCGGCCTCCGAGAGCGGGCGCCCGGCGTCGTGGCTGGGAACAGCACCTTCGGCATCACTATCATCACTACGTTGCAGCAATAATTGGTTGGTCAAAGCAGCCGGGGGGCACAGAACAGTGCGGGGGGAACCTGCTTTTTTCGGACGCCAAGCCTGCTACTGCAGGAGCTCAATGTTCTAGCGCGATCTACGTGCCTCTGAAAATGAAATCCTCAGCTCGTTGGCAGGGCGTTCGCCTGGCTATGAAGCTCTTCAGTAAAGTGAAGACTTCCGCTATTTCGCTCTGCAATGGCCTTCTTGTGCCAAGCAGTCGCTGCTTCTTTCGGACACAAGCCTGCTACTGCAAGAGCTCAATGTCCTAGCACGCACTACGTGCCTCTGAAGATGCACTCCTCAGCTCGTTGGCAACCTCAGCTCGTTGGCAAGGCGTTCGCCTGGCTATGAAGCTCTTCAGTAAAGTGAAGACTTCCACCATTTCGCTCTGCAATGGCCGCTCTTGTGCTGCTTCTTTCGGACACAAGCCTGCTACTGCAAGAACTCAATATTCTAGCATGCGCTGGACATGCACTCCTCAGCTCGTCGGCAAGGCGTTCGCCTGGCTTTTGAAGCTCTTGAGCAGGGTGAAGACTTCCGCCATTTCGCTCTGCAAGGCCTTTTTCTGGGGGCCTGCGGCTGAGTCGACGAGGGCCGTGTCACAGTCCACAAGCAAGCCGATGCGCGCAAGCTGCTCGCCCAAGGCAACTTCGGGGACCATCCGCTGCAGCTCCGCCTCGTCGGCGGTGAGGATCGCACGGGCCGCCTCCGAGAGCGGGCGCCCGGCGTCGTGGCTGCCGCCGTCACCGCCGCCGCCGCCGCCGCTTGCGGCTGGTTTTTTCCGGGACAGCGCGGGTTTCGCGCCGCCGTCCGCAGCGGCGGCGGGCGCTGCCTTCCGGGCCTTCCTGCTCTTCTGCCCGCCGGGCGGCGTGGTGCTGGCGGAGCGCTTGCGGGAGACGCTGCCAGCGACGGGCGGGTCGCAGACGCCGGAGAGGGCTCGGTACGCGGGGCTTTTGTCGTGGAGGATGTCGCTCCACTGGCGGGGCGACGGAGCCGGCAGGTTCGACGCGGCCAGGACGCCCGCCGAGAAGCGCTGCATCTCGAGCGCCTTGACCTGGAAGATGGTCGGCGGCTGCCCCTTCCTCTCGGGCACGTTGTACGCCCAGCAATTCAGCCAGATGACGTCCACCAGGTCCGAGAACTCCTGCTCGCTGGCCACCTTCCCGTCGTCCACGAGGCCGCCGAGGGTTTGGAAGTCCATCGGGTGCTTCACCGCCCCCAAGTACGCGGCTGTAATAGCTGGGTACGCTTCAACCACGGGCTGCCCAAAGAGGTTGCTCACGTCCGACTTCCCCTCGGCATCCTTGTGCTGCAGCTCCGCCAGCACCCGCCGCGCGATCTGCTTCCGCGGCCGCTGCATGGGCTCCGGCCGATTCGCGCGGGGTGGGGCGGGGGGGTGGGGAAGTGCGGGAGGAGGGCCCCCTGCTAATTCTCTCACTCTCTCTGCTCCCCTACTTTGAACCTGGTCGGTGTTGCTCGTGGATGGCTAGAGGGTTGTCCTGTGAGCCCGATGCCTCTCATGGCCACCTCGCTAACCCGGTCGGGGTTGCTCGTGGATTGGGCTGGAGGATTGTCCTTTGGCAGAGTGAGCCCGTGTATTAGAGGGTTGCCCGGACAGAGTGAGCCCGTGTATAAGAGGGTTGCCCCTTGGCAGAGTGAGTCCGTGTATTAGAGGGTTGCCCCTTGGCAGAGTGAGTCCGTGTATTAGAGGGTTGCCCTGACAGAGTGAGCCCGTGTATTAGAGGGTTGCCCCTTGGCAGAGTGAGTCCGGGTATTAGAGGGTTGCCCCTTGGCAGAGTGAGTCCGTGTATTAGAGGGTTGCCCCTTGGCAGAGTGAGTCCGTGTATTAGAGGGTTGCCCTGACAGAGTGAGCCCGTGTATTAGAGGGTTGCCCCTTGGCAGAGTGAGTCCGGGTATTAGAGGGTTGCCCCTTGGCAGAGTGAGTCCGTGTATTAGAGGGTTGCCCCTTGGCAGAGTGAGTCCGTGTATTAGAGGGTTGCCCTGACAGAGTGAGCCCGTGTATTAGAGGGTTGCCCCTTGGCAGAGTGAGTCCGGGTATTAGAGGGTTGCCCCTTTAGCAGAGTGAGTCCGTGGATTAGAGGGTTGCCCCTTGACAGAACCTGGTCGGTGTTGCTGTTGACTGGGATATTTCGTCCTGTAGTAAAGGATTGCCCCTTTAGCAGAGTGAGTCCGTGGATTAGAGGGTTGCCCTGTGGCATAGTGAGGCCGATGCCCCTCATCGCACCTCGTTGAACCTGGTCGGTGTTGCTACGGCGGCGTGGGGTAAATTTGGAACGCGAACTTGCGAGTAAGCTTCAAAATCAGTACCAGAAGTTCCCTACGCCCACACAAGAGTACCCATTCAAGATTTCGCAACTTGCAGTCTGCTCGAGTATTTCCTACAAAGCAGGTTGGACCGGTCCACCCGATTCCCTGGAATTGGAATTGAATTGCCTGCTGCAGTGCCACCAGGACGCCGCAGCAAAGTGGCGAGACCGGCCGCGACCACGATGCGGAGGCCAATTACACCTCAAGGAGAACACACGAAGACGCAGAAAACTCCACTCCGGAGCGCGGACGGGCGAGCGCCAGCCCGGCCTCGCCGATGACACCGTCACCCAGTAAGGAAGGCATTCCAGCAAAACGAAGACGAGGGATGACGGTCCCACCGATGACACCGTCACCCAGTACGGAAGGCATCGGCGCCAGCAAAACGAAGACAAGGGATGACGACCCCAACGGAAGAAGAACTGTCCAGCGCCATCGTACCAATTCAATGACCTCGGTATCGTTTGACGACGAAACTCAGCGCCTCGGCAAAAGAGGGTTCTTCACGAGCAGACAAGTTTTGTTTGTGCGCTGGTAAGATATCCAAATGTGTGGTGCCACCATCTGCAATAATTCCAGCACCAAAACAGCCCAAAGCCCAGGTTGCACAGTTTACTGGGTAATGGCGTCCTGCTGGTGTAAGGCCAATTTATGCTCAACGAACGACGGCATTACCCAATGGCATAGCTTCCCAATGCTTCCGGGTGGGGCTTCTTTTACGTGGCAAGTTCACACTGACAACAGGTTGTACCTTCCCCTCTTGGAACAAAAGCGGGTCCGCTAATCAGCCAAAGCGCGTCATTGCACTGGACTTTCTTCGTGTTACGTGCCAGACCCCCCCCACCCTGGGATACGGCGTTCCATGGGCTTGGAAATGATGGGCTGTTTTTTTTTTTTTTTTTCTTTCTCTTTCTTTCAGGGCATTAGCTTGGTCTCCAGCCCATTTTCCAAATTTGGACCGCTAACGGCTTTTTGCGTTTTCACTGTTTTTCAGCAGTTTCTGCACTTAGGGGGCTCACCTGCCAGTGTTGCACGGGTCTCTGCCACCTCTCCGGCCTCAGCCTCTATGTCACGGTAGCAACAGCCAGGATTTGTCGACTGGAACCCCCGGTACCACAACATCTTGTCTCTGAGTACAGTAGAAGAGTGGAGTTACACACTACGCACTCTAACTAATGGTCGTAACATGTGTGGCCCTCTAATGTAGTGTATTGGTCATCTTCACTCAGTGTTCCTCAAATACTAATAATCAATTTTTCGGCTCGCGTAGCGAGCAGGAAAAAACGGTATGGTACACCAAATTTCCAGGCCCGAAGAAACGGTATTGCCCATCATGCACAGACATCCAAGCTAGTTTGCTCCCCTCCTCCACCACCCTGTCGCAAGGGCAGCGCGAGCAGAAGTTGCCTCACACCCGCCGACCCATTCGATACATATTCGCCGAATTCTTCGAAAGACCTGCAGTCCAGGAGATAGGCTCAATGCAGCGCGACGCGACGTATCTTCACGACAAGGCTGGGCCTTGAGAGGGCCTCGGATTGCACAGTGGCCACTCCGCCGGGGCTTGGTGGTGGTGTAGTCCCATTTTTTATTATTTTTTTCTCGACGGCCTTTCCAAATTTGGACTGACGGTCCAAATGTGGATATAGAAGCTAATCCCCTGTTTCTTTTTTGCCTACGAATTGTCGCGATGCAAGCTTTAAGCGCCCTCGGGAGGGGCTCCCCGCAGGGCCGACTTCCTTCGAAGCAGGGTTTTTTATCCTGAGAGGCCGCCAGGTTCGAGAAACGGGTCGGTAAATATGGCTTCAGGCCCGCGGCTTGAGAGCTGCAGCTTCCTGGTACACTAGCGCACAAAAGCACGAACCTCAAGGGGAGCAGCGCGTGTGGCATTCCCCATGCTTCAAAGACCCACTCACACTAGCGCACAAAGAAAGAAGTGCTGTACTCTTCAACTCCCCTGCTTCGGACTCACCTCGCCCCTCATTTGTATCGTTGCGGGTGGGGAACGGAAAATATTGAACGCCGTTTCTTTCTTTCAATTGCTTGTCGTCGCAGCTCGCTTCGCACGTCGCACGCACGTAACAAAACTGAAAGCTAACTCACAGTCGTAGGGAGGGTGGACAGGGGGGGAAAATGTTTCTTGGGTTTGAAGAGCGCGTGGTGCTTGCACCACTGAGGCCAGGTTATTTAACCGCGGATTCAGTGAAGGATTGTTCAGGAAACGGTCGCGAGCGAAACCCGACCAGGTAACGACCATTTCACGGGGGGGGGGGAATGGACAACTGCGCGCCCGGTCCGTTGGAGCACGCCCGCGCGTTGTAGAAATGGAGCATTTCCGGAGTTGGGGCTTGCACTGATGACCGCAGTGGCGGATTATCGGTACCAACGGGCCCAAGGTGATGAAAATGACCAGGCTTGTTCTTCACGGTGCCCGAGTTGCATGCTCCAGCGCCTAGTCCAGTGCCCGGGTACTCCTTTCCATTGGAAGGGTGTCCCTTGCGGCGTTGCGTTTCAGGCCGTGCAGAGCATTGACCCCCGAGCGCGGCTCCACGAGACGCACGCCGACAGGGCCCCGGTTTTTCCTGTATTCCCACGTTCTCAGAGTGAAAGAGTTCGCTTGAAACTCCGGGGGTGTAAAGTCTCCGGGTGACCGTCGTCAATCCGTTGTGCTCTGAGACAAGATAATCGGCGTGCACCTTTGGTGTTGGTCGTTGGTGGTTTTCGTGGCCTTCGTTACGTCTTTCATGTGCGACCGTTGTTCCGAAATGCTCCCTTCAGTACAATGCAGTATTAAAAAAAAAAAAAATGCTTCGCGACGCGGTGTCGGTAGAAATACGTCTTGCGTATAGAATGCAAGCAAAAACGAAGGCAATGACGAGTCGCCTTGTCTTGAGTGGCGTTTCTCCGGCCTGACAGGTCACCAGGTGCGAAAAGTAGCAACAATCGTGGCTCGGAGTCCTGATCACTCTACCGAGAAAGAGCCTGCGCATCACAGAAACCTTTTTTAGCGAACAAAACAAATATATGCTTCTGATTCCGACAAAGGCCACGACGAAAGCGAAAAGCTGTCCACACTCGTTGGCTGCGGCTGGCTCCCCATGACCGCAACAAGAGCGGGTTTGCAAATACCTGCAACTTTTGTTTTGCTTGCATTCTATTATTGCGATTGCGTTGGTGAAAAAAAGAACCTGTACGAAGCAAATCGTGTCTTTCATATGTGTGCGAGGGTGCGTGTGTGTATCTTTTGAGCAGCACGTAGAGGCGAATGTGTCGTGCTGCCGACAGGAGATTTGCTGTGGTTGAGACCTTAAACGGTAGTCGTGAAAAGAGGTTGTCGCGCCCTCGCGGTGTTGTTGCACCGGGGGAAAGTGAACAGTCTTGCACTGCGTTGTATCATGTAACGGGCAAAATACTGGAGCAGTTTGTCGACAACTACTTGGACCTGATCATCTGGCTTCTTCGTCGAGCTCACTGGCTACCTATTCTTCCGTAGAGCGAAGCAGATGCATCTTTTGAGGTTAGCAAGTAGTCGGCACCGATGCAGCTTTGCCTGCACGCGCCGGGAAGGTTGGTCTGTCAGCGAGAGAATGTGATCCTTCAGCTAATCTCCCAAACCACGCTGCCGGTGTTCTCTTTTGAGTTTGAATTCAGTGCTGCCACGAAAAAGAAGAAAGATTGGTCGGGTCACAGCTCTTGGGAGTTAGAAAAGCGAACTTTTTACCGTTGTTTGTGGATTTTTGTAAGAACGGGATACCACGCGACACTTGCATGTTTACATAAAAGTACTCACATGTGCACGGTTTCGAGCGGAGCCCCTTGCAGTCGCACAGCGCTGGTAACCCAGAAAGAACCGAAGGAAAAGGTACTTGATCTGGCATCGCAACGATACCGGGCGCTTCCAACAGTCCTAATCTTCTTTTTAGTACTAACAATCTTGTGGGTAGCCCTTCAATGTATTGTGCAGGCTAAAAAGACGTAGGCAGCGTGTTTTGGTGGTTGATCAGAATTCCTTACCTGAATACACACAGGGTAAATACAAGTGGGAAAACGATCAACCGGCACGCACAAACAAAGAAATAATCTTAAATGGCTGAGCTGCTCAAGTCGAAAGACGACTGCGTCCCGGATGCCGTTGACTGGGAGGAGGTCAAGCTGAGTGCCTTCCCGGAAAACGCGGCTACAGCGGCGAGGGATGGAGACTGCGTGTTCGCGGACTGCTCCACAGTGCACGGGCCGGATAGCACGGCTTGTGCTAGATGCGGGGGGGTCACGACGCCCACGTGTATCAGAAGCTTCGTGAAGCCGGCGGCTGCGGCTGCAAAGTTTCTCCCCGTGGCTTCTGGGTATGCCCACCGTGCCTTTGGGCGGTAGGGCAAGGGGCTCTGATGGTCCTCCCACGTGACGTCGGCTCGGACACTCTGAGCGAGGCGGGAACGAACCCACCAGATGTGGGAAAAGTCCTTGGTGCTGATCACCAGGACGAAACCGTTCGCGCTCTCGGTTCAGAGGCTGCCGTCCTGAGGGCCCAGATGGCCAGCCTGATGGCACTCAACAACAGCCTCCGGCAGAGGCTAGACGAGCAGCAACTAGCGGTTGTGCCCGTCAACCTGGACATCCGGCGCGCAGTGTGCTGGGGGCCGTACGTGGCCACACCGTCCGGGTGCCAACAGATCCTTGCCAAGCTCAAGGAGAGGTACGGTCCTTTCCTGGAGGACCCCTCGGAGACTGGCTCGCACAGCGACCAGGAACGTCGCGTCATTTGGCAAGCTATGCTTGCGTTGCTGGTGGACGGCAGGTGGACGGAGAGCTGCTTGCCGGCAGTACATGTACTGCTGGTTCGATTGGAGGCTCTCCGCCTATGGAGTCGCGAAGCGACGTTTCTGGTCGGTGTCGCGAAGGCCTCGGCCTACGAGCGGACCTTGGCCGGCGTAGACTGGCAGGCCTTCGACGATGAAGTCGTGCGCAGGGCGAAAAGGGCCGTCGCGGACTCCGACTTAGTGAAGGAAGCACTAAGGAAGGAGCGGAACAAAGGAGCGGAGAAGGAGAGCAGGAAGCGCGGGGCTGGGAAGGGCGCGGAGTACCCGAGGGCCAAAGTGGCAAAAAAGTGACTGAAAGTCGCAAACTCGGGGGAGAGAGTCTTCGACGGCCTCATCGAAGCCTTCCGGCCGCGAAAGCGGGACTACGAGGTAGACCCCGAGGAGGTACCGGCCTTATGCCAACGCACGTCGAACCGTCTGATACGGGCGTACAAGGACGCGGGCCCCATGATATCGGTCATGAAAAGGGCTCGTCTGTTCTCGGAGCGGGTGAGAACCCTCCACCCAGAAATTTCGCCGGGCTTCAGTTTTCTGATGTGGGCTTCACGGAAACTAGAGAACGGAGAGATCTCCAGCAGATCAGCCATGCAGTACCTGACGTACAAAGCCATGGCGGAGATCGAGTCTACAGCGGCTTTCAAAAAGTCCCTGACGGACAATGTCGACCAAGGAGAAAGGCAGATCGCAATCCACGACAACCTGCCCGGGTCGACAGCGATATGGGCTGTAGTCAGGGGGCAGAACTCCCAGGTACACAGCGCGGCCTTGGCACTACAATGGTGTACGGCTGCACGGTTCATCGACCTGCACAGAATCAAGGTCAGACACCTGATCCAAAAGCCCGAGTGCACTCTGATAGTGTACATCGGAGGGAAAACGGACAGGAGAGGCACTGGTCAGGGGCTGATGGTCCCGAACAACAGCCGGTTCTTGAGGACAGTCGTCGAGTGGGGTGCCCAGAAGGCACTCTCTCAGGACGACAGTCTGCTGCCGGGACTAAACCGGGCGGCGTACAACGCGTTTCTGATGAAACACCTACGCATGACGTCGCACAAAGTCCGACATGCAGCACTCACCGAGGTGGCGAGCAAGTTTGGAGAGGAGGCGGCCGTCCTCGCAGGACGGCACAAGAACAGGGAATCAACCCGCAGGTATATTCCGATGGAGACATGGGCACCTGTAGCGGGGACGAGAAGCACGCACAAACAAAACGAAGCGCCTGTCTTTTTTTTTTTTTTTGACTTGACAACAGTTGATGACCCGCTGCCCGTTGCTTGAGTGCATTTTCTTTTTCATTTAGAGTTTAACTTTTTTGAGGACCTCTGAGGCGTCTCTTTGATTTACGCAGCACAGACACCTCTTTCACTTCGTCAGCCGCCGCCGTGATGCTCGCCCACGTTTGACTGCCGAGACTCGGTCCGAGTCCTCAAGGAGTACGGCCTCGGGGTCCTTTTGCTATCGGACAGCGACACCAGCCCCGCCTTTCCAAACAAAAAGAAGAAGCTGTGCAATTTCAGACGCTTCCCCAGTTCATACTACACAGTAGGAGGCCGCCTTTTTTTGAGTACAGGCGTAGCTTGCCCTCTCCTCTTGCTTGTGCTACCTTGTTTAGAGTGAAAGAACCACTTGGCCGCACCAAGCCCAAAAAACTGGATACATGCGAGAAGAGTCCTCCGAAGCAGTCTTGATCCCTTTATCCTGGTCGCTGATGAATCCCAGAGAGTCACTCAGAGAGTGCTCAAAAGCTTCTTGCAGTGCCAGGGCGCAGGTCCACCAAAGGTGTTTTCGCATGGGACGGCAGCCCAGAGGATGAAGATTTCCCAGCCACTTGCTATAATAATTGGGCACGGGCCTTTGATAGCTGCAGAAAGACACTGTTGAAGCTTCCTTCATATTGCTGTGTGTCGGCATTTGCATCTCCGCTTTCTGGCTCCGAGCAGGTCAACAGGACTTTTGTCCTTTTATATGTACGTTATTGAAAGAGTAGCGTTGGCACTCTTACAGGTTCGTTCCCTCGAACGAAGCAACACCACAAGCAGACCTCCCGGAACCTACGGGGCAGTAACGAGGAGCCAACAGATGAGTGTCCAATGAACCCCCTTGCCAACACCCCCAACGACTATGGCACGAGGGTGTCTGCCAAGCGCTTGTCGAACAGCCCTATCGCCTGGAACTGCCCCGCAGGGAATGCCAAAAGGCTCGAGTATTAGCTGCGCTAAACTGCAAAGGTAGCTAATACGGGATAATGGTACCCGAGCCCCTATGCACTCGACAACCTGCTTCCACAAGTCAGTCCGAACTTCCTCGTCCCCCTGCACTGCCTGGCTACATCTTTTTTTCGGACGAATATGCTTCTTTTCGTTCGATTTTTGATCATCCTGCTATCAGCATCTTTAGCCCCGGAAGAAGGCTCGATAATAGGCACATTGCATCAGCTAATCAGGCTTGGCTGAGTGCTAGGTGTTTAATCAATTGTTACAGTACCCCCCCAATTCACCAAAAGTGGATCGATCGTAATCGAGCATAATCGTTTGGATTAGAATGCAAAGAATCTGTGGCGATAATCTGCATCGTAGTGCAATCGAGCTCAAGTCGCTTTCAGGGGGGGTAGGTGAATTGGCTCACTGATATACATTTCGGCGACTCAGCGGAACACGTACAAGAAAAAGGGAGGTATACCGTCTTCGGAATGGATGCAAAAAATACTGGAATGCAGTATGACAGCTTACAGGATACTGGAATTTTATCCAAACTCCTTCCTAAAAGCAGTCATAATGGTGATGAAGACATGTTGGGTTACTGATGAGGGTTCAATGTCAACCGTCAGCTTCTGAACTGAATGAAACCCACATGCAACAAAAAACACCAGTCTTAATGGAACAAAACGACATCTCACAAAGCCCCGTGTTGAACAACAACCATACAGCGGCACTTTTCATGCTTAGCCCGACGGTGGTTACCCAAAGGTGTTGCATTGGACTAGCTAAGCGTTACTGGTTGACCGTTGCGACGAATGGGGCTTCCTTCTCCTCCCAAGTAAACTTCGTGGGTGAGCTGGGTTGTTTCCCAAGTGGAGGAAAAAGGAGTTTCCCTTGACATCCGAGCAAAACAACTGCTGTGTAGGAGACATAAAAGTTAAAGGGAAAACGACAAAGTGGATTCTATATAACTGGATTACGACAAAGTGGATTATAATCCACTTTGTCGCCAATCCACTTTGTCGCCTAATCCACTTTGTCGCCTAATCCACTTTGTCGCCTAATCCACTTTGTCGCCCCGTATGGGGCATTTGTGGGAGGGTCACAAGGTGGTCCTTTGGGTACCTCAGGGGCCTCCCGAGGGGGGTCAGGGAGACCATGGGGGCTGCATATGCACGTTTGAACAAGAGATTGTGAGAGAGCCTAACTACTTCAAAGTACCACCAGCTAAATCAAACGAGGAACAAAGATGCGGGAAACAGAGCAGTTGGTCGCTCGTATTGGCTTCACTGGCACCGAACTGGAGAGACTCGCGTTTGCCGCCGGGGAGATTCTGACAGTTGTATCGCGTAAGGGGGGGAAGGTCGTTTACTGCAGTGTTTGGTTTTGAGAGAGTTTCACAGCTTCGATGAAAGGCAACAAGAGAAGCAGGAGCAAGAGCAGCACCAGCACAAACAGCAGTGAGCAGCAAATCAGCAGGAAGTAATCAGTTACTGTGTTGTTGGCGGGATTGTCGCAGCTTCAGGGAAATCAGCAACAGCAGCAGGAGCAAGAGTGGCAAGGCAGCAAAACCAAGCACATGAACCTGGAGAGTGGGTACTGGCATTCACAGTACACTGATCGGAGTCATTTTCGGGTTTGCCGCCCTTTGCTTCCAGCACTTGTCCGCACTTCCATTCCAGCATTCCAATTCCGCTGATCAGAGGCGATCAAGAGTGATGCCAAGTAAATGTTCAGACACGGAAGAAACTTGCAAAGTGAACGAGATGGCAGAGTTGGTTACCGTGTTGACGACAATAAGGATTCGGTACTCGCACCTGCGAATCGAAGGCACCCTTCTTACGAAGGAAAATGTGGATTCAGAACCTTGCATATATCTCTGTGCTTGTAGGCCCCCAGGTACCCGTGACCCGTGCGCGACAGCGTGAATTGTGAAGACGAAAGGCCCATTTTTCACGTTTGAGAGTCTCAAAGAAACGGGGAAATCTTTTGAAAGGGTCCCCCCAACACAATTTTGTGTTGAGCCGCGACGAAGTTGGACGAGAGGCGCAAAAATTGTGATGCCGTTTCGCGGTAAAAAGACGGACCTAAACTCATTTTTGATGGTTTTAATGAACGCAAACAGCTCAAAATAGTCACTTTCCCTGTGGATTATTACTGGATTATGATCCACTAATAATCCACTTTGTCGCGACAAAGTGGATTATAATCCAGTTTGTCGCGACAAAGCGGATTATGAATCCACTTTGTCGTAATCCAGTTATATAGAATCCGTTTTGTCGTTGACCCAAGTTAAAATATCCGCAGATCGTCGTTTTATCCAAAACCCAAAGACGGTATGCAAAGGAGTTGTCTTATGTGAGCTTTCTCACTTACTTTGGAGGGGCAGAGTGAAACCACAGATGGACTGAAGCTTGGTTGCTCGTTTCCACGTATTTGGAATGGGGGGGATAAATTGTTGAACTAAAGCTATCACAATGGAAAGGTGTGCTGCTCAACAACGTTCATTGGCTGTGCTGCATGCCACGTGTCTGGGGCAGGATTCGTTGAGCGATAAGTAAAAATATGACAACATAATTGGTTCCGGTTTACGAATGCCGACGGGTCAGAGCTTTGGAATTCGAGTATATCAAAAAGGTGCAAGTAGCTGTCAAAGTGTCAGTCGGTGTGTGGGGTTTGTACATAGGTGTCTCCGTGGAAGGACTTGGCCGTCGGCCAGTTTGCGGAATACTCAACTTGATTATCGAGTACAGTGATGAGCGGATGCGACTGACTCCGATGCTGAAAAGATGCGACTTCCCAAATGCCCCACCAGTTCTTATAGGATGTATGTCCCTGCTCAGTAATGCAGAGTCGGAGGCTGTTTCTCATGCTGTGAAACGTGAGGTCCCGAGGACCCGCCTCTGGAAGCAATACGTCAGAAACTGATCGTCGTAAGTGAGGGTTTGATGCGACCATCGGGTCTCCAAGGACATGGAAGAATTTCGGGAGGAGTTTCAGGTTGTGTTGCTTTCGTTAACGCACACAGCGCAGATTTGGACGCATTGCTTTTTGCACACACCGAATGATTTTTGTTTCCCTAGAGGTTTGGTAAACTTGCAATTCTGAAGTTTAGCTCTCTAGCGAGCTACGGGGTAGCCATAGGCGGCTCGCAGGACAACAGGGCTTACAAATTCCGGACTGAGCAACACGTTTCCTGTTGACTCGCAAGAGTGTCAGCCGTGTACTTCGGAAAACTTGTCGTGTTGCAGGAAAAGGTCCAAAAGATTCTTCGGGAAACTAGGTTTGCTGGATGCCTCACGAAATACTGTGAGATTACTGTGAGAGGGCATTTATGTTTCAAACACGGGTTCCACTTTTGAAGCAGGTATCAGATTCCAGCTGGAGATGGATACTTTCTTTTGGCTCTTACCAATGGCATGGGCTTGGAGTATTTAGCAGATTTCTTTCAACAACAGTCCGTATTGCAGATTAGATGGCAGTGTCTGTGGGGAAGATCTCCAGGATGATGACAATGCTTGTTGTCTACTGGATGTGTCCATCTTCGGGAAGTGTGTTCCGGACATATTTATTCTGCGAGGACTGCGAGGACTGTAGGTAGAACTCACAGGCATCATCAAGTCAGCTGAGGAAAATCTTAAAGGAGCCAATGAAGGTGATGTGGAGAAGAAATCACCGTGCTGCTGTGTTGGAGAGACCATCGAGGATGTCTTTAGACTAGCTGTTCGAGAATCAACTGTGGCTTCAGATACACAAATTGCTTCTTCCAAGCGTACAGCTGCCTGTGACAGCTCACGCACACGGGCTCGTCTCTGTATACGGTGGTCATAAGCAAGAGCAAAAAGCTCGACAGCAGTATTTAACAGGATTGTTAAACTGCTTACAAGGAGCAGTCCCTCGCCTACCTGTGTAAAGTGCTCGTAACTGGCACGGTCATGTTGCCAAATGGCAATCGTTGAAAAGACTACACTCAATATCGTCGCAACAGCTGCAGTACAAGAAAAGACAGTGTTACATGGTGCCGAGAAGGGGCGGTAGATAGCAAGATACATCACAAGGAGTAACAGAGAAAGGCAAACTAATCCATTTCTTACAGTGCACTCCATGAGACTCGTTCCCTGCCATGCAGCAAGCATAGAGATGGAAATAATGTTTGCAGTTTCCCAGCAGACGATACTTATGGCAACCTGTACCATATTTTTCGGAAAAATTCCCCTCATCGCAATCCAGTGCAATCAGTTCGCCGAAAGCAAAAGTGTACAGATGCCGTCTCCACCCCTGCAAAGGTGTGTCAAGAAGTGCTTTTGACTCTTCTGATGTATGAAAAGGCACCTTTGCCTGCGAGTCCTCAGGGTAGAGCAATGGGTCCTCGATGTAAATGACCCTCAACGAAACATGTCTGACAACAAGGCGATGCAGCAAGACAGGCACCAACACAGCACACATACAGCCGCACCTAGAGAAATCAAACCAGGGCCAGCATAAAGGGTGAGGAACATGCCCCCGAGACTGGTACCGGGAATTAACAAAATGAAAGGGATTGACAACAGCCCAGGTGACGACACGAGCCCGGACGCTTTTTCTGAAGTCAACTTGAACACGTGTTGAACAATGAACACGACAACACGAAGGACTATAGAGCAGATACCAAATGGTACGATGCCAAAAGGGGGGGGGGGGGGGGTTTGGGCAGATGTTTTCTGGTATAGTCAGATACTGGGCATGTGGGGTATAGGACCCATACCCCCCCAGAAACCATGTTTTCGGGCCGATTTTGGGGTCCAATGCCCTCGGAGAACCTTTTTATGAGCGCAAAACTCAGTTGTTGTGGACTTTGAGGCCCCAGGTAGGGTTACGACTGTACAATGGCTACGGCGGCAGCACCCACCCAGAACAGGAACTTAACTCTGTTCTCAGAATGCGTGACTCGTAAATGCGTTTCGTTCGAAGAATTGGCTCAAAAATTTGCAAGGCAAGACGCACACGAAGTACGATAGGTCACAGGGCTCCATGCGGAGACACTTTAGAGCGACGAGAGCCTTTCTGATGAAAGCTGCAGGAGTTGACCCGATTGCGCCCGGCGTCTCTGTACAGAGGGCGACCGACAAAGGTGACCCATGAGGCAGCAGGCATTCGACGATCACGTGGAGGCAACCACCGACGTCGTGGGTCACGGAAAAGCTGTCGTGCACAAGACGTTCGTCGCACAAATCCTTCTAGCACAGGCTGGTGGACGAAGAAGGCCAACTAACGGCAAAGGTGTCGTTCACCACGTACCGCCAGCTACGTGGTGCCCGGTTCGAACACCTGGCCGGACGTGTGCGACACCTGCAGAAGGGAACACGATTAACCATCGCCTTCGTGAGGTTACCAGCAGCAAACTCACTTCTTTCGATCCGACAAGCCGATTTCTGCCAATAAAAGTTGCCAATACTGCCAGAAGAACCTGGGGTCAGCTTTTTTAACAACCAGGGGCCTCGCCTCCTTGATGATTGATTTGCGTTGGACGACAGGTGACTCGATCCAACTTGGGGAACTGTTTTAGCTGGTGTACAGTGGGTTTCACACTGGATTTGCGGGTGTCACACTGGATTCCGCACTGGCTTTTTGGGTGTCAGTGGATTTCACGCTGGATTTGCGGGTGTGGCACACTGGATCTAGCAGGTGTGCCCACGCCCGACACTTTGGCCGCACAGTTAACACCCCCACACGATGCTGGAGTGCACCGTGCGGGGCCTCGAAACCCACAGAAACAGAGTTTTGCGCTCAGAAAAAGGCTCTCCGAGGGCATTTGGCCTCAAAACCGGCCCGAAAAAATGGTTTCTGGGGGGATATGGGTCCCATACCCCACATGCCCAGTATCTTACTATGCCAGAAAACATCTGCCCAAACCCCCCCCCCCCCCCCCCCCCTTTTGGCATCGTACCAAATATTAGAGGGTTGGCCAACACCACTCCTTTTGCATGCCATAGATGGTCAGATCCGAGTTTGAGCAGTGAGGGATGCAAGATTTGCTTAAGTTCTCCAGATTTCCCGACGTCAAAACGGTCGAGCTGTGTGTTTTGTGTCTGAACTCAAGGCAT
Organism: Diplonema papillatum; assembly: GCA_030068145.1. Classification (NCBI taxonomy): domain Eukaryota; phylum Euglenozoa; class Diplonemea; order Diplonemida; family Diplonemidae; genus Diplonema; species Diplonema papillatum. The sequence goes on along the minus strand of JAPJBO010000457.1, from coordinate 128,036 downwards.
CGAAGCCACAATGCAACCCATTTGTAGGTGGTGCGAAAGGCTTACAAACCGCGATTGAAGTATGCCTGAAAGGTTAGTGCTCCTTCCCCTTTTGTTCCGAATCAGGTGGTCCTCGTAGAGTACAGACGGTTTCTGATTTTCGGTATGTTTTCCGAGACAGCTTCCCAGCGAAGACAACTCTGCACAGGACGTGACTCCAAAGAGAGGGACGAAAGGGGCCATGCAGTGAGCAGTTCCTGGGACGGCGTGGCCTGTCGAGTCACTTCTTCGGTCAGCCATACAGGGAACATGAGGCGGTCAGTGCGGTCAGTCATAATATTATCGCGGTCACATCGACTAGCTTAGTAAAGGGCCAATTCAGCTGAAGGTGCAAGACCAACAATCGAAGGCCTAAAAATACTCGACGCAGCTGCTTCGACTCCGAATGGAAGGGGGGAAATATAGAGGTACCTACCCCCCCCCGTGTTTAAGATCGCGTTTTTCCGTGTTTAAGATCGCCCCCCAAAAAAACCGATCTTATACACGGGGGGGGACGATCTTAAACACGGGGGGGGACAAAAACACCCCAAATTTTTTTTCCCGCTGCGCGGGGCCTTGAACTCGTGTGTCCGTGGCTTAGAGGACCGAAACACGGCGCAGACGGGACCAATGCGGTGTTGAGCACATACCCATTCCAAGCACGTTCTTGCAATCCCCCCACCCCCCAGTGCTGATGCTTAGGCCCCAAAACTCGGCATCGTTGTCAGCCGGACGGTAAGTGGGGTTTTGGGGCTGTTTTGGGGTGTCTCCCAGAGGGGTAAACGTTGCTTACGTTTGTTTGGGTTTTCTTTTGTGAATGTCAGGGTGCAAAGACGAGCCTGCCCACAGAGCACTTTTGAAGGCAGAATCTATGTCTGCATCTGTGATTGCCAAGTATGAGTCCGCGAGCCACTTGCACACCTCGTCACGGGTTGGCGCACTGTTTTCTGCAACAAGCTGTTGCGAGGACCAGTCTATCCACTTGGAACGAAGAAGTCGTCGCACCTTCAGATTGCAGGCTCTGGTCGCCAACATTCAAGTGACCTGACGTGTTCGGAGGTATAATGAACACCAGCCAGCCCCGCGATCTCGCCTCCTTCACGACAGGAATGCTGTAGTGCGACTTGTACCCATCCACCATTACGAGAAGCCCATACTTCCCTGAGGGGAAGCTGGGTAATGTACAGATGTACTCGAGCATTACTTCGTAGTCGCATCGGATTGCCGAAAGGGAATGCGTGAACATTCCGCAACCCGGATGCAGAGATCTGAAGTGGTGACACATTGACGATCCTGTTGACCATGTCCACAGGCCCCGGATGATGCAGTCGTCTCTTTTTGAAGGAAGGGTTGACCCTTGAAACGCTTCACGCGGGGACAGGGTTAACTATCCTGGAAAGCTGCACTTTCTTCGTGTAGTAGGGTGTCTTGTGGATGTGCATGGAAAAAACAGGGGAGATCTCATTCTCTTGCATCGGGCCGTACCGTTAACCGCAATAGGTCTCCTAGGCTAAAAGCCTCTGGCCGACAGAACAATGTAGGTAAGGGAAGTCGGCAAACTGGATCCGTAACTTCCCCCGCGGCAGCGTTTAAAAAAGACAAGGTTTTGACCCTGCATGGTATCTCCCAACTTGGGGGGTCCAACAGATATTTTTCCCGCCAGAACCTCCCAGAGAAAAAGTACCCCAAAAAAAAAAATCCGCTGCGCGGGGCCAAAAAACCCCCCCACAGTAAAAATGCCGGGACATCAGTCCCGACCACCCTCTTCACCCAACTCACCGCGCCCGACCTGTCGAGTTGCTTCGGCATTTTTGTTGAACGCTTACGCCCGCCACTAAACCCAGGGTTACCTGTGTTTCGTGTGGGCTACAGCACATTTACCTCCTTTGATCTATCGCAACTGGCAGTCTCCTCAAGCATTTCCTACAAAGCAGGTGCTTATACAAAAAAAAACTTTCCCGCTGCGCGGGACCCCACCCCACTCCCCCCCCCGTGTATAAGATCGCCCTCATTTCTCAAAAAACCCGATCTTATACACGGGGGGGGAGGGCGCGATCTTAAACACGGGGGGGGGGGTAGGTAAGGGGCAAATACAATACAAACACAATCTGATTTGTTCTTCGCTTATACCACCGTGTGTTGTTTTCTCACTCAGGACTTTTGACCTGTTGTGTTTGTGTGATTTGTCGTGTAGGGGTAGACCCGCATGACCTCACGTCCGTTCAACACGTGGTTCGGTAGTTACAGCACTTTGGATCCCTTCTGTTCTTTGTCGGGCAGCATCGTCGAACATTTCCTTTCAAGCTGGCGCTTATGTAAAAAAAAAGCATACCCGACAACTAATCCCAAGAAGAGCGGCAAGGTTTGCTCCCGAAGTCCCAGTGAGAGCTCCTCCAACAACCGAACTGTAAATGACAGCGTGAACTGCAGAACTGCTCGACTCTGCATCTGTACCAGATACAGCATTTGCGCCAAGAGGTGGAGCTGCAGTCTCAGAATTGGGCGAGGAAGGAAGTGTACTGAGCGCATCGGGCGGTACGTCGGAGAGAGAAGGAACTGATGACATGTCCGAAGGCAGTACAAGTGGTTGTGCAGTTGTGTCTGGTGGTAACGTTTCAGGAAAAGGAGACGGAATTGCGGATGGGGGTAGTTCTACTGTGGTGGGTGCTGCAGGTACCGATGAAGACGGGACACCGGTGAATGGTGCATTCGTTGTAGAGGTCATAGTGATTGGAGCACTTGTAACAGGTGCCGAAGTGATTGGGGCAGCAGTGAAAGGTGCATCTGTTGGTGTCGCAGTGGGTACATGTGTATCAGGTACCGATGTAGACGGGACACCGGTGAACGGTGCATTCTACCGGCGGCATGCGTACCGGAATTTATGCGGGGCTCTTGCATCAGCAAAGTATGTCCACATTTGGGGCAGCCAGACGCTATAATTATTATAGTATTGTATCCTCGTACTTCCTGCAACAGTGATTCGACTGTCGTCTGGACTCGGATACGCACAGGGTGGATCACTTTACGTGCACTACAGTGAGTTTGCTAAAAAAGCAAATACGCAGTGGGTTTTGGTCGGTGTCTGCGTCTGCAGTTTCCCGAAAGAATCGTCCGCACACTAGGTGGGGCGCTGCCTTGCGAGCGTGTGGTGGTGGTGGTGCTCTCCGAGAGTGTCTTCGAACGTCTGCGGGTGGACGGGGATCAGAGTGTGGTGAAGGTGTGCTCGGCGGCGGACCTTGGAGAGGCAGGGGACGGGTTGCTGCCCGCGTACGACGTGCCGCGCCGCCGCGACTGAGGGGACAGTAGCACGCTGCGGGTCGAGTGCGAGGCGGTGGGGCTGAGGTAGTACGACCCCGTGCACGAGACTTGGCTGTTGCCCCACGACCCGGCGACCGAGCAATTGCGCGGGAGCAGCGGCGCCAGGCGGGCGTGGCTCGACGCCGCGGCCGCGAAGCTCAATTGATCCGTCGACGGCGCCTCGCTGACGGGGGACCACAGAAGCGGCGTCGAGTGCTTCCCCGTGAACTGCGAATCCCGTACTTCGAGCACGTCGTCGGAATGCGTCTCCGTCTCGATCGTCAGCGGCTGGATCTTCCTCCGGCAGGCTTTCGACGTAGTCGGAGTCGTGGCGGTCGCGGATTCAGCACCCGTCGTCTCCGCGAGGCGCGCCCGCCGCTTGTTCACCACCACGAAGAACACCACCCCGAAGCAAAACACACACTTCGACAGCACCGTGTAAGCCGCGAGTACGAACGACAAATCACTCAGGTTCGCCCCCCAGTGGTTCATGGGGTCGCTCGAAAAGCAAGCGACCGCTGCCGTGCCCAAGCCGACGCAAGCCAGGACGTTCACGACGATCTCGAACCCGTTCACGAACGGTAGGCGGTGCGGCAAAAGCCTGGCAAGATGCACGCCGTAGAGGAAATTGGCGACGAGGAGGGCTACTTTTTTGTATCCGCACTGTATCCAGGTCTCAACGTAGACTGCTTCGATGAAGGCGAAGCAGAGGGACAACGCGCATTCGAACACGAAAAGGAAGAAGACCGCCGTCGGGAGGTACTGCTGGAAGAGGCAGCCGTGCCGCTCGACCGAGCTTTGCCACAAGGAAACCCATTCCCCGGGCCCGAGAAGCCACGCCCAGCGGGTGCTTTTAGGGTCGAGGACGTACGCGGCTTTGTTCTCATCGACTACTGTTTGGATTGTCTTCAATGCAAGGAACGGCATGACGACGACACTCATCAAAGCAGCGAAGCCGAGAAACCCTTCAGTTGCATCGTCTGCGTGTAACAGGAGCACAACGCCGCACGAGCAGAACCCTTGGTACAACATGGTGAACACCATGATCGACCAGCCTAAAACGCTGACGACCCCTGCTTTGTGCCCTTCGTACGGGATGCCGAAGCCCCCCCGGATCACTTCGTTCGAACACAGCGGCGTTATCGCCAAGCGGAGAACGACCCCTGCAATCACGATCGCGGTGTTCCCAACCAAACAACCCGACAACGCTCCGTTTCGGCCGGAGAGGGTCAGCTTCGTCGGCGAGATCAAGATGGGCAGGTCGTTCTCGTCTTCGCGGACGAAGCACCGCCCCGTCAACACCGTCAGGCGCGCAGCGCCCGGCGACGCGCCTCCGGCGGTCGCAGCGATCGCGGTTCCCGCGACGAGCACCGTCTCACCTCCGTTTTCTTCCAAGTCGGCCATCGGGACTGGCTCGTCCGGCAGCGACTGCTCTGCTGCCGCCGCCTCCGACGAATCCTTCGGCGCCTGCGTCGCCCGCGGGCTCCCGACTTCCCCTTCGAAGGTCGACGGAAGCTCTGTCGCTGGCGGCTGCGTGGACGGCACGAACGTTAAGGTCGGGGAAGCTGTCGGTGGCGGCTCCGTTGGCGGGGCGACCGACAGCGGGGACACTGTAGGTGGCGCCGTCGGTTGTGGTGGTACGGACGTAGATGGTGCCGTTGTAAGTGGTCCTGATGTTGCTGGTGCCGACGTAGCTGGTGCCGAAGTTGCTGGTGTCAATGTATCTGGTGCTGATGTAGCTGGTGCCGATGTAGCTGGTCCTGATGTAGCTGGTGCTGATGTATCTGGTGCTGATGTTGCTGGTGCTGATGTACTTGGTACCGACGTAGCTGGTGCCAATGTAGCTGGTGCTGATGTTGCTGGTGCTGATGTAGCTGGTGCCGATGTTGCTGGTGCTGATGTATCTGGTGCTGATGTTGCTGGTGCTGATGTATCTGGTGCTGATGTTGCTGGTGCTGATGTACTTGGTACCGACGTAGCTGGTGCCAATGTAGCTGGTGCTGATGTTGCTGGTGCCGAAGTTGCTGGTGTCAATGCTGGTGCTGACGTAGCTGGTGCTGATGTAGCTGGTGCCGATGTACCTGGTGCTGATGTAGCTGGTGCTGATGTAGCTGGTGCCGATGTTGCTGGTGCTGATGTATCTGGTGCTGATGTTGCTGGTGCTGATGTACTGGTACCGACGTAGCTGGTGCCAATGTAGCTGGTGCTGATGTTGCTGGTGCTGATGTATCTGGTGCTGATGTTGCTGGTGCTGATGTACTTGGTGCCGACGTAGCTGGTGCCAATGTAGCTGGTGCTGATGTTGCTGGTGCCGATGAAACTGGTATTGAAGTAGCTGGTGTCGATGTACTTGGTGCCGACGTAGCTGGTGTCGATGTATCTGGAGCTGCTGTTGCTGGTGCTGATGTGCCTGGTGCTGATGTAGCTGGTGCTGATGTAGCTGGTGCTGATGTTGCTGGTGCTGATGTAGCTGGTGCTGATGTTGCTGGTGCTGATGTAGCTGGTGCTGATGTAGCTGGTGCTGATGTAGCTGGTGCTGATGTAGCTGGTGCTGATGTAGCTGGTGCTGACGTAGCTGGTGCTGTTGTAGCTGGTGCTGATGTAGCTGGTGCTGATGTAGCTGGTGCTGATGTAGCTGGTGCTGATGTAGCTGGTGCTGATGTAGCTGGTGCTGACGTAGCTGGTGCTGATGTAGCTGGTGCTGATGTAGCTGGTGCTGACGTAGCTGGTGCTGTTGTAGCTGGTGCTGACGTAGCTGGTGCTGATGTAGCTGGTGCTGACGTAGCTGGTGCTGATGTAGCTGGTGCTGACGTAGCTGGCGCTGTTGTAGCTGGTGCTGACGTGGCTGGCGCTGTTGTAGCTGGTGCTGACGTAGCTGGTGCTGTTGTAGCTGGTGCTGACGTAGCTGGTGCTGATGTAGCTGGCGCTGTTGTAGCTGGTGCTGACGTAGCTGGTGCTGTTGTAGCTGGTGCTGACGTAGCTGGTGCTGTTGTAGCTGGTGCTGACGTAGCTGGTGCTGATGTAGCTGGTGCTGACGTAGCTGGTGCTGTTGTAGCTGGTGCTGACGTAGCTGATGTAGCTGGTGCTGACGTAGCTGGTGCTGATGTAGCTGGTGCTGACGTAGCTGGTGCTGATGTAGCTGGTGCTGACGTAGCTGGTGCTGATGTAGCTGGTGCTGACGTAGCTGGCGCTGTTGTAGCTGGTGCTGACGTGGCTGGCGCTGTTGTAGCTGGTGCTGACGTAGCTGGTGCTGTTGTAGCTGGTGCTGACGTGGCTGGTGCAGATGTAGCTGGCGCTGTTGTAGCTGGTGCTGACGTAGCTGGTGCTGTTGTAGCTGGTGCTGACGTGGCTGGCGCTGTTGTAGCTGGTGCTGACGTGGCTGGCGCTGTTGTAGCTGGTGCTGTTGTAACTGGTGCTGACGTAGCTGGTGCTGTTGTAGCTGGTGCTGACGTGGCTGGCGCTGTTGTAGCTGGTGCTGATGTAACTGGTGCTGACGTAGCTGGTGCTGTTGTAGCTGGTGCTGACGTAGCTGGTGCTGTTGTAGCTGGTGCTGACGTAGCTGGTGCAGATGTAGCTGGTGCTGACGTAGCTGGTGCAGATGTAGCTGGTGCTGACGTAGCTGGTGCAGATGTAGCTGGTGCTGACGTAGCTGGTGCAGATGTAGCTGGTGCTGACGTGGCTGGCGCTGTTGTAGCTGGTGCTGTTGTAACTGGTGCTGACGTAGCTGGTGCTGTTGTAGCTGGTGCTGACGTAGCTGGTGCAGATGTAGCTGGTGCTGACGTGGCTGGCGCTGTTGTAGCTGGTGCTGTCGTAGTGGGCACATGTGTATCAGGTACCGATGTAGACGGGACACTGGTGAATGGTGCATTCGTTGTAGGGGTCACAGTGGTGGGTGTACTAGTATCAGGTGCCGAAGTGAGAGGAACAGTGGTGGGCGAAAGTGTGCAAGAGGGATTTTCGCACAGACAAGTGGCGTACACGCTTGCACAACCTGGACCTGAGTACATATTGAAGACGTACAGATTGCCTGTCGGATGATATATGAAGCAAGCAGCGGCTCCTCCTATGACTGTTCCATTCGAAGTTGACGTCGCCGGGCCTGGATTGACAGGCACAATCCCGAGCGCATCGGCTGCTTCTCGGCATCTGTCTCGATCAAAGATCATATAGGACATAGGGCACATTTCTTCAACTGTCTCCTGGTAGAAACAGTGCCCGTTCACCTGGGATATTATACACACCGCAAGAAGTGACACCCCTTTCATTGCCAGGAAGTTGTTGTTGGGCTATAATTGCTCTTGTTTCGGTTCTGCGAACTCGATAGTGCAATTTCTTTAGGGGGGTTCCTGTGTTGTAGGAGCTGGACACTGCTAGTACACTGCGTACAAGCTAGCGTAGCTGGTAAAGGCACATTTCACATTTCTGAAAGCTCGTCCGACCGAGCACCTCGCAATTTCCGAGTTTGTAGGCGATGTTACTCGGTAGCACGCTTGGGAGATTCGCGTCACATATGGGCATGCACGCATTGCAGTGATCGGGGGTGGCAATTTGGGGTCTTTTTGGGGCCTTCTGGGGAACCTCGTGGGTCCTGGGTCCACGCGGAGACATCCTTTCGGCGTTGGCTCCTTCTCGGTGCAGTTGAGTCCGAGCAGGGTTCTGTTGAAGTCGGGTCCTCTCGGGCTTTCTGATATCAGCTTGGGTTGGCTCAGGAAGGTCGGCTCTATCCTAGCGGACAACTACCTTACCTGTACATATATGCGTTCTGGCAAAAACTTCGACCTTCACAGGGCAGTTTGCTGTGTGCGGGAGTTCCGGTCGTAAGTGAATTGAGATTCCCGCTTTGCAAAATGTGTCAAAAAGGATGAGAGGGAATGAACAGGAAGGGCAAAACCCAGAACAAGGAGGAAGGAAATAATGGGAGAGCTGGTCAAAATTGACACCCACTAGAAATACAAAGGTTTGTTTATTTAGAAACATGGGCATAACATGTGCCTTCGGTTCAGTTGAGTAGACTCGGGGGATAATGTGTTCACGCAAAGAAGTGACTCGTAAACAGCTTTCAATATAACAGTCGTATTTTGACCACTTTGTCATAATTGGTGAATTGAGAGCAGCGGGTTGGGGAGGACAATTTTCAATTATGAGAAAGACTGAGGCACCTAGGGGGGAGGTGTGCAGAATGAAAAAGAAAATGAGAGAGACGATGCAAAGAAAGTTTGAAATTGCGAGCAGCAGAATGGGTTCTGGTCACAAGACACCAATGCGAAGCCAACACATCGCTGTATAAGGAAACGTTCGAAACGGTATCTTGTCTGGCTAATTGCTTTAAAAGTGATGTGGCACATTGGTGTTGTCTTGCGATAATGGAGATAAAGAAATGCGTAGTTTTGTTTTATTATTTTACTTGTTTGTTGTCGACAACATATTGTGGTAAAGGTGCCATTCAGATGTAGATCTAAAGCCGCCCACGTCAAATTTTATTGAGCATTGAGTTCTTTTGAGTACATGAACCAACATGGATTAACATGCACTTGTTAAGCAGCGGCTGCCAAAACTTTGCCGTGACACCTATTTGATGCAAGGAAAAGGAGAAGACAAGAAGGAGACTGTGGGAATGCTAGCTCGACTTATTTTGTCACCATATTGAACCAGAGCTGTCTTGCTCTAAAATTGCTTTAAAACCATTTCGTGCTTGTCAAGCTGTCACTTTTTCCTTGTCTGTTGCTAACACTACAATGAGGTACCTCGGCTTGCAACGATTACGCTTTGAAGCAAGGCTGACACGCAGCTTCCAAAGGGTCTGCCTGTAAGCAACTGTACCTGCTACTCGTTATGTGCAGATCAATGACAAATGTGAGGCAATGCTCTTGGTACCCACAAACCCCCTGATTGCGTAGTCTTTGTGTTTTAGCGGAGTTTTGTGAAACGGCGGGGGCTACATTTTATAAGGGTACCAGATTATTCGCTCCTGAGGCAAGTCGCGGTGGAGTCTAGTGGCCGACTCACCAAGAGGTAGCGAGGTGCAACTCGTCAGGCTCCGCTCTTTGCGTGGGTCAAACGCCCATACAAACAGTTGAAAGAGCGAAGGTCTCGGATTGGCTCTCTTGTCCAGATGCATAGAGGAATGCCTGCGTTCGAACGACTGATATGTAGAAGTCCTCTTTCACGTAGCCCATGTATAATGAATGTCAGTTCGACATTTACCTGGTACACCTTGTGCTATCCACATGAACTTCAGTATAAACAATAGTTTGCTGCATATAGAGCATCGAAACGTAGCCCTACCCCGTATTGCGTTTTCCGCGTAGTTCTTGAGCACTTCGCTTTTTTCGTTTTCGGGGGTAGGCTAGAAAGCAGAACAGGTACCAACAGCTGCAAATCTCCTGAAAATGACAGAGATTGGGCAGCCTGTTCGCAAGAATTGCTATCCTGTGACTGAGAAAACCTCCGATCTCCAACAACGATTCGTTTCGTTTGTCCTTTAGCAAAGGTCCCGCTTGACTCGCAAACGGTGGCCACGCCCACGTCTCTGTGATAGAGTCATGTAAAGGAGGAACGCCTTTGACACTTCACCTGTACGAGCACAAGGATGCAAGCGTGAAAAAAGTTGGAGGTGGAAGCTTTTCATCGCCGATGAGGAGAAGCTCAGTACATGGTTGATGTTGATGCCTTTCAGCCTGGGGCAGTGGTAAATTTTCGTCATGTCCGGAAGAATATATGCTTCTTTGCGTTCACATGAGCTGGGAAATCACGAGTGGTACCCTTGCAGAGGATAGAAGATGTGTCTTATTTTCCCCGGGTTCTTGTACCTCTCAAGAACAATCTAAACCAACCAATCGAGAAGGGTGCCCATGCCCTTACCTCAGGGCGGACTTTTGGAGGATCTCCTGTGCTCCGCCTGCTGTAGAACGAAACAGAACTCGTAGTTCAGCAACTGTAGTAACATAGCTTGTTTTTCGGCAAGTAGTTGAGTAAAACCGAGTCCCTGCTGTCAGTTTTGTAGTGTACGGCCTTCCCGAACTTAAGAGCCGTGTACAAATGTCTGTTTCTAGCTGGTCGAGACTGCAGGCACTGTGCATTTCGAACACCCAGCATACCTGGGAAGTTAGAGGGAAGTAGAGAAGAAAAGAAGAAGCAAAAATCAAGTACTCCACCATTGACGTAACGAAGCAGGCTGCCATCGGCAAATGTGCCTGCAAAAGCACGAACTACCGAAAATGAGCTACGAACAGGTCTGATTCTGGAAATACCGGGCGCTGAATCAGACTTTCATTGCATTCATTGCCATCGCTTTGACAGCAACAACTAGGCATCGAGAGTGTTTCTTTTTTGCTTCAGCTGCAATCATCACCCACCCCGCCTCCTGCTCTCTCATGAAGGGAGTCCCACTCCCGCATTGAGGGAGTCCCACTGCCGCATTGAGGGAGTCCCACTCCCGCATTGAGGGAGTCCCACTCCCGCATTGAGGGAGTCCCACTCCCGCATTGAGGGAGTCCCACTCCCGCATTGAGGGAGTCCCACTCCCGCATTGAGGGAGTCCCACTCCCGCATTGAGGGAGTCCCACTCCCGCATTGGGGGAGTCCCACTGCCGCATTGAGGGAGTCCCACTCCCGCATTGAGGGAGTCCCACTCCCGCATTGAGGGAGTCCCACTCCCGCATTGAGGGAGTCCCACTCCCGCATTGAGGGAGTCCCACTCCCGCATTGAGGGAGTCCCACTGCCGTATCGAGGGAGTCCCACTCCCGCATTGAGGGAGTCCCACTCCCGCATTGAGGGAGTCCCACTCCCGCATTGAGGGAGTCCCACTCCCGCATTGAGGGAGTCCCACTCCCGCATTGGGGGAGTCCCACTGCCGCATTGAGGGAGTCCCACTCCCGCATTGAGGGAGTCCCACTCCCGCATTGAGGGAGTCCCACTCCCGCATTGAGGGAGCCCCACTCCCGCATTGAGGGAGTCCCACTCCCGCATTGAGGGAGTCCCACTGCCGTATCGAGGGAGTCCCACTCCCGCATTGAGGGAGTCCCACTCCCGCATTGAGGGAGTCCCACTCCCGCATTGAGGGAGTCCCACTGCCGCATTGAGGGAGTCCCACTCCGCATTGAGGGAGTCCCACTCCCGCATTCACTCCCGCATTCGAACGACCGCAAAACCACTCCCGCAATCCGGAGTGGGAGTCCGGGGTGTAGTCTATCAGCAGGGGTGAACCGGCTCGCCGGTGCTGATTCAAGAAGAAAGAAGAAGAAGAAAAAAGAAAAAGGCCGCTCCTGGTCCAGGAACGTGACGGTCAACCACAGCTTGCAAAGCTTGAGTCGGAGGCAGCACAGTGCCACAACCCCGTCCGCTCTGCCCTGCGGCTGAGCGTCTCGACGAGCTTGTGTTCAGCGCGAGCGCCAAGCCCCAAGGTGCGCCAAGCCTTGATGCTTTAGTTTGGGAAATCGGTAGCCACTTGACCCGTAGGCCCGTGGCTCTGCAGTACCGCCGAACACGTGAAGCTTGGCTCCCGTGTAGCAGGCTTTCCCTGGTACCCATCTCCCTCTGTGCTGATTCAAGAAAAACGGGAGAATGCCTGAAGCGTATGTCTTTCTAACTAATTCGGACGCGAACGGGGGAGGAGCAACTTCTCTGGAAAGCACCCCCTGTTGCCAGCAGTCAGGTGTGCCGCGCAACACGGAGCGCGCTGTGGAAATGCGGCCTCAGGCGGGTTGCTGTGGAAGCAGGGTACAAAAAGAACGACAGGTTAAGGATTTCGAGCCCAATCCTCCCTGGGCTCGAGCGTTTTGAAACGCGTTGCAACGCGATTCCCTGTGAATATCGATATTCGAAGGCGGCTCTACGTGGCGTGGCAAAAATCCCCGGGAAAGATGTTGACAATATAAAGCATGTGTAACTGACGACAGACACTTGTCGTCGAGATGCTTGTTCATCAGTCATGCCGTGTGGTGGATGGCCACGACGGGTGAGCTACGGAGGCAGTCGAGATGCTTGTTCATCAGTCATGCCGTGTGGTGGATGGCCACGACGGGTGAGCTACGGAGGCAGTCGAGATGCTTGTTCATCAGTCATGCCGTGTGGTGGATGGCCACGACGGGTGAGCTACGGAGGCAGTCGAGATGCTTGTTCATCAGTCATGCCGTGTGGTGGATGGCCACGACGGGTGAGCTACGGAGGCAGTCGAGATGCTTGTTCATCAGTCATGCCGTGTGGTGGATGGCCACGACGGGTGAGCTACGGAGGCAGTCGAGATGCTTGTTCATCAGTCATGCCGTGTGGTGGATGGCCACGACGGGTGAGCTACGGAGGCAGTCGAGATGCTTGTTCATCAGTCATGCCGTGTGGTGGATGGCCACGACGGGTGAGCTACGGAGGCAGTCGAGATGCTTGCTGGCATGCTGTGTGGTGGATGGCCACGACGGGTGCGCTATGGAGGCAGTCGAGATGTTTGTTCATCAGGCATGCCATGTGGCTAGCGGAGGCAGTCGAGATGTCTGTTCAGCTAAGGCTTGCGTGTGGTGGATATGCCACAACGGGTAACTAGCAGAGGCAGTCGAGATGCCTGTTCATCTAAGGCTTGCCGTGTGGTGGATGGCCACGACGGGTAACTAGCGGAGGCAGTCGAGATGCCTGTTCATCTGCGGCTTGCCGTGTGGTGGATGGCCACGACGGGTAACTAGCGGAGGCAGTCGAGATGCCTGTTCATCTAAGGCTTGCCGTGTGGTGGATGGCCGCGACGGGGAACTAGCGGAGGCAGTCGAGATGCCTGTTCATCTAAGGCTTGCCGTGTGGTGGATGGCCACGACGGGTAACTAGCGGAGGCAGTCGAGATGCCTGTTCATCTAAGGCTTGCCGTGTGGTGGATGGCCACGACGGGTAACTAGCGGAGGCAGTCGAGATGCCTGTTCATCTAAGGCTTGCCGTGTGGTGGATGGCCACGACGGGTAACTAGCGGAGGCAGTCGAGATGCCTGTTCATCTAAGGCTTGCCGTGTGGTGGATGGCCACGACGGGTAACTAGCGGAGGCAGTCGAGATGCCTGTTCATCTAAGGCTTGCCGTGTGGTGGATGGCCACGACGGGTAACTAGCGGAGGCAGTCGAGATGCCTGTTCATCTAAGGCTTGCCGTGTGGTGGATATGCCACGACGGGTAACTAGCGGAGGCAGTCGAGATGCCTGTTCATCTAAGGCTTGCCGTGTGGTGGATGGCCACGACGGGTAACTAGCGGAGGCAGTCGAGATGCCTGTTCATCTAAGGCTTGCCGTGTGGTGGATGGCCACGACGGGTAACTAGCGGAGGCAGTCGAGATGCCTGTTCATCTAAGGCTTGCCGTGTGGTGGATATGCCACGACGGGTAACTAGCGGAGGCAGTCGAGATGCCTGTTCATCTAAGGCTTGCCGTGTGGTGGATGGCCACGACGGGTAACTAGCGGAGGCAGTCGAGATGCCTGTTCATCTAAGGCTTGCCGTGTGGTGGATATGCCACGACGGGTAACTAGCGGAGGCAGTCGAGATGCCTGTTCATCTAAGGCTTGCCGTGTGGTGGATGGCCACAACGGGTAACTAGCGGAGGCAGTCGAGATGCCTGTTCATCCAAATCTTGCCGTGTGGTGAATATGCCACGGCGGGTGAACACGGCGCCATCAGTCAGGCTTTGCCGCATCAGACGGGGTATGCTGTGGAGACGCGACCTTGGGAGACGAGCACCGCGATTCGCTGTCAGCGTCGAAGAGCTTCATGATGCGCTCTCCTATTTCGGCCTTGAACGTTTCCTCGAGTTGCTGGATGCTGCGTGCCGATGAGTTGCGGACGTTGACGCACAGCTGTTCGAGTGTTTCCAAGGCGTCAGCCACTTCGGCGCCTTCCATCTTCCTGTCCGACACTTCGTCTTCCAAGCGTTTGCTCAGTGCCTCCACCTTTCCAGTCAGATGAGACAAGGAACCGCCTCGAGGACTCTGTATGTGTGTTGGGTATTTTTTAGACTGACAGTCTGGCTTCTTTCTTTGTAGCGTTATAATTTATTTAGAGTTATAGTTCTATGGGAACGTGTCAGCTAGACTTTGGCGGACACTTAAGAAGCTCCCCCTCCCTCACCTTTATACTTTTTTGACGGATGGCAAATCATGGCTTTGTCCTACAGGCTACTGTGGACGACGCCCTCCCTCATTGAGGGAGTCCCACTCCCGCATTGAGGGAGTCCCACTCCCGCATTGAGGGAGTCCCACTCCCTCATTGAGGGAGTCCCACTCCCTCATTGAGGGAGTCCCACTCCCTCATTGAGGGAGTCCCACTCCCGCATTGAGGGAGTCCCACTCCCTCATTGAGGGAGTTCCACTCCCGCATTGAGGGAGTCCCACTCCCGCATTGAGGGAGTCACACCCCACTCCCGCATTGAGGGAGGACCCTCATTGAAGGAGTCCCACTCCCTCATTGAGGGAGTCCCACTCCCGCATTGAGGGAGTCCCACTCCCTCATTGAGGAAGTCCCACTCCCGCATTGGGGGAGTCCCACTCCCTCATTGAGGGAGTCCCACTCCCGCATTGAGGGAGTCCCACTCCCTCATTGAGGGAGTCCCACTCCCGCATTGAGAGGGTCCCACTCCCGCATTGAGGGAGTCCCACTCCCGCATTGAGGGAGTCCCACTCCCGCATTGAGGGAGGACCCTCATTGAGGGAGGACCACTCCCTCATTGAGGGCACTCCCTCAATGAGGGAGTGCCACTCCCGCACTGAGCGAGTGAGGCCCGCACAAACGACCGCAAAACCACTCCCGCAATCCGGTGTGGGAGTCCGGGGTGTGCTGTCGCCTCTTCCGCTCGATAGACCGCGATAGACCGACGGATGCAGCTCCGGGCAATTCTATGTAGCTCCAGGAGATAGGGAGGGACCAGATGGACCTTAGCACACCGTAGTGCGCCGTGGTTCACCGCAATAAACAGCGGCAGGCAGTTCGATGCAGTTCCAGGAGGGCTTTTGTAGTAAAATGTGGCATTGTGGACCTTTATAAGTGGCGATATCCAATCTCGATCGCGCAACGTTCGTGCCCCAGTGGCAGGGAGGTCCACCAGGCTCGCCCACGCCACGCCTTGTGCACAACACGGCTACAACACGAGGATGTAGCCCTGCTTAGGCCTATCTCATGCTGTAGACGGACTCAGGTGCGGGTTTGCGGGTTTGCAGGTGGTTGGGGGAAAAATCTTAGTTTAATGTTTAGGCAGAGCACTGCCTCTCATGCATGGTTGATGCTAGCATCAAGTCTTCTTTGAGGAATATGTCGTCTAGGAAAGGGATGCAAAATAGGAAATACAAAGTTGTAAAAGGGAGGGGTGTTGTTGGACGGGAAGAAAAACCACCCTCCCTTCCCCCTGGGACCTTGTCCAGACAAGCTTATTTCCGTAAGTCCCCTGGAAGGGTATTCATCTTGCCCCGACGCAATCTAAGTGATAGGTTTACCCTGGATGGCGCATACCGATACAAGCGATATACTGTCGCTCGCGGGGCTTCATGAACTTGAACTCGGCGACGAGCGTGTAAGGTTCATGGTACGCTGCACAAACTACTAATTTTAGCGTTTACTGTGGTTTGGAGGTTCGGTGTTTTAGGGTCTCCGGTTGGCCATTGAGGCTGTGAGGCGGGTAGTATGAGGGTAGTAGGTATGCTTATACACTTTAACTACGGGATTTTAGGTAGCAACCCCAACCACTTACTTTTAGTAAACGTTACCGACAACGCATTGTGTTTGTCACAATCGTCGTGAAGCCTCGGGACCCGGCTTCAGAAAAAGGGGGCAAGGGTGGGTGGCAAGCGAGGGGTGAAGTAACGACTGTTTTCGGGATAGCGACGGGGTTATTAACCTTGTACAAGTGTTAGGTATTCGTCGGATGTATTAATTTTCTAAGATCTGCGATCTTGTACGACCAAAGAAAAAAGGCGCGTACCGATACAAGCGATATACTGTCGCTCGCGGGCTTCATGAACTTGAACTCGGCGACGAGCGTGCTGCACTCCGCGTGCATCGTGCGGACTTCTTCGAGCAGGTTCGAAGCGAGGCGCTGCCGCTGCTGGGCGGAGAGGATGGCGCTGTCGACCCGGTCCGCCCTGAGGTCGTCGGCAGTCTCACCCGAAGGCGAGGTGGAGCGGCGAGACGTCGGCTGGTCGGCGGCGTGGCCCTGCGCAGCTTTGCGGGCGATGGAAGCCACGTCTTTGACGGCCTGCGCGACCGTCCGCGTGTCGTCGGCGGTGCGCCTGTCAAGGTCTTCGAGCTTCTGGTGCAGGAGATCGACTATTTGGGTGCGGGCGACTATTTCACCCTTCAAAACCGTGTTCAACGTGTTGTACGAGTCCAGGATCGAGTCAACCTGCAGCCGCAGGTGCGGGACCACCGCGTCTCCGTCGCTCTGCCGCTGCTGCTCCAGGGCGCTGATGCGGGTCCTGTGCTCCTCGACGTCCACCTTCAGGTGCCGCATGACCACGGCGGCATCGTCCGTCATCTCCTCCTGCTGCTTCCGGACGCTGGTGATCTCGTCCCACAACCTCTCCAGCGACGCCATGAATTCGGTCGACCGCGAGCCCCCCCGAGGGGTCGTCGACCCGAGCCGCTGATACTGCCGCGGCGAGGGCGGCAGCGTTGCCATTGTTGTGCCTTGACTCAGGTCACCCGCCGGATTGCCTTTTGTGTTGCCGACGATCAACCGAGGTGAAAGGTTTTAGTTTGATATCTAGCATGATTGATGCCATCAATATTTCTTCGATGAAGATGTTGTGTAGTATAGTCTGCCTTTCACGCATGCTTGATGCTAGCGTGCATCAAGTTTTCTTGAGAGAAGATAAGAGAAAAGTGTCGTGCCCATATATACGACAGGTTCAAAATTTTGATCCCGCTTCTGGTGCAGGATCTACAATTTGGGTGCTGGCGACTATTGCGCCCTTCAGGACCGTGTTTAACGTGTTGTACGAGTCCAGGATCGAGTCAACCTGCAGCCGCAGGCGCGGGTCACACTGCCGCTGCTGCTCCAGGGCGCTGATGCGAGTCCTGTGCTCCTCGACGTCCACCTTCAGGTGCCGCATGACCACGGCGGCATCGTCCGTCATCTCCTCCGGCTGCTTCCGGACGCTGGTGATCTCGTCCCACAACCTCTCCAGCGACGCCATGAATTCGGCCGACCGCGAGCCCCCCCGAGGGGTCGTCGACCCGAGCCGCGGATACCGCCGCGGCGACGGCGGCAGCGTTGCCATTGCTGTGCCTTGACTGAGGTCACCCGCCGGATTGCCTTTTGTGTTGCCGACGATCAACCGAGGTGAAAGGTTTTAGTTTGATATCTAGCATGATTGATGCCATCAATATTTCTTCGATGAAGATGTTGTAGTATAGTCTGCCTTTCACGCATGCTTGATGCTCTTCTTGAGAGAAGATAAGAGAAAAGTGTCGTGCCCATACATACGACAGGTTCAATTTTTGATCCCGCTTCTGGTGCAGGATCTACAATTTGGGTGCTGGCGACTATTGCGCCCTTAAGGACCGTGTTCAACGTGTTGTACGAGTCCAGGATCGAGTCAACCTGCAGCCGCAGGCGCGGGTCACACTGCCGCTGCTGCTCCAGGGCGCTGATGCGAGTCCTGTGCTCCTCGACGTCCACCTTCAGGTGCCGCATGACCACGGCGGCATCGTCCGTCATCTCCTCCGGCTGCTTCCGGACGCTGGTGATCTCGTCCCACAACCTCTCCAGCGACGCCATGAATTCGGCCGACCGCGAGCCCCCCCGAGGGGTCGTCGACCCGAGCCGCGGATACCGCCGCGGCGACGGCGGCAGCGTTGCCATTGCTGTGCCTTGACTGAGGTCACCCGCCGGATTGCCTTTTGTGTTGCCGACGATCAACCGAGGTGAAAGGTTTTAGTTTGATATCTAGCATGATTGATGCCATCAATATTTCTTCGATGAAGATGTTGTAGTATAGTCTGCCTTTCACGCATGCTTGATGCTCTTCTTGAGAGAAGATAAGAGAAAAGTGTCGTGCCCATACATACGACAGGTTCAATTTTTGATCCCGCTTCTGGTGCAGGATCTACAATTTGGGTGCTGGCGACTATTGCGCCCTTAAGGACCGTGTTCAACGTGTTGTACGAGTCCAGGATCGAGTCAACCTGCAGCCGCAGGCGTGGGTCACACTGCCGCTGCTGCTCCAGGGCGCTGATGCGAGTCCTGTGCTCCTCGACGTCCACCTTCAGGTGCCGCATGACCACGGCGGCATCGTCCGTCATCTCCTCCGGCTGCTTCCGGACGCTGGTGATCTCATCCCACAAACTCTCCAGCGACGCCATGAATTCGGCCGACCGCGAGCGCCCCCGACCCGAGCCGCTGATACTGCCGCGGCGACGGCGGCAGCGTTGCCATTGCTGTGCCTTGACTCAGGTTACCGCTGTGCCTTTTTGTGTTGCCGACGATCAACCGAGAAGTCGCAGTTTGATGTGTTAGCATGATTGATGCTAGCATCAATAATTATTCGAAGACGATGTCGTATAGTATACGCTCTGTCTTTCACGCAAGTTTGATGGTAGCGTGCATCAAGTCTTCTTGAGAGTAGATAAGAGGAACGTATGCAGTCACTCCGTTGTGAAACCTTGTGAAGTCCCCTAACGCGTGTAGGGGGTGCTTGGGATTGGGTAGGGTGTGGTCGTTCTGCTACGGCGTGAAAAGCCAGGAAGTTTCGACGCTAATCTTCGACTCTTGATTAAGTTCACCGGGTTGCGTGCTCGTCAGGAAGATCCCGGTGCCTGGCTTTTCTTCTGGGTGGTTTCGTGTTGATCGGCGGCTGTGTGTTACGAGGCACGGATTAGGGGATGAAAAAAGGAAAAAAGGAAAAGGATTTCCCTTTGTGCTACCGACGATCAACCGGGGTAAAAAGTCTTAAAGTAAAAGTTAAACATAGTTTAATATGGTGTGATCCAAATCAAGTTCTGCCGGGTTCTTGGCGACTTCTTACCGGCTTTCTGCCGGGGTCTGGATCACACGACGAGCCGCGGCAAGCTGAAGCGTTGCGTGTTTTGCCGATGCATTCAGTTGCACATGTGTTCTGGTAGGGACATACGGGCGCTTCACTTCCCTCACTTGATGCGCGCTAGCATCAAGCATCATCTGGAAAGCAGACTGTATACTATACAGCATCTTTTTCGAAGAAATATTTGATGCTAGCATCAATCATAACCATGAAATTGGTAACCCCAGCCTGAAGAAGTGTGAAAACGGGTTTTTGCCTAGAGGCGTTTCGTGTAATTTTGCAAATGCTTTGAGCTATCTTTGTGCCTGTGCTTTCAGTCGTCTTCTTAACCATGGTCAAGTGCGCAAATGGTGTCAGCCAGAAGGAACGGGACTGGAAGAAGAGACGAGGAAGTGGTGGGCGGACTCCTTAGCGCATCACTTTTTTTTTTTTTGGGGGAGGGGGGGGGGGGGGGGCGTCTATAGGATAGGAAAGGAGGGAAAAGAAGCCCCCGCCAAGCAGCGCAACCAAACACACGGGAGGAGCTCGTTCGTTCGGTAAATACCGTAGTGCAAAAAAAGGAGGCCGCGTGGGTAGTCCATGCGGAGAAAAGAGTGTCGTTCTTTCGCTGCATGTGCCCAACCGGATTTTTCGAGACTGGAGGTCCTATGAACATGCAATGTGAATAGCCTAACCCGGCTTTTATTGTGCAAAAGTGTATTGTTTTTTGGAAAGCGCCGAGCTAGCTTTTTTTTCCCCGTCCAAAAGGTATGCGGGTGGCACAGTGACCAGGCGTCGGCCTTCAGGCCGGTGGGCCCGGGTTCGGACCCCGCCCATGACACTTTTCCGGTCGAAGCTTGTTTCGAGGTTTTGTTGCATTTCCGGGTCCAATGTGCCCGAAGTTTGCGTTTTTGCGGGGTTTCTCAGTACTCTCGCGGTATTTGGGGCACCACGGGAAACGGAGTCGGGGGGGGCCAGTACCCAGGGGGGTCTCCCCCCCGGGTACTGGCGCCGAACTTGCCACCAGAACCCGGACTTTGCTTCGCCCGAACTTTGCTACACCCAGAACTTATCTTCGCCCGGACTTTGTTTCGCCCGAACTTTGCTTCGCCCGAGCTTTGCTTCACCAGAACTCAGCTTCGCCCGAACTTTGCTTCACCAGAACTTTGCTTCACCCAGAAATTAGCTTCGCCCGGACTTTGTTTCGCCCGAACTTAGCTTCATCCGATTTTTGCTTCGCCCGAACTTAGCTTCACCAGACCTTTGCTTCACCCGAACTTAGCTTCGCCCGAACTTAGCTTCGCCCGAACTTTGCTGTTCCCCGAACTTTAACTGCTGCCTCCAGTCTCGCCACGCGCCGGCCTTAGCCGAGCGCACGTACTTTTCTTCCCAGGCAACTAGTTGATGCTACAGCATTGGATGAATCGCTCGCTTCGTCTGGCCAGCCCTAAACCCCTGGCATCGCATCGTGTTCTCGATGCCTCGTTCGGCACCTGGTTTCCATGCGGGGAAAGAGTGTCGTTCTTTCACTGCATGTGGCCAGCCCTACTTCGTCTCAGAGTCCTGCAGGAATAGTTCGCACAGGTCACTTCTCCAGTAGCGGGATTGCGTCAGCGAGGCTGTCGAGCGTCTCGTCGGCGAGGCCAAACCACTCGTGGCTGCCGTCCGAGAACCGCTTGTCGATCATCGCGAAGACGGTGGCCCCGGCCGCCCGCCCGGATTTGACGCCGCTCGGCGGCGTCCTCGAAGACGACGCACTTCTCGATCGGGACGCCCAAGCCTTTGGCCGCCGCCAGAAACGGGTCCGGCGCGGGCTTGCCGTTGTCGACGTCGCTGCCGGTGATGACGAACTGCAACGCGTCTCGGATGCTTTCTGATACGCCAGTTTTTGGTCATGAGAGGGACTGCGTCAGTCAGGCTGTCCAGCTGCTACTTCGTTTCAAAGTCCTCTGCAAGAATAGTGCTCAGGTCACTTCTCCAGCATTTTGGTCAAGAGTGGGATTGCGTCAGCGAGGCTGTCGAGCTTCTCGTCGGCGAGGCCAAACCACTCGTGGCTGCCGTCCGAGAACCGCTTGTCGACCATCGCGAAGACGGTGGCCTCGGTGGCCTGCCCGGATTTGACGCCGCTCGGCGCGTCCTCGAAGACGACGCACTTCTCGATCGGGACGCCCAAGCCTTTGGCCGCCGCCAGAAACGGGTCCGGCGCGGGCTTGCCGTTGTCGACGTCGCTGCCGGTAACGACGAACTGCAACGCGTCTCGGATGCTTTCTGATACGCCAGTTTTTGGTCATGAGAGGGACTGCGTCAGTCAGGCTGTCCAGCTGCTACTTCGTTTCAAAGTCCTCTGCAGGAAAGGTTCGTATAACGGCCACTTCTCCAGCATGAAGGTCAAGAGCGGGACTGCGTCAGTCAGGCTGTCCAGCTGCTACTTCGTTTCAAAGTCCTCTGCAGGAAAGGTTCGTATAACGGCCACTTCTCCAGCATGAAGGTCAAGAGCGGGACTGCGTCAGTCAGGCTGTCCAGCTGCTACTTCGTTTCAAAGTCCTCTGCAGGAAAGGTTCGTATAACGGCCACTTCTCCAGCATGAAGGTCAAGAGCGGGAATGCGTCAGTCAGGCTGTCCAGCTGCTACTTCGTCTCAGCGTCCTCTGCAGGAATAGTGCTCACAGGTCACTTCTCCAGCATTTTGGTCAAGAGCGGGATTGCGTCAACGAGGCTGTCGAGCTTCTCGTCGGCGAGGCCAAACCACTCGTGGCTGCCGTCCGAGAACCGCTTGTCGACCATCGCGAAGACGGTGGCCCCGGCGGCCCGCCCGGATTTGACGCCGCTCGGCGCGTCCTCGAAGACGACGCACTTCTCGATCGGGACGCCCAAGCCTTTGGCCGCCGCCAGAAACGGGTCCGGCGCGGGCTTGCCGTTGTCGACGTCGCTGCCGGTGATGACGAACTGCATCGCGTCTCGGATGTCTTTCTGGTACGCCAGCTTTTGGTCGCAGGTTGCCCGGTCGGAAGACGTCGCAAGGGCGGCTGGAATGCTGTGCTTCTTGAGGAATGCAAGCATTTCGATCGTCCCCGGCATCAGACCCAGCTTCGGGTACTGCGCCTCCAACGCCTTCTCCCAGTTCTTGACATACTGCTCGGGCGTGAGCTTGGAAGGAGGCACCTTGGCCTCTTCGAGGAGCTGCTTCGACCAGTGCTCCTTCCGCGTGCCGATGATGCTGACGTGCATCTTGCCGGTCACCTCGCACCCGGTCGACGGGTCACGCAGGTCACCCAACGCCGTGTTCAGCGCCCCGAACGAGGCCTCCTCGAAGTCCAGCAGAGTGCCGTCCAAATCGAACAGACACGCTACCTTCACCTCATCAGAACTCGGCATAGTGATGACCTCGTGTTTGTGTAAAAATCCTGTGGTGATTATTAGGATGTTTTACGTACTGTTCGAGAGGAACCGCTTCCAACGTCTCGTCTCAGTTCTTGACGTGCAGTCGGGCATGAGCTTGAAAGAGGGGGCCTTAGCCTCTTTGTGTATTGTATATCACAAGAAGCCTGTGGGTAACTGAATGTTAAGTCTGTGCTGACTGAGTTAGGAGACTGGTCGTGAGGAACCCGTGCACGTGCTGCGCTTTCAACTTCTGAAGCTTTTCCTCAGTGGGGCTTTCGAGAAGCTGCTTCGACCAGTGTTCCTTCCGCGTGCCAATGATGCTGACGTGCATCTTGCCGGCCACCTTGCACCCGGTCGACGGATCCCGCAAGTCACCCAACGCTGTGTTCAGCACCCCGAACGAGGCCTCCTCGAAGTTCAGCAGAGTGCCGATCGAACAACCATAGATACCAGGGACTAGAAACGGGAGTTCCTCTCGTACTACCCCGGATTGCTGTCGGAATGCGCTGGCCCGATGGGCTCTCTCTCCATCAGTAAGGTAAAGCCAATCAGTCTCACGACGATCTAAATCCAGCCCTTAGACAATTCTGCTTGCCTTGCATACGCATCACGACGTGTGTCTTCGAAGTATCGAATGAAAGAAGCTCCGGAACGAAGAAGGTTTCACGATCTACGGCTGCTTCCACCACAAGAAGAAAGGGTGGGAAATCTAACAACAATTTTACGGAAAGGCAAAAACACCTTCCGACACCACAAGAAAAAAAGAGGGAAAAGAAGGAGTTTTCTAAGGAGAACGAAGCACGCGGGAACGCCATGTTCCAACGTTCTAAAAGTCGAAATAGGTTCGGGTAGCCCATTTCGATTTGTAAAACGTGAGCCGATCTCGAATGATAGGTTTTACCTGGGTTCATTTGCTGGTCTCATGGCGACCATATCAAGGTAAAAATCACGTGCTCGTAGTGGTGGATACTCCAGTACTATCTTCGGGACTACGGATGCATGCATGGTCACGGTTTCACGACGCTATCGTCGAAGTAACTGCCTGTCCAAGCTGTACTTGGCGGTCAAACGCTACCGATTCTGGAAAGTCTGTTCAGGACAACGATGCCAGTTGCAGTGGCAGCAGTAGTTTGAACTTGATACACAGCAACAATCTGCGTCGATAGACTGCGCAACTGGTGGTAGTAGGTGTCGAACTTCTGGAGCAACCGCGCAAGGGGCAGGTCTTGCTCTCTATTTTTCGTTTACTCTCATGTCTGTCTCTAATGGAGGCGGGGGAAAGATGCGTGCGCCAAGGAAGACGAATCTATCGTGTAACTTCAATATTGTGCTGCAAGAGGCCCCACTTGTTGCAGCCTGGGCGGCATCGAAGGGAGGGAAGGTAGATAGATGGAATGCGGCTTAAAAATGAGTGTTCGCTTGAGATTCCGAAAAAAGAATTGTGGTCGCCGGGTGACCTTTGTTAAATGGGTTCTCGTAGAGCAAGTAAGGGCTATGTGGGTGCGGGTTGTTTCTTTGGTGAACACTTTCTAGCGCTATTTCATTATGTTGAGTATTGGCTAGCCGGGACTGTTTGTTTCTTGCGTGACTTGACGCCAGTGCTGGCGCCTCAGATGGCCGCCGATCGAATGAGCCTGTCTGCAGAATGCAACGATTCCGAATGATCGGGATTTTCGATTTGCGTATTTGAGGTGTCAAGGTCCGGCACTGTAAAGTCTCGTCGGTTGACCATTGAGACTGGAACTAGCTCGGTTTCCAATCCTGGGGGTCCTCACGCCGCCCCGTGGTCCTTCAGCTGGTGCAAGAGTGCGACGCGGCGGGCCTCCAAGCTGTCGAACTCCTCTCGGATCACCTGCGCCACACACTGCCGCCGCCCGCGGCCAGGCTGCACACGCCGTGCTGCGCCCCGCGAGCCATGCCCCAAACGACAGAAGCTTGCACCGGCGCACTGTGCCGGTAGCCCGGCTGCCCCCCTGCCAGCGACTCCCCGCCGCAGGCACCGGGGCGGGCCGCGCCGCCGTCGCACATGGCGGTGGCGCTGCTGACGCCCGAGGCATCCGATCCGAAGAAGCCCAGGCTGTGGGGTGGCGTCGGGTGCTCGGACGGCGCCATGGTGCAGTCGAAGATGCTTTCGAGCGACAAGTGCAGCTGATGTCACCCCCGTTCAACCTCAGCTCAAGTTTTCTTTTCCTATCCGAATGCTCGGGATTTCCGATTTCTAGCGGATTTGAGACTTTATTTTAGAGTCTCCGGTTGACCATTGAGACTGGAGGTAGCTCGGTTTCCAATCCTGGGGGTCCTCACGCCGCCCCGTGGTCCTTCAGCTGGTGCAAGAGTGCGACGCGGCGGGCCTCCAAGCGGTCGAACTCCTCTCGGATCACCTGCGCCTCTTGGGCGTGGCTGGCCCGGACCGACACACTGCCGCCGCCCGCGGCCAGGCTGCACACGCCGTGCTGCGCCCCGCGAGCCATGCCCCAAATGACAGAAGCTTGCACCGGCGCACTGTGCCGGTAGCCCGGCTGCCTCCCTGCCAGCGACTCCCCGCCGCAGGCACCGGGAGTGCCCGCGGAGCGGGCCGCGCTGCCGTCGCGCATGGCGGTGGTGCTGCTGACGCCTGAGGCATCCGATCCGAAGAAGCCCAGGCTGTGGGGTGGCGTCGGGTGCTCGGACGGCGCCATGGTGCAGTCGCTGCGCAACGCGGTCGAACGGGGACGGGAAGAATCTTTCGACTGCGCACTGCGGGCGCTGGGTTCGCGGGACGTGTTCGCCGAGCGTGCAAACTGAAGCTCCCCGACGGCCGCTTGCTCCCGAGCTGTGTAAGACGGCACATTCGACCGTGAACTTTGAACACTGGGCGCGAGCGACGAAGCACCACCATCTGCCAGGCGACCGCTTTCTGCAAACCGGAGGTGTTCTCTGCTTGCAGCCTGCTCCCGAGCTGCGTAAGACGGCGCATTCGACCCCTGCGAACTTTGAACACTGGGTGCGAGCGATGCGCTATCTGCCAGGCAACCGCTTGCTGCAAACAGGAGGTGTTCTCTGCTTGCAGCCTGCTCCCGATCTGTGCATGAAGGTGCGTTCGACTGTGCACTGTGGATGCTGGGCGCGCGCGATACGCTACCTTCCAGGTAAGCGCTTGCTTCAAACCGGAGGTCTCCTCTGTGTGCAGCATGCTCGGGAGCTGTGCGTGAAGGTGCGTTCGACTGTGCACTGTGGATACTGGGCGCGCGCGATACGCTACCTTCCACGTAAGCGCTTGCTGCAAACTGGAGGTCTTCTCTGGTTGCAGCATGCTCGGAAGCTGTGCGTGAAGGTGCGTTCGACTGTGCACTGCGGATACTGGACGCGCGCGATACACCATCTGCCAGGTAGGCGCCGGCTGCTGCAAATCGGAGGTCTTCCCTGGTTGCAGCCTGCTCCCGAGCTGCGGGCACTCTGTCGGTGCCTGCGAAAGAGCGGCGGTCATCAGACGCGCGTTGTCCCCAGCTCCTGCATGAAGATGCGTTCGAGTGCACGATGTGGGTGCTGGGCGCGCCTGGTGCGCACACGTCGTCTGCAAGTCGATTGCCTGTGCCCCCAGCAACAGGCTGGGATTGACTGGCCTCGGTCCCGCGAAGCAAGCAGGAAGACACGCTCGAGGACCCGCTGCGGACACTCGGCGCCCGAGTGGTCGTCTCCGCCGGGGCAAAAACCCCGTGATGCAAGCCGGACGCCGGTGCATCCCCCGCAAACAGGCGCTCGGCCCTCGGCTTGTTGTCGACAGATCCTGCAGGCACGCTGTGCAGCTCGCGGGAAGGGGCGCGCGAGGCTAGCATCGTGCCGTGAGACGCGCCCTCGCCCCTGGCTTCGCGAAGGGAAAAATCGGCGGCCGCCGATTTTTCGCGGGCGTCTTCCTTGGCCGCGGGCGCCCTGCTGCTGTAGCAGACGGAGGGTCTGCGGATGCCGGCCGCACTTTCCCCCGCGCTGGCCGCCGCGTTCAACGCTTCGCCCATGGCCGACCCGCGCTGCCTCGCCTTCAGCTGCGCCGTCTGTTCGGCGGGTTGTTGCCGCTCGTCGTCGCTGCTGGGCTCCCGCACCGAGGCCACTCGTTCTGTGCAGTGGCCATCATCGGATACCTCGCCGCGTGGGTACTCCTGATCAGGCGCACGTTCGGTGCAGTGTGCTTCACGGTCTGACCGAGCACCTAGATTTACGGATGGTTCGTGGTAAGCTGCCTCGTCGTCGAGGCTGTGAATCCGCTTACCCTCACGCAACGAGTGACTCCCATGAGCGAGCCGAACACCGGAGCTGATGGACGAACGGTGCTGAGCCGTCTCAGGCACACGTTCAGTGCAGTGTGCATCGCGGTCAGAACGAGCACCTAGGTTGTCGAATCGTTCGTTATATGATGTCTCGTCTGGGCTGTGAATCTGATTGTCTTCATGCAACGAGAGACCACCACGACCGAGCCGAACTCCTGAATAGATGGACGGATGGTGGTGAACCGGCTCAGTGCAGAGTGCATCACGGTCGGAGCGGGGACCGAGGTTGTCGAATCGTTCGTGGTAGGCTGTCTCGTCGAGGCTGCGATTCTGATCGCAGTGTGCTAAGAGACTGCCACGATCGGTCCGAGCACCTGAAGTGATGGACAAATCGTGGTGAGCCCCCTCGCCGCGTGACACGGCAGAGAGATCGCGGTCTTCCCGGATACCTGCTGCGCAGCCCGAGTCACGAAAATGCGCGTCGCTGTCTGTTCTGAGCGCAGGCAGCGGTAGCCGGCGGTCAACGAATCGTCCGGGAGACCGAGAACGAGCACAATCGGAAGCGCGCGCGGAGTGAGCGGCGTGGTCTGGTCCCACGCCTGAAGCGGCGGACGACTGACGGAAGAAAAGAGCTGCATCGTTGGGTGGAGGATCCAGCGGGTGCTTGCTCCGAAGTTCTCGACCGGAAGGCGCTGCTGCGTGCGCATCGTGGCCGGGAGAGACGGCGGGTGCCGGGCGGCCAAAAGGAGCGGCGCCGCCAGCCTCTCGGCCGGCGGCTGCACAGTGAGCATCGGCATGCCCCCCTGGCCCGACACCAGAGACAGCAGCCGACTCGTCCGGACGCCAGCGGCGGGGCCCGTCTCCGACCGCCGACCTGGCGAAAGGCGCGCTGGCGAAGGTGTCGTGCCCCCGGCGCAGCGCGGCGGCAGGTCCCCTCGGCTCCGGTCCCCCCCGGGGTGGCGTGCCGGCGACCCCTTGCCTTCCAGCGGTCCAACGTGATTCTCGGAGTACCTCTTGGGGGTTCAGCGCCGACATGCCGCTGGCCACACGCCCGTTTGCAGCCGCAGTCTCAGTTGCCCCCTGCGTTTTCGATACCGACACGCCACTTGTCTCGCGCCAGTTTGCAACTGCCGCAGTCTCGTTTGCCCCATGTGTATTCGACACCGACACGCCGCTGGCCACACGCCGGTTTGCAACAGCCGCAGTCTCAGTTGCCCCCTGCGTTTTGAACACCGACACGCCGCTTGTCTGGCGCCAGCGGCTTGCAACAAACTCAGTCTCGTTCGCGCCGTGTGTGTTTGACGCCGACACGCCACCAGCTTCCGCCCGCTCCGGGGACACGCTGGCCTCTTCGAAGTGCAAGACCCTGCTTGCCGCCCGGCTGGCTCGCGCCGCGGGTCTGCGGGCAGCCGGGGATCGGGAGCGCGACGCGCTGACCTCTTCGAAGCGCAGCACACCGGCCCTCGGCGCGCCCGCCGCCGCCGGCGGCGGCGGCGGCACACTTTTCCCGACCCTCGCCGGCGGCCGGCTGCTGGTCGTCGCTTCTTCGAAGCGGAGGATTCTCTTCGTTCTCGCCGCCTCGCGGACTTCCGGGGCTGGGGGAGGAGAGCGGCAGCGCAACTGCGGTGCAGAGGGGCTCCTTGGGCTGGCTGTGCCGTCGGCGGTGCCCCCCCGGGCTGCGGCGGAGTGTGCGTCGCTGACGTCTTCGAAGCGCAGCGGCTTGCTGCGCGGCGGGTGCCGGGTGTGCCGGCCAGCGGCGCCACCTTGCTCGGGAACGTCCCGTGGTTGTTCGGATCCGTGGGTGTCGCCCGCGCCTGGGGCGTCCTTCGGAAGGCTTTGCGGCGATGCTGGTTGTCCCAGGTTGCCAGGGGGTGCGTCGTATACGTCTTCGAAGCGCAGCGGCTTGCCGCGCGGCGGGTGCCGGGTGTGCCGGCCAGCGGCGCCACCTTGCTCGGAAACGTCCCGTGATTGTTCGGATCCGTTGGTGTCGCCCGCGCCTGGGGCGTCCTTCGGAGGGCTTTGCGGCCGGCCGGGCGATGCTGGTTGTTCGGGTGCGTCGTGTACGTCTTCGAAGCGCAGCGGCTTGCCGCGCGGCGGGCCCGCGACGCCGCCTTGCTCGGAGCCGTCCCGTGTCCGCTCTTCCTCCCGGCGGCAGCTGCCTCGTTCTACGTCCGGTTGGCGCTCTTCCGCGCGGCGGACGCTTTCTTCCTCTCGGTGGCAGCTGCCGGGGTTTCGCGGATAGCCGGTCCGGGATTGCCTGGTCTCGGGCCTCGGACAGTCACTGGCGGCTGCGGATGCATGCTCTGTTGTTTCGCGCCGCTCTTCCGTGCGGTGAGCGCTTTCTTCCTCTTGGTGACAGCTGCCTGCGGGGTTTCGTGGATAGCCGGTGCGGGATTGCCTGGTCTCGGGCCTCGGACAGTCACTGGCGGCTGCGGACGCGTGCTCTGTTGTTTCGCGTCGCTCATCCGTGCGATGAGCGCCTTCTTCCTCTTGGCGACAGCTGCCTGCGGGGTTTCGTGGATAGCCGGTTCGGGATTGCCTGGTCTCGGGCCTCGGACAGTCACTGGCGGCTGCGGACGCGAGCTCTGTTGATTCGCGTCGCTCATCTGTGCGGCGAACGCTTTCTTCTCCTCGGCGGCAGCTGCCCGCGGGGCTTCGTGGATGACTAGTCTCGGGCCTCGGACAGTCACTGGCGGCCGCGGACGCTCGCTCTTCTTCGCCGGCGGTACGGGCGCCGCCGCCGGGCGTATCTGCCGGCACGACGCGATCTCCGGCACCGGGGAACCTCTGATTCGTCGGAACTTCCGACGACCTGTCCGTGCAGCGCGGGCTGAAGACCACCGGCCCCGCGCTTTGGCGGCCGCCGGCGGCGGACGGCTGCGGGGAAACCCGGACAGGGGGTGCCACGGCTTCGGCCACGCCCGCCACCGGGCCTGCGTTCGTCATCCTGTCACTCCGTGACACGGGCCCCGCCGGCGCCGCCGCGCCCGGTGATCCCCCCGGCCCAGCGGCGCGGGGGTCCCCGGCGTACGGGCCGACAGGACCCGAGCCCGCAGGCATCGCGAACCGCCCGTCTTCTCCGCCGGCCTGCCAGATGGACCCGAACGCGGCGGCGGCGCCGCCAGCTGCCGCCGGGCTGCGGAAGACGCCGTCGGGGTCCCTCGGTCCGAAAACGCTCGGGCCGGCGGGCGCGGGGGGCGCGTGCGGAAACCCGGCGCCGCGCGGCGGCTGGAGACGCGGCGGCGTCGGCGGCTCGTCGGACCGGTTGGTTGTTCTCGAGTAGCCCACACCCGCCTCCCCCTGGTTTACCGGCTGTGTCGTCGTCCTCTGGGTTTGATGTCCGATTTCCGCAGTATAACTGAGATCTTCGTCCGTGGGCCCGCCGGGTTGCTTCTTGCCGGCGCCGTCTGTGACCGAAGGCACAGCTGCCGGCGGGGTGGTCGTCGTCCGGGTGTCTTCGGGGGCTGGCTGCGCGGCAGCGGCTTTGGGCTTCAGACCGAGGCGGGGCCTCTGTCGTGTGATGACAGGCGGGGTCCTGGTCTCGCCCGCGTGCCCGGGTTTGGCGAGGCGGCCGAGTGCAACCGCAGGACTCCCGGCGGCATCGGGCTCGCAGCCGGCACGGGATTCGGCTTCCGCAAGGGTGGGGTCGTCGCCGCCGCTCGAGGCGGAGTCGATCGCCCACGGGTCATCCTCCGCGAACCCGGGAACCGTCGGCACCGGTGAGCTCGACGAGTCCCTTTGGGGCAGAATGCCTTCTGCAGGCACTCCACACAGCGTTCCTGGTTCGATCTCTGCGGCGGGACTCGTGGGTTCACGGGGTGTGCCCCCGCCGCGGCGCGCCGCTACCACCGCTGCTGGCTTTCTCACCAGCTGCGTCCTGCAAGCCGGCGCAGGGGAAGAAGCCGGGCACTGCGCGCCGCTGGCAGCGACCCCCCCTCCGTCTGCGACGGAGCCTTGCCGCGTGGTGGTTGGCCGTTGTGGTTCTGCCGGCGGTGCCTCGCTCTTGACGACGGCCCGAGTCCCGTGCGGCGCGGGGTGGCGAATACCGGGTTGCTCGCCCTCCAATCCATCATCCGGGAAACAACCCGAAGCCGGCGATTCAGCGGGCGCGCACCTCTTGACGAGGTGAGTCCTGCAGCCGTGCGGCGCGGGGTGATAATTACCGGGATGTTCGCCCTCCAATCCATTATCCGGGAAACAACCCGATTCAGCGGGCGCGCACCTCTTGACGAGGTGAGTCCTGCAAAGCGGCAGGGACGCCGGCGACGGGTGAGCGTTCTCCTCGCTCAACGCGAAACCCGGGAAGAAGTCCGACGCCTCGGCGCCGGCGGGCGCTCGTTTTTTCACGAGGTGCGTCCTGCAAAGCGGCAAGGACGCCGGCGACGGGGGAGCATCGCTGCCGTCGCCCCAGGCATCTTCGCTCCGAGCGAGCCCCGCGTCCGCCGTCTCCGGGAAGGCACCCGCCGCGTCTGCGCCGGCGGGCGCGCGTTTCCGCACGAGGTGCGTCCTGCAAAGCGGCATGGACGCCGCCGAGCGGGGAATGCCGACCTGCCCGCCGCAAGGCGGCTCCTCGCGGCAGGAAGAAGCGCCGCTGGGTGACTCGTCCGGAAAGCAGCCGGCATGCGCCCTGCAAAGCGGCGCCGGAGACGACGCCGGTCGCCCGGTGCGCTGCCGCACTCCTTCGCTCGCGGCTTCCGCGCGTAAAGAGGTCCCGGCGAGCGCTCCGCTGCCGGCGGGCGATGCGGCGGGCGCGGACTTCTTCACGAAGTGGGTCCTGCACAGCGGCAAAGCTGCCGAAGCTTCACGCCCAGCCACGAAGCACGAGGTCTCGTCCGGCTGGGACGATGCTGCGGGGGTTCTGGACGGCGGTTGGCAGCTGTCTTTTGGGGGTTCGCCTTGTCCCCCGTGGACGTAAGATGCCTGATCCAGCCCCTCGGCTTCGTTGAAATTGTAGAGAATTTCAGAAGCGCTGCCTCGGCTCGGATCGCCTTTCGGCGCGATGCCGGGCGAGGATCTTTTCACGAGATGGGTCCTGAACGACGGTTGGCAACCGTCGTTCGATCCTTCACCCAGCCCCTCAAGTGCACACGAGGTTCGGTCGGCTCCGTAGGAAACTTCCGAAGCGCCGACACGGCCCGGGCCATTTATCGGCGTGATACCGGGCGAGGATCTCTTCACGAGGTGGGCTCTGAACGACGGTTGACAAACGTCGTTCAATTCTTCACCCAGCCCCTCAAGTATACACGAGGTTCGATCCAGCCCCTTGGTTCGGTAGGAGACTTCCGAAGCGCCGACCTGGCCCGAGGCTTGTATCGGTGTGATGCCAGGCGAGGATACCCTGACAAGGTGGGTCCTGCAGAGCGGCAACGCGGGTGTCTGGAGTTCGTCTGTTGAGGGGCTGGCTGGGATATGATTGCCTGCAGTGGCAGCGGGGGTGTCGGAAAATTCGAGGTTCACGAGGTGAATCCCGGTGGCGATAGGGGCGCGCATAGCGAGCGTCGGTGTGGTGGGAGGGTTCGGGTGGGATGCAAAAGATTCGACACGACTGGTGGACGAAGGGCAGGTGGCCAGCACGGCCTCCGATAGTTTCTGAGATGCGCACGAGACGAATACGACTTCTTCGACGGAACTGTCTGGTGCATCTTCTCCCGCCATGCCATCGAGTACTTCCCCCCCACATGGTGTCGCGTCGTCCACTGCAGCGCCTCGTCTTTCGTCCCGAGAAAGACCCGTGCGCACGTCAGGGATAACTGAGTTCGGGTGACCGGGCCCGACAGATTTCTCGAGGGCTTGCTGTTCACAGTTAGTCGCACCACGGCACTCGCTAGCAGTCAGCCGGGCGGCCAAGGAGCACCCGCGGTCGATCCATTCGGCTTGCGAACGACCGCTTTCTGGAGCATCTCCCCTCGATGAAACCATCGAGGGTCTCGGTTGCATGACCCGTTCTGGATCGTGCATCTCGAGGAGGCAGTCCAACGAGGGCTCGACAACCACGTTCGGCGGCTTCACCGCGTCCCCGGCACGCGGGTCTCTCACCCGCCTGCCTGCCGAAGCGCCGGTTTCGGGACGCATGGGGGGGTTGAAAGGGCGGTCGCCGTGCTCGGGACCCCTCCTGGTGGCCTCCGCGTGGGCCTGCCCCTGCAATGACCCGTTCTGCCGTGCGCCTTCAACGCCGCTCTCGAACGGCAGGTTCGACGGCGGTCCGGATCCCGCGGCGTGCGCGTGCGACCGGAAAACGCCCTCGCAAGCCGGCACCCCTAACACGGGAGACACCGGCCGCCGGGGCGGCGCGGCGTGGTGCATTGCTTTGGACGCCCCTTCGCCGGGCGTGCGTCTGTCGGACGGGGCGGCCTCCCCGGGGCGGAGATCGAAGGCGCCGCCGCTAGTTAGCCCGCACGCTCCTCCTCCTGGGTTACCGGCTATGTTGCACTGCTCCGGTTTCGATGTCCGATTCCCACAGTATAACTGAGAGAACTGCGCGCCGGTGGCCTCGTCCCTCCCAGCCGGAGGGACCACCCGCGTGACGCCGCTCGGAGAGCACGGTTCGGACCAAGGCAGGGTGTCCTCAAAGGCGGAGGACGGCCACCCCAGCCAGGTCGCCGCCGAGCCGGCAACTGCGCCGGCCCCAGCCTCCTCCAGCAGCAGCTGGTCCGCCGCAGCGGTCGCTGAGTGCAGCGCGCTGCCGACCACGGCGCCCGACGCGCCGCCCGAGGATCCGTCGGAGCACCGGGCAAAGCTCGCGGCCCGCCCGAGCACCTGCCCGGCCGACGCCGAGAGGCAGCTCCGCGCCGGGGGCCGGCACCCGCCGCTGCTGGCGGCGGCGGACTGCGGGGACGGGCTGTCCGGCATCCGCCAGGCGTCCGGGGGCCCGCCGCAGCGCGCGGCCTGGCCCGGGAAGAACCGGGGCGGAGAAAAAGAGGATTTCGGGGGTGTCATCGTGGCCGCGCTGTTCTGCGGCGGCGAGCACGGGGGCCGGCGGCCGTCGGAAGGCGGGCTGCGCAAACGCGCCCCCCCGGGATTTTGTTGCGAAAAGCGCGAAATGCCGAGCGACTCCGCCGCGTAGCGGGCGAGGGACGGGACGTGTTTGTACGCCGCCTCCTCGGGGGAGGGTTGATTTCGGCCGATATTGAAATGTGGACACTCTGCTGACCCGTCGGGAACCGCGCTGCGGAGGTCCTCCGTGTGGGCCGTATTTTGGCTGGAAATCGACGGCTCCCGCAGCTCGTCCGGCTTGGAAAACGTGGCCGTCGACGGCTGGCCGTCCCACACGAAACCGGTCCTGTGGTGGGCCGAAAGCTTTTGCGACAGAGTGCGCGCAGCACTGCAGGCCGTGCCTTGGATATCTTCACCGGAATTCGGTGCCCCCCCTCGGTCGGCGACGCTTTGATCCCGCTTGCGGCGATCGAACGACCGGACTCTGCCCGCGTGCCGGTCAAGCACCGCCTCGTGCTGAGCGCCACCGGTACCTCGCTGAGATGCCGGTGTCCACGAAATTGTCGGTTCTCCTGCGGGCACCCCTGCTCTATCCCTGCAGGGCGCGGCTGCAGCGGGCGTCGTCGGGGCCAAGCCCCGCTGCTCGCCCTCGTCTCGCGCCGGCGCCTCCTCCGGTTTTTGCGCCCGGCTCCCGCCCGCGGTTAGCGGCTCGGGTGTGCGTGGGGAGAACGCGCCGCCGCGCGGTTCCGTCTTCGTCGCCGGATCGGCCTCGCCGACGCTGGGCGACGCGGGCCAGGGTCCCTCCTGCTTCGCCTCGAACGGCACGTTCGCAAACGAGCTCGCGCATGGTGCCGGTATCCTCGACGATGTCGGCTCTCCTGCAGGCACCTCTCTTCTCGTGGCAACCTCGGCCCTGCAGGGCGCGGCTGCAGCGGGCGTCGTCGGGGCCAAGCCCCGCTGCTCGCCCGCGTCAGCCGAGACCGCCCCGAAGCTTGCCGTTGCGGCAGGAGGCCGCTCTGTTTGCCCCGTGCGCCTCGGCGCGGCTGACGGCCGGCAGAGTTCCCCGCCCTCGTTTTTAGCGCACGGCGCGTCCTGTCCAACGACAACAGGGGGTGATGCGGCCATGTGCTCCTCGCCCCCGCGCCGAGGGGGAGACCCGACGCTGGATTCAACCCCTGAATGCCGGCCTGATACCGCCATGTGCTTCTCACCATCGCCCCGAGGGGGGGATCCGACGATTGATTCAATCCCCGAATGCTGGTTCGATACCGCCATCTGCTTCTCATCCTCGCGCCAAGGAGGGTATCCGACGCTCGATTCAATCCCCGAATGCCAGCCTGATACCGCCATGTGCTTCTCATCGTCGCGCCGAGGGGGAGACCCGACGCTTGATGCAATCCCCGAATGCCGGCCAGATACCGCCATGTGCTCCTCATCCTCGCGCCGAGGAGGGTATCCGACGCTTGATGCAATCCCCGAATGCCGGCCAGATACCGCCATGTGCTTCTCACCGCCGCTCCGAGGGGGAGACCCGACGCTTGATGCAACCATCCCCGACCGCCGGCCCGCCTGCGATTCCCCACGACCGCCCGAGCCGCCGCGTTCTCCGGCGCTTCTTCGCGTGCGCTGCGCGGGCGCGTCGTCGGGGGCGGCGGACGAACCCTCCGCTGCCGCCTCCTGGACGCCTGGTGCAGCGGCCGTCCGCGCCTGGGACCCGGCTCTGATGATGCGGTCGACCAGGTTCTGCAAGGGGCCGGCCAGATCCTGCGGCGCGTCGGAAGCGGAGCACGCCGCAGGCCCCCCGTGGGGCGATGGCGAGGCGGGACGCTGGTTGAAGGAGCTGGCCACGCTTGCCGTGTCCACGCCTAGTTCCGACGCCACGTCGGCTATCGGATCGTCACTCTCAGAGGCTGAGCAACTGGGCCTCAAGTTTTGTTCGGAGAACCTGTGTGTCCGACACGCTTCTCCGCGCGGGTCTCTTCCCAACGGCATCAGGGTTGCGGGATACGCGAGATCTGTCCCCGCCGGCGCACCGCGCGAACGCACCTTCAGCCCCCCGGGGCTGGTGCCACCCGCCCCGCGATTGCTCGCGGCGGGATCCAGCGAAACGGACGCGGAACCGGGGTGCGACTGCCCGCGAACGGAAACCGGGCAGCTCGGCCAGGCGCTTTCGCCGAAGGCATCGTCAGGACCCATTTCGCCACGCCCGCTCGCCTTGAAACGCGCCGCGTCACCGTACCCCTGGCCACCCGTCGAAGGCCCCTGCCTCACATGTGGGTGCGAGGCGAACGAAGCAAGCCCTTCTACGCACTCGACAAACTTGCCACTCGCCGTCCCGTCAATTTCGTTGAAGACAACTTCGCTGACGGCTTCGATACACTCGTCCGGATCCGGCCCAGGTCCGCCGATGTCGGAACAGCCGTTTTTGTTGGTCGCGCAATTCCAGACTCTCCTCCCACCGCAAGCCGGAGCGCGGCCTTCGCCACAATTCGACTCGGCTTCTATGCACTCGTCCGGATCGTGCTGCTCAGGCCCGCCAGTGTCTGTAAAGCCGTCCTCGTCGACCGCACAGTTCCAGACGTTCCTACCACCGCAAGCCGGAGCACGGAGTTCGCCACAATTCGACTCGGCTTCGAAGCAATCGTCCGGCTGGTCATGCTCAGGCCCACCGATGTCGGCAAAGCCGTCTTCGTTGACCGCGCGATTGCAGACGTGTCTCCCACCACGAGCTGGAGCGCGAAACCCGCTACAATTCGACTCGGCTGCTGCCGTGTCGGCGAAGCTGTCTTCGTTGGCCGCGCGATTCCAGACGCTCCCGCCGCCGCAAGCCGAAGCGCAGAGTTCGCCGCGAATCGACCCGGCTTCTGTGAACTCGCGATGCTCGAAATCCGCCGTTCCGATGACCGTGGAACCCCAGGCTTTTCTCGTGCTGGCCACTGTGCTGGCAGTCGCCGCCGGAGAGATATCCTGCTGGCGGCTGGACTGCGGCTTGGTCTCTCCCGGGGCCGGGTCGCCTCGCACCACGGAGATCCGGCTAGAGCACGTATACACCTTGGTATTCTCCGGCTGGTCCAAGCCGTGGCCACGCTGCCCCAGGGACTGTGGAAGATGCGTCGCTGCACCACCTGAGCACGCGCCCAGGGGTTCGTCCATTGAGGTCTCCTTCCGGACGAAATCTGTCGCGGTTGCTGGGTGCACCCCCCGGCTGTCGTCCACGGGCGTGCCAC
This sequence comes from Diplonema papillatum, assembly GCA_030068145.1. Classification (NCBI taxonomy): domain Eukaryota; phylum Euglenozoa; class Diplonemea; order Diplonemida; family Diplonemidae; genus Diplonema; species Diplonema papillatum. The sequence continues at coordinate 90,974 of JAPJBO010000457.1, read as the reverse complement.
TCTGTGCGGAGGGTGAAGCGGTTCCCGTGGACATGCCCCCTGTCAGTCCTTTGCGGACCGGCAGGCAACGCCCCCGTGCACTTTGCAACGGGGGCGCGTCCGTGCCGCCTTCGCCGAGTGCTACCTCCGAAGCCGCGGAAGTGCAGCGGGACGCTGGGTTGACGACACTTCGTTCGACCGTTGCTCTCGCCCGTTCAACGTCTGAGTTCGGTTGCTCGGGGGGACCGTCAGCGCGAGGGGGGTTGCCGGAACCAGCAGCCGCACACCGGCGGCTGTCTTCGTATGATGGCTTCTCCGACTTCGCAGCACCGAACGCCCGACCCGAAGCGGCAGAACGAGGCTCGCCTTCGCCGACCGCGCTGGGGACCGCCGAACGGCAACGTCTTGAGCGGAGGCTGCCGCTAGATGCTGGCTCAGGGACGCTGGAGTCGAGAGCTCGAAGTGTCGGTTGCGGTGGTGTGTCGGAGGGAGGGCCGGCGGCGGGTCGGCTCCGCATCTGGTCGTCGTAGAAGCTGCCTCTGGATTCTGGAGCAGAGGTCCGAGAGTCGAGAGCTGCAAGTGCTGCTTGTGGTGTTTGAGTGGAGTCGGCAGCGTGCCGACGTTGCATCCTCGTCTGGTCATCATGGAAACTGCCTCTACAGTTCTGCTCTGAAGCAGAGGTGTGAGGGCTCAGCAGGGCTAGTGTTGCTTGCGGTATTTGAGGACGATCGGCAGTGGGTTGGCCCAGGCCACCATGGATGCCAGCGGAAGCAGACGTGTGAGGGGTTTGCGTTGCTTGTGGCATTTGAGACGGGTCGGCGTGGACGCCACCGCTGACAGCGGGAGCAGACGTGGGTGAGCTCCGCGGGGCGTGTGTTGCTTGGGGTGTCGGAGCGGGGCCGGCAGCGGGTTGGCTTTGCACCTGCACGTACCGCCTGGAAGGCACAGTGCGGTTGGATGGGGGGTCCGTGGGATCGTCACGCTGTGGCTGGTTGCTGCAGCGGCGATCCGGGCTTTCTGCAGATGGGATCTGCGCTCGGTTCGAGCGGCTGCTGCTGTCCGGCGAAAAGTACCGCGTTTGCCGGTTCGACGCGGGCGAACAGTCTTCGGGGCAGCCTGGAGGAATGCCGGCCACACTTTTCTGCCCTTCCGGTGCGTGGCCGCAGCCGGGGTTTGACTGCGCGGCTTGTGCGTAACAGTCGAGTCTTGAGTGCGCGGCACTCCCCAGAGGAAGTCCCGTCACGCCTTTTCGCCCTTCCGACGCGTAGCAGTCGAAGTTTGAGTGCGCGGGCCCCGCCGGAGGAAATCCCATCACACTCTGCCCTTCCGGCGCGCAGTAGTCGATTCTTGAGTGCGCGGCGCCCCCCGGCGGAAGGCTCGCCACACTTTGCACTTCAGGCACATAACAGTCGGGTCTAGAGCGCGCGGCCTCCCCCGGAGGAAGGCTTGTCGCACTTTGCAGCTCCGGCGCGTGGCAGTCGACGGCTGTGTCCGCGGGCGCCGCCGGTGGGAGGTCCGCCCCACTTGCTTGCTCTTCCGGCGCGGCGTGCGGCGTCGTCAGCGGAGACCGCGCCGTGTACGCCCGGCTGTTGGCGGGCGTCGGACAACACGCCGCCGCCGCCGCCCTTCGATCGGCGCACCCGAAAGAGCCACGCGAAGTGCCCGGTTCACCCCGGGTCACCGGCCGGGGGCCGAAGCCGGCTGCAGGAGCGTCGTCCAACGCCCCGGCGCCCGGGGCGGGGGGCGGCGCGGCGTCGGAGGCGCGGCTGTTGGCTGGGGTCGGGCAGGAGCCCAGCGCGGCCGCGCGTCGGAACCCGGGGCTGGACGCGGCCTGCGAGGCACCCGGGGCGGTGGATGCGCAGCTATTGGCGGAGACCGACGCCCATGATGCCATGCCTCTGCTGGCGGATGCGTGGCCGTAAGTCAGCACCGATGCAAACCCGGCACTGGACGCAGCCTGCGAGCCGTGGGCCCCTGATCCCCCGCGTCTCAATCCGGCGCTGGAGGCCTGCAAGCCGTAAGCATCGGGTTCGGCAGCAGAGGTATCTCGTTCCGGGACTGTAAAAGCACCGCGATTGGCCGATGCCTGACCGTAAGTCAACGCCCGTGCATCCACACCCAACACCCGTGCATCCACACCTCCAAACCCGGCGCTGGAGGCAGCCTGTGAGCAGCAGGCCTCAGTTTCGGCAGCAGAGGCATCTCGTTCCGGGACTGTGAGAGCACGGTTACTGGCCGATGCCTGACCGTACCGTGAATCCACGCCTCCAAACCCGGCGCTGGAGGCAGCCTGTGAGCAGCAGGCCTCAGTTTCGGCAGCAGAGGCATCTCGTTCCGGGACTGTGAGAGCACGGTTACTGGCCGATGCCTGACCGTACCGTGAATCCACGCCTCCAAACCCGGCGCTGGAGGCAGCCTGTGAGCAGTAGGCCTCAGGTTCGGCAGCAGAGGCATCTCGTTCCGGGACTGTGAGAGCACGGCGATCGGCCGACGCCTGACCGTAAGCCAACGCTGACGCCCGCGATTCCCCGCCTCCAAACGCGGCGCCCCTCCGGGGCCTGGCGGGCAGATCGGCGCCGGTGCCGGCAGGGCGGCGCGGGGACTGGGGCAGGCTGTCTTCGAACAACACCTCATGCAGCACGCTGCCGCCGTGCTCCGGCCGCCCGCCGTGCGGGTCAGACGCCGTGGAAAACGCGCTGGATGACACGCCCGCTCCAATACCCTGGGCCCCCTGGGCAGATGAACCCTTGGATGACACCCCGGCTCCTTGGGCCGACGAACCCTGAAACGCATCCTTGGCATGCGGACTCGACGCGGTAGAAAACGCGCTGGTGTACGGGCCTGACTTGGCCTGCTGACGCGGCGCCGTGGAATATGCACTCGATGGCACGCCAGCCTGGGCCGACGCCACCGAATAAGCGTTCTTGACATGCGGATCCGACGCGGTGGAAAACGCGCTGGATGATCCAGTACCCTGGGCCCCCTGGGCGGACGAAACCTGAAACGCATTCTTGGCATGTGGACTAGAAAACGCCCTGTATGACTCTCTGGCACCTTCGGCCGATGAAACCGTGTCCGGCGCGCTCGAAGCCGTAGAAAACGTGCTGGCCGATGAAACCTTGGATGCTACCCCGGCACCGTGGGCCGAAGAAACCTGGAACGCGCCCTTAGCGCGCGCATCCGACGTTCCAGAGAACGCGCCGGATGACCCACCCTGGTACCCTTGCGGACCGAATGCCGTAGAAAACTTGCTGGATGATACCCTGGCACCTTGGGCCGATGAACCCTGAAACGCATCCTTGGCATGCGCACTCGACGCAGTAGAAAACGCGCCGAATGACACGCCCGCTCCCATACCCTGGGCTGATGAACCCTGAAACGCGCCCTTGGCGCGCGGACTCGACGCCGTCGAAAACGCACTAGTGCACGGGTCCGAGGATGCGGGTGGTGCTTTAGCCTGCACATCAGAAGCCGTCGAAAACTTGCTGGATGATACCCCAGCACCTTGGTCCGATGAACCCTGAAATGCATCCTTGGCACGCGGACTCGCAGCCGTAGAAAACGTGCTGGATGACCCCCCGGCACCTTGACCCTTGGCACGCGGACTCGACGCAATAGAAAACGCACTGGCGTATGGGCCCGACGATACGGGTGGTGCTTTGGTCTGCACGCCAGAAGCCGTAGAAAACTTGCTGGATGACACCCCAGCACCTTGGGCAGATGAACCCTGGAACGCACCCTTGGCACGCGGACTCGAAGCCGTAGAAAACGTGCTGGATGAACCCCCGGCACCTTGACCCTTGGCACGCGGACTCGACGCAATAGAAAACGCACTGGCGTATGGGCCCGACGATGCGGGTGGTGCTTTGGTCTGCACACCAGAAGCCGTAGAAAACTTGCTGGATGACACCCCAGCACCTTGGGCAGATGAACCCTGGAACGCACCCTTGGCACGCGGACTCGAAGCCGTAGAAAACGATGACGCCGCGGCACCCTCGGCCCCGCGAACCGCGCCGGCGTCGCTCTCCGCAGGAACGAACAGCACCTCGCGCAGCTCCTCTGCTGCTCCAGCCCCTGCCTCTGCCCTCAGGCAGCCGGGCGGCCTCCCCTCGCCGTCGCCCCCTCCGTACGCCCCCGGCTTGCTGCCCCCGCGGATGCTCGTCGGCATGGCTTCTCAAGAGGGCAGACCCTCTCTCTCGCTCTCTCGGAATTGTCAGCGCGATAGCGATGACAGCGAGAACACAAATGCCGCAGGACGGTGGGGCCGGGCCGGGGCTGCTAGGGCGTCACAAACCCCGCTCCTGCCAGCGCCTGTTTTATGGTCGTTCTCCTTTCTTCTACGGCGGGGTCGCACGCTCGATGCTCGACGATTTGCACGGCCGGTGCGCAAACCCCCCGCCGGACCCAAAAGAGGCAAAGGATAAACAAACGGGTGCTCGCCGGTGCTCTCTCGTCCTGTTTGATACGCTCCTTGAAAACTCGATAGACCGACGAGCACTATCGCGGTGTGGTATGATGTTGCTGTCGTGCTGGACTGTTGACGACTTCGCCCTTCCCGTTTGAGAATGTGTTTGTCTTAGGCCGAGAAGGCGACCGTCACGAGACGCTGGACAGCCCTGTCCGCGACCACCCAAAAAGTGACGTGGCTCTTATTATTCACGCCCAGCCGGTTTTTTGTGCGTATGTGCTATCACCTATGTATGGTAACTTCCACAGTACGCTGCCAGCCGTCACTTTTTGATAATGACAACCGCGGTTGTTACCATAAAAAAAAACGTTTTGCGCACGGCAGCGCACCCGCCGGTGCTGAAACCCGCTGCTTGTGGGGTCAGCTAAGCAGGGCGTCTTACAATGTCATAGTCGGTTCCCCTCTTTTCCTCTTCGTTGCGCGGGGGTTGGGCGGGAGAGGGAAGACCTGCCGTGTTTTTTTTTAGAGTTAGAGTTCGCTTGAGATTTTCAGAGTGCAAGCCCCACGTCTTGATGTGAGGGGTTTATCCCAGCCTTCTGAGTATCAGCAGTGCGCTGATGCCATGCAAACTGGGCCATCTTGCAACCTGCGCTCTGGATCCAACTACGAGCTTTTTAACAGCAGCAGCATTAATGTACGATACTGGTGCTGGAATTGCCGCGGGTGCTGACACAAAACTTGTCCACCACCGTGGCTGCGTGGAGATGCCGTGCTTTTGGTATGCGACGTCGCTGAATGGGCAACGAATGCGTCTCATGCAAAGTGTGCAGGCGACAGCACTGCTGAGACGGCTCCACTACGAGGTATCCTCGCAACAAAGCGTTCGCACCAAGAAGGTGTCTCAGGCAAACAGTGACCGAATTCTGGTGTCTCCGTCCAAACTGTGGCTGCAAAAGCGTGGCCGAGAACACGCGTGTGCCGCCCGCAAAGTGACAGAATTCTGATGTATCCGTCCGCTGCAGAAGCGTGTTCGGCCGAGAACACGCTTGTGCCGCTCGCATACCGGCAGAACACTGGATGCACAAGCGGGTACGTCCTGCGGATAGTCAGGTATGGCATGGTTACACCAGCGGTCTCTGGCGCAAAAAGACAGGCGCTTCGTTTTGCTCGTGCGTGCCGGTTGATCGGTTTTCCCACTTGTATTTACCCTGTGTATATATTCAGGTAAGGAATTCTGATCAACCACCAAAACACGCTGCCGACGTCTTTTTAGCTTGCACAATACAGTGAAGGTCAACCCGCAAGATTGTTAGTACTAAAAAATACTCGAGGGACTGCCTTGTGCTCATTTCGAAGGAGGCTAGAGGGGGAGAAAACAATACAACTACAAAAGTGGGTCTTTTTTGTTGAACCCAGATTTACCTGTGTTTCGTGTGGGCTACAGCACATTTACCTCCTTTGATCTATCGCAACTGGCAGTCTCCTCAAGCATTTCCTACAAAGCAGGTGTGTATACAAAAGCAGATCTGTCAATAGGGAACGGATAACAAAACTACTCAGCCAAAGACCACTTCAACACCAGATACGTCTCTTTCTGGCCTCGCCTGTCCGAGCAAGCCTGGCACTGGTGTCTGACCGCTGTTCGCCGTCCCCTGAGGGGCCTCAGAGAATCCGCGCAAAACCCCGACAAGGACGAAAGCGGAACGGTTGGAGAAAGGCGCAGTTCTGTCGGAATACACGAGACGCGGACCGTTTGCTCTCTTTGCTTTTTGTCCATTTGCTCTTCGGGTTTGCGTCCTCGGGGGTTTTATACAAGAAGAGGTGAACTTCACCCACAATTATCAGGTGCGGACACGGTATTATTTACACGTTCTGCCGCGTATGCATGCACCTATTATACCGAAGCAGGTCTACGGTCAACGAATGCTGAAGGCAAGAGTTCAGCATTAGTGAGAGAGAGAGAGGCGGGGTACCAGACCTCGTGCAAAGAATCCACGTGGAGTCTAGCCTCAGCAGGAGCCGAAGTTGAAAGCGGGGGTAACACTGTTTAACTCCCGCTAGCTCCATCCTTCTGAGGCTGGACCCCCGTGTACGGCTACCTCGGGCCGACAGTGGACGACTGGAATAACAGTTGCTTGCTCGTTGTAATGTGCCAGAGTGAACGGGAACATGACCAACGCTGTGTCTCCATTCCAATGGTACCTGAATACGAAGGTGAGGAGACAAGGCGCATCGGACAAAGGAAGCTGCGTGAGTGTGAGGAAGAGGCAAGTGGCGGCTTCGAGCCCCGTGCGTGCATTGAATCGCAATTCTGGCCGCCTGGATTAGCATCGATTACCCAGTCCCGCGATCTGCTGGGGGCCTACCACGAGTGAGGCACAACGGCATGTGATGGAACCTCCTGGAACTGCATATGGAATTACCTGAATCGCCATCGGTTGACCGCATCAATCTCCTGAATTGAATTACCAGTGACGTCAGGATCTGTCACGAGCGCAGGGTTCGATGCAGATCGGGTCCCCTTCTCCATGGTTATTCAATCGTTGAGCATCGCATACTTTGCAGTCTCTCATCGACGGCTCTCGTTGGATGCGCATCTCTTCTGATAACTGATCCTCGGTGCTCAATCGTACGCGGTGGCTACACCGACAAAACTTGTCGAGGCGATGAAGCTCCGCTCACTGACCATTCCAGCTCAGCCATCTGCCCCTTGAGCTGTTTGGCTTCTCGCTTCGCCTCGGATAGACGTCTTTGCAACTCGGCCACATCGGTCCAAGTCTGAAGGGTGCGGGTGGATGCTCCTCTTAGATAACAGTTTTGCAGTGGTGTTAGTCTACCGGGACACCAGTGCTACCAACTAAAGAATGCGAAGAAAGCAATAGTATGAAAAAGGTGCTGCGGTATTGTCAGCAACTAGGAGGTACTGGCAGCTCAGGCTACGAGGACAATCGTCTTACAATGGCGTTGCGGTGCTAAGAGCATTTAACCACTTAAGGACGGAGGGTCGTTGTATAATTAAGGACGGAGGGATTGCAAGAACGTGCTTGGAATGGGTATGTGCTCAACACCGCACTGGTCCCGTCTGCGCCGTGCTTCGGTCCTTTAAGCCACGGACACAGAAGGCGGACCATCATCAGCGCGGAACCTGAGTGTCTGCAGACAGGACAGCGGTGTGAGTCTGGTTTGTCAGGCGGCTGTTCGTCCACAAGGCACGGGCAAGCACCAGGGTCGTGATAAAGCCAGCTCGACCCCTAGATGCCGCTGTCATAGGAGGCTGCAGGACCGCCACTGGTGCAGTCAGCAGGTGACTACCTAGGACAACCCCCGCGTGTCCCACGGTCTGTCATTTCCCCTTTAGTCCAGTTCAATGTTTAGGCAGGACACTGCCTCTCATGCATGTTTGATGCTAGCATCAAGTCTTCTTCGAAGAAAAGGGAAAAGGGTAAAGGGGTCGCAGGGAGTGTAAGACTCCACAGGTAGGGTATGGGTAGGCCTTGTGCTTACTTCGAAGGAGGCTATCGAAGGAGGCTAGAGGGGGAGAAACAATTCAACGACAAAGTGTTTCACCTGTGTTTCGTGTGAGCTACAGCACATTTATCTCCTTTGATCTTTTGCAGCTGGCAGCCTCCTCAAAGTATTTCCTTACAAAGCAGGTGCCGCCCACTCAGGCGGCAGTACCTCCTGGGCTTCCTCGGGCTCCGATACCCACGTCAAGGCGAATCTGTCACGATTGTCCCTGCCCCTGAGCCGGGACCACTGGCATGAGGCAATACAAACACCGCCGCAACGCGAACAGTGTCGTCTGTTGGCGACATCATGGGCGGTGTCGCATGATGGGCAAAAACGCATTGTCTTCGTCCCACAGCAGAAGGGCGGCTCGCCGGATATAGAACGACTGGGATTGTATACCAAGTAGCCCACACGAAACACAGGTGAATCTGGTAAATCTGGGTTTGGCGGGCGTAAGCGTTCAACAAAAAAGACCCACTATGTAGTTGTATTGTTCCTCCCCCTCTAGCCTCCTTCGAAGTAAGCACAAGGCAGCCCCTCGAGTATTTTGTGCGTATGTGTGTAAACCCTGTTTGGGGTGATTTAACACAGCACGCTGCCATCCGACTCTTTTTGATTTGGGCAAGCAAGCTTGCTACCATGAAAAAAAGACAGGCGCTTCGTTTTGTTTGTGCGTGCCGGTTGATCGTTTTCCCACTTGTATTTACCCTGTGTGCATTCAGGTAAGGAATTCTGATCAACCACCAAAACACGCTGCCTATGTCTTTTTAGCCTGCGCAATACATTGAGAGAGAGAGAGAGAGAGAGACGAGTTAGAGTGCAGGGACCATCTCTCCGAGGAGTATCCGGTCGCCCCACTACTACATTGAAGGGCAACCCACAAGGTTGTTAGTGCTAAAAAGTGTCGTGGCTCTATTTGTGCGCACAGCCGTTTTGTTTGTGCGTACGTGTGTAAACCCTGATTTGAGTGATTTAACACAGCACGCTGCCATCCGACACTTTTTGATATAGACAAGCAAGCTTGTTACCATAAAAAAAAGAACGGGACACACCAACTCGTCGTCGATGTCGTAAATGGACGCCGCGCGCGGACTCGGGTAGAACGGGTTGCCCCCCCGTGCGTCGGAGACCGGCGACGCGAGGAGCAGTTCCCGGCACGAATTGAGTGGCGGGGAGCCCAGCGAGCCGCCTTGGGCGGGGTGCATGGGAGTTGATGCGGGTTCCCGCGGTTGGCTGGGGGGGGCGAGGGGTTTGCTGGTGACGACAGGGCAGCTGTCGTGCACGGTACCGGGCGTGCTCGGAACCGAGCGTGAATCCGACGCGATGGCCGGTGCGAAGCCCGGGGATAGGCCGCTTGGCCCCGGAATTCGCTTCGCGGGGCCGACATCAGCAGCATCTCTCGGCCCTGGCGTGTCCGCCGACGGGCGTCTATCAGCCGAGATCCCGCCCGTTTCCTTCCTGGCACGCCCGGCCGGCTGCTTCCCTGGAGTCGCAGCATTCCCGCGCAGCAGCTCCTCTAGGACTCCACCCACTCCACCCCCACCTCCTCTGCTTCCGGCAGCCTCCGACGGTGAGCCTGGCGCCAGGGTTCTTCCCTTGGCCGGGGGCGCGGGGGGTCCTGCAGGTTTGACGGGCAACGCGGCGCCTCGGATGCTTGCCGGTGGTGGAGATCTGGCGGGTGCGGGGATTGGTTCGGTCTGCACGGCGGCGGCAGCGGTGGCCCGCGGCTTGGAGCAGGAGAGGGTGACGAGGTAAAGCTTCCGCGGCCGGGCGGGGGACCCGCCGCCGCTGGCCCGCCGCTTGCCGCGCCCGGGCAGGCGGTGCGACTGGCGCCGGAGCACGGTCTCCCCCGTGAAGCGGGCGAGGCCGAGCCGGTCGGCCTTCGACCCTTTCTCGACCCCGGCGATCACCATGTCGTCGTCCACGCGGACGCCGGCCGTGTCCGCTTCGTCCCGCAGCACCACCACAAAGCTTGGCGCCGTGCACTGCTCCATCACATCGTACGCCTCTTCCAAGCCATCGTCGTTTTTGCCTGTCGCGCAGGCTGCGCCCATTGGGTGGGAAGATGCGTGTTTATTGTAGGTGTGTATGTGTTGTCAGGCGGAGTGTTTTCTTTTTGTGTGTTTCCGACGATCCCGTTTGGGCGTACGGATTTTGGAGTATTTTCGACCTTTTGTGTGTTTGTGGAGATCAGCACAGTGCATGCTTGTGGTAGACTTTTCGGGAGGGGCGTATTATCCATCGTGTCTCCGATGCTAGACTTGATCTCATTAGCCACATGCGCTGTCCGTCTGCACGGCGAGGTAGCCGGGAGTTTGGAGCACGAGGTAAAGCTTCCGCGGCCGGGCGGGGGACCCGCCGCCGCTGGCCCGCCGCTTGCCGCGCCCGGGCAGGCGGTGCGACGGGCGCCGGAGCACGGTCTCCCCCGTGAAGCGGGCGAGGCCGAGCCGGTCGGCCTTCGACCCTTTCTCGACCCCGGCGATCACCATGTCGTCGTCCACGCGGACGCCGGCCGTGTCCGCTTCGTCCCGCAGCACCACCACAAAGCTTGGCGCCGTGCACTGCTCCATCACATCGTACGCTTCTTCCAAGCCATCGTCGTTTTGCCTGTCGCGCAGGCTGCGCCCATTGGGTGGGAAGATGCGTGTTTATTGCAGGTGTGTATGTTGTCAGGCGGAGTGTTTTCTTTTTGTGTGTTTCCGACGATCCCGTTTGGGCGTACGGATTTTGGAGTATTTTCGACCTTTTGTGTGTTTGTGGAGATCAGCTTAGTGCATGCTTGTGGTGCTCGGTAGACGTTTCGGGAGGGGCGTATTATGCATTGTGTCTACGTGATCTCATGCATTAGTTGGGCATATTATGCATCGTGTCTCCGATGCTAGACTTGATCGCATTAGTCACGTGCGCTGTCCGTCTGCACGGCGAGGTAGCCGGGAGTTTGGAGACTTTTCGGGGCGTATTATCCATCGTGCTAGACGCTAGACTTGGTCTCATGCATTAGTTGAGCATATTGTGCATCGTGTCTCCGATGCTAGACTTAATCGCATTAACCACGTGCGCTGTCGTCTGCACGGCGAGGTAGCCGGGAGTTTGGAGCAGGAGAGGGTGACGAGGTAAAGCTTCCGCGGCCGGGCGGGGACCCACCGCCGCTGGCCCGCCGCTTGCCGCGCCCGGGCAGGCGGTGCGACTGGCGCCGGAGCACGGTCTCCCCCGTGAAGCGGGCGAGGCTGAGCCGGTCGGCCTTCGACCCTTTCTCGACCCCGGCGATCACCATGTCGTCATCCACGCGGACGCCGGCCGTGTCCGCTTCGTGAAGTGGAAATGAAATGCAGAAGTGGAAAAAGGGAGTTGCAATACTCCGGAATGGGTATCAGACCTTGAGGGGCCGTGTCCCGCGCTGCGGTGCGCACCGCATTCTGGACTGGGCCAGGGCAAGGTGAAAGGCTAAGCTTTCAGGGCCCAGCTCCCGACAAACTGGGGTACAACAAAGATGAGCCGGTCCGTCCCTATCTCTTGAACCTGCATCGAAGTGCCTGCCGCTGTTTATCACAGTGAATCACGGTCCACCACAACCTATCAGGTCCATCCCTAGTCCCTAGAGCTGCATCGAATTGCCCGGTGCTGTATTCTTCGGTCTATCACGGTCTATCAAGAGGGGATGGACCGGCTCAAAAGAGCAGAAACGAAATGAGGGGACCGGGCGTTCACGAAGGAAATCGCGAGACACGCACAGCTTCACCGAGGGAGCCGATGAGCCAGAAGGTTCCCAAGTACTTCCTAAGTACTTGGGAACCTTCTGGCTTGGGGGGCACACCCATTCCCATGTACACCCCAAATAGGGTAAAATGACGATTTCTGGCGATCTTTGCAGTTAGTACGTCCCGTGAACTTCCCAAGTACTTCCCGAGTACACCCGTTGGAGACCCAAGTAGTGGGCCACCGGATCAGGTTCGGCTTCATGGAAAGTGACCTCGCTCAAGCTCGTCTCATGAGAAGACGCAGCCACAACAAGGACGAGAATAAGGTATCCTCCCTGAAGAGGCCTCGAAAGAAAGTGACGGTCGACATCAGCGCGTTGATGCGCTCGAGGTACTCGTACAGCGTCTTGGCCGCAGCCGCGTTGCCGGCGGCTTCGTACAGCAGGAACAGGTTGGAAAGCAGCGCTTGTCTCTTGACCCAGCGTCCGCGGCAATCTGTAGAAGCAGGTGTGAGCAATGCAAACCATCCACGAGGCCTCAGAAGTCGCTCAAGCTCGTCTGCTGCGGCAGATTCTCTTGCGGCGGCGGCGCTGGAGACGGCAACTTCCATGGCCAGCACCGCCCTGCCCGCCGTTTTCGAGGTACTCGTACAGCGTCTTGGCCGCAGCCGCGTTGCCGGCGGCTTCGTACAGCAGGAACAGGTTCCACCAGAACAGGAGCAGAAAAGTGGGGCTTGTCTCTCGACCCAGCGTGCGCATGCAAAAGCTCGACGGAAACGCCGGAACACAGCATTCCGCAGCATTCTAGAAGCAGGCGTGAGCAATGCAAACCATCCGCGATGGCCTTAGAAGTCGATCAAGTCGTCTGCTTCGGCAGATTCTCTCGCGGCGGCGGCGCTGGAAACGGCGACTTCCATAGCCGGCACCGACCTGCCCGCCGTTTTCCGCGACTGCTCGTCGACCAGCCGCTGGAGGCTCGCCTTCGCCTCGGCCGAAACCGACGCGTTGTTGCGCTCGAGGTACTCGTACAGCGTCTTGGCCGCAGCCGCGTTGCCGGCGGCTTCGTACAGCAGGAACAGGTTCCGCCAGAAGATCGCGTTTCGCAGGAGCGCAGGCTCCGCCTTCTCCGCGAGGGCCTGCTTTTGTGCGGCGCGGAGCGCAGCGATCCCGACGGCGGTCGCCCGCTTGGCTTCCCGGTCGGTTTCGACGACGAGCAGCACCGCGTGCGCCGCTTTGATGGCGGCGCTGTAGAAGAACACGTCCGCCGATTGCTTCAGCCGGGCCGCGGCCAGCTGGTACGCATCTTCCAGCTCGGGAAGATTCGGGTGGTGGATGAAGCAGCCGATGTACGAAGTCCACATCACGGCGTGCTCCTTGGGTGTTAGCGTTCGGACGTCCACCTCGAGCAACGTGTGCTTCGCTCGGTGGGCATTCCCGGATCTGGCGAGCAGCCCCAAAAACGTAGTAAGGCAGTGCGGGTCCAAGGCCGCCGTGCCTCCGAAGCTATCGACCTGTTCCTCAGCGAGCTCCATATGCCCGGGTATCCGTGGGTCGCAGCACCCGAACAGGAGCGACAGTACTCGATCCGTGGGTTCCACTCCGTCCTCCAGCATCTTCTGGTACAGCTTCACGGCGTTGTCCCGCCTGCCGAGTCTCTTGTGCAGCTTCATCACTGTGCTGTACGTCTGGGCCGTCGCTGCTATCTTCTGCTGCGTCATTTCCTCCCAAATCCGGACCGCGCCTTGCAAGTCTGGTTCCTCGGCTTTCATGTTCAGAATCGCGTTGTAGCTCCTCACCGAGAGGCGCCCCTTGGTGATCTCCCGCAGGCGCTGGTGGCACTCCTCCGCTCTGCCCCAGCACCGGCACTTTGTGTACATCGACAGCAGCCGCGTCAGCGCCATGACCCCGATGATGTACCCTTCGCTCTTCAGCCGCTCGTGGGCGGAGACCACGTGGCGTTCCGTCTGGTTCGGGAGCCGCAGCAACACCTCGGCCGCGGCGCCGTCTGTCATCGCGCCGAGGACCTTGTGCCGCGTGGGCACGTGCTTGGGACGGAAGGAGTGCCATCCTTTCTCTGGAGCCAGCCCCGTCGCCCGCCTGGCCTGCAAGCAAACAACGGCCCTGCCGCGCAGAAAGCTGGCCATCGTTCTCACATCCCGTTCTTTTTGGGGGTTCCAGCCTGTGTATTCTTAGAGTTATAGTTCGCTTGAGAATCCGTGATTTTAGAGTCTCCGGGTGACCTGCGTCGAAAGGGTTCTTTGGGTGGGTTTGGGAGGGGGGGGGGGGGGGGGGGGCGGGCAGGGGGCGCACTAAGGATTGGGGGGTGCAACGGGCAATGTCAACGTCTGCTAAATTTGGAAGGGGGGGGGAAATGTTTCTTGGGTTTGAAGAAGGGGGGGGGGGTCCTGTTTGGTGCACCTGGTGGCCGGGGACCCCCCCACCCTTTTTTCCGGGGACCCCCTTAAACGCGCTCTTTCGCGATGGATCTTTCCACTCCGTCCTCAGTTCGTCTGTGAGGCCTGAAATTTGACGTGCAAAACACAGGCTGAAACCGGGAAAATCTGCCCTTTCGTGGTTTTCTTGGTGCCGTATTTTCGAAATTCTCTAAGTACGTTTCCCAGCGGATTTGCCTGAAAAACAGTTTTTGGGGGGTATTGGGGAAAGCACATGGTAAATCGGCCAAATTTGCTCGAATTTTCACTTTTTGGGCCAATTTTCCAGATTTTGGCTGATTTTTGAGTGCACTGCAGGAATCTTGGTTTTCGGGGAAACTGACTTTGCTCAAAAGTTGCTAAGTACATTTCCCTGCCAAAAAAGTGCAGGAAAACATTTTGGTGGGGATTGACCATTTTTTCCAGCGTTATTTCCGCAAAAGTGGGTTTCGATTTCGAAAACGAGGAGAACGGATTCATCTGGAGGAAACGGAGTACCCACTCGGCACCGGGGGTCTGGGAAACACCCCAAAAACAGCCCCCAAAACGACCCCCCCCCCCAAAAGGGGGGTGCAACGTGCAACGGGGGCAACGTCCCTTAGTGCGCACCCTGCCCGGCAGTGTTCCAGGTAAACGGTAAACGTTTACCGTTTATAAACGTTTACGTTTACTCATTTTGGAGTAAACGTTGAGTAAACGTTGAGTAAACGTTGAGTAAACGTTGTGTAAGCGTTTACTGTATTAAGGGCGGCATCCACTGGAAACGCAATCTATCAAGGAAGAGGGGCAACTAAGTAAAATATCCAGACGCACCTTTCGTCACAAATGGCGAACAAGCGCAAAGGAGACGCCGGGAGGGGGTGACATTCACGGGAGCACCCGGATCGAAGATGCGCAAGGTAACCTGCAAGTTCTGCGACAAGGCCTTCTCCACCGCCTCTGCTGAGCACCTGCTCGGCCAAGGCAGCGGCATTGGCGGCTGCGCCCGCACAGGACTGAAGCCACGGTCAGGAACGAACGACCAGTAGCCTTGTTAACCCGATGGCTTCTTCGTAAAAGAAGTTCCTGATGGCTTCGTGGGCGTCCACTGCAGTGGTCGCTCGAGTGAGGAATGGCACCATATTCAGCTGCTTCGTCTTGGCTTTCTCGTTTTTCTTGCTGCCTTCAGCTTGACGACGAAGGCGGGTGTGTGCTACCACCATGGCATCTTTATCAGCACACGATGAGTACACCCCCCCCCAACGCCCGAAGAACTCGGTGGGGTGATGCTTGACACCGCCATAAAAGAGATGGACAGCCTGATGGAACGTGGATTGTGCCAAGAGGCCAAGTATGGTCTAACCGTGCTCTGTAGGCGAGTAAACGTTTACCGCGAGTAAACGTAAGGGGGGGGGGGGGGGGGGGGGGGTGTGGGGCTAATTTATTCCGGGGTGGCTTTTTTTCCGACTTTTTTTCCGACTTTTTTATTCCGGGAGGTGAAAATTTGTTCCGGGAGGTGAAAATTTGTTCCGGTAAGTGAAAATTTGTTCCGGGAAGTAAAAATTTGTTCCGGGGTGGGCTTTTTTTCTGACTAATTTGTTCCGGGAACTGAAAATTTGTTCCGGGGTGGGCTTTTTTTCTGACTAATTTGTTCCTGGGTGAGTTTTTTTTCATTTCTGGGCTAAGAATGGCTGACACGATCAGTGAGCATCCCAGAAAAAAAACTCACCCCGGAACAAATTTTCACTTCCCGGAACAAATTTTCGCTTCCCGGAACAAATTTTCAGTTCCGGAACAAATTTTCACTTCCCGGAACAAATTTTCAGTTTCGGAACAAATTTCACCTAATTTCACGGGACCCGGACCGAACCCAGGACTGGGGAGGACTGGGCTGACAACCCAAGGTGGCAACAAACGGAATCGGCACTCCACATTACATCACGCAAGAATGGCTGATTCCTTCCTGAAGTCATCGACTGTCTTTGTGCCCACAGGAAGCGCGAACTGAACGCAAGGACCTTCCAGATGTGGAACACTGTACGGAGAGAAGACCACGCAACGGAGCAGGCGCCCACAAGTAGTTTCTAACAGGACTAATCCCTCACACCGAAGTGATCATGAGTTGCCTTAACGAAATGAACCTTGTGGAGCTGAACTCAGGCTGATAGGTGGGCCTTCTACAACGTTAGCACCGGTCAGCAAGTAAACGTATCCGACCCCTGGCACAGAAGGCACGCGGTGGCTATCGGTAAACTGCATCGCGCACTCAGACAGACTTAACAGCATGTACGTGGAACCCCTTCCCACGGTCAGTAACTTGGACGACAATTACACTGGACGAACGCAGGAAATGACGAATATCCTCGAGGCTGTCGTAAATTCTCTTCTCAAAAAATATCAAAATACATAGGGTCAAAAGGGCACCCCCCCGAAAAAAAAAAAAAGACTCCAGATACGCAAACTCTTTCGAACGCTGCACACGGGTATCCTTCAAGTGACCTCTAACTATCTGTTGCATACGCGTATCCGGATCTGAAAGCCGAAGACTTTGTAACACTTTACCGCAACCGAAGTCGCGAACCGGGTTCGGCTTGCACTGCAAAAGCAGCATAATTGTGTCTTGCGCCCGAGCGCGGAAATCCGCCACCCGCCATTCGGCTAGAGTGCAAGAACACAATTGCGAAGCGTACTACAAACGGATAGTGTTACATAGGCGAACGAATCATGCGAGAACCTATGGAGGGGCCCCTCGACAGCTTTCAGAACACGGCATAGTAAGTCAAGAGTCGGATAAGCGAGTGTGCACATTCTACTCCCGTTTGATCTGCATTTTCCACCTTTCCCCCCTTTCTTTGATCTGCTGTGTGTATTTGAAAAACGTTATCGCATGCGGGTAAGCGGGTTTGCGGGTTAGGGTTTGCGGGGTTTCCGGGTTAGGGTATGCGGGGTTTGCGGGGTTAGGGTACGCGGGGTTGCGGGTTCGGGTATGCGGGTTTGCGAGGTTAGGGTATGCGGGTTTGCGGGTTAGGTATGCGGGTTTGGGTATGCGGGTTTGCGGGTTTGCGGGGTTTGCGGGTTAGGGTTTGCGGGGTTAGGGTACGCGGGTTTGCGGGTTCGGGTATGCGGGTTTGCGAGGTTAGGGTATGCGGGTTTGCGAGGTTAGGGTATGCGGGTTTGGGTATGCGGGTTTGCGGGGTTTGCGAGGTTAGGGTATGCGGGTTTGCGAGGTTAGGGTATGCGGGTTTGCGGGTTAGGGTATGCGGGTTTGGGTATGCGGGTTTGCGGGGTTTGCGGGTTAGGGTTTGCGGGGTTAGGGTACGCGGGTTCGGGTTTGCGGGTTTGGGTATGCGGGTTTGCGGGTTCGGGTATGCGGGGGGGGGTTCGGGTATGCGTACCTTACACAAAAATTGTAAAAATCACACACAAATGGTGAAAATCTGGAAAATTTGGCAAACCCCAAATTTTCAGTTTCCGGAACAAATTTTCACTTCCCGGAATAAATTTTCACTTCCCGGAACAAATTTTCACTTCCCGGAATAAATTTTCACTTCCCGGAACAAATTTTCACTTCCCGGAACAAATTTTCACTTCCCGGAACAAATTTTCACTTCCCGGAACAAATTAGTCGGAAAAAAAGCCTGAAAAAAAGCTCACCCAGGAATAAATTAGCTCGACCGGGGGGGGGGGGGGGGGGGGGGGGGGTGGGCATGCATGTGTCGGTACATTTTTGATGATCATATCCCTTGTATTCCCACCACTTCAATTTGGGTTCCCTTTTATCCCGAAAGGGACGACAAAATTTGGGTGTAAGGGAATTAGACCCCCCGGTGGCACTTTGCCGCTCTGCCTCAGCACCAGCACTTCATGGACATCGACAGCAGCCGCGCCAGCGCCATGACCCCGACGATGTACCCTTCGCTCGTCTGCCGCTCGTGGGCGGAGACAAGCTTCACGTGTTCAGCGGTACTGCAGAGCCACGGGCCTACGGGTCAAGTGGCTACCGATTTCCCAAACTAAAGCAAAGGCGTAGCGCACCTTGGGGCTTGGCGCCCGCGCTGAACACAAGCTCGTCGAAACGGTCAGCCACAGGGCAGAGCCGACGGGGTTGTAGCACTGTGCTGCTTTCCGACTCAAGCTTTGCAAGCTGTGGTTGACCGTCACGTTCCTGGAGTACCGGGAGCGGCCTTTTTCTTCTTCTTTTCCTGCAGGGGCGGCGCGCTTCGAAGCGGAAAAAAGGCCAAAATTGCGCTTCCCTCAGGGGTACCTGCTTTCTCCTTCAATCTCTCCCACGCCCGGACGAGGACGCAGGAGAGAACAGGGAAAACAGGGTTTAAGGCTAGGGGGGGGTGTGAACGACAAGAAAAAAACGAGGGCAAGACAAGAGAAAAAAAGAACCAGAACAGAAATCCCTGGCACGGGGGATGTGTACGGCCGCGCGAATGTGAGTTGTGCACACCGGCGGCTTTTTTTTCATGTTTGCAGGCGACACCGCTGAGCTACGTTGTTGAGTACTATTCTCGCTTACTGACCGGATAACTGCCGAAAAAATGTGAAACCAGGATTTTTTTTGAAGCGCTGAAAGTGGGCACCAGCGAGCCCTGCGATACGTGGTAGTACGTAGCCGCACTGCGAAGCAGTATCCCGCTCAAGGAGCGCACGCGCAACACACATAGTTTTCCGAGGTGCCATATGTGCACCCCCGTCTGTCCAGCGAAAGCGATTCCAGAACAAAAACGACAAATGGGAGCGAGGGGGCGCTCCCTTGAAAACAACGAGCGGAGAGTTTTGTGTTCCGCTAAAAAGAAATGGGGAAGGGGCGGCGGAAGGAAAGGCTGCGGGGGGAGGGTATGCCTTGCCCCGAGGCGTTTTGAAATGGATCCTGCCACTTCTTCTTTTCCGGGAGAGTCGTGGCTGGGATGGCGCGCGGAGGATGAGCGCTCGCGGCTAGGGAAGATCATTTTTTACTATTCATTGGCTACCCCGTCTCATGACAAAAAGGCGCGCCGCCTCAGCGGGTCGAAACCCGAAAGAATTGGCATTCGCAGGCGCCCCGCCCACCATCACAGCGACGATGGGCGCCAAGCAAGTGACCGGCGGTTGCCTTTTGTTTTCACACTCGCACGCGCGTCGGTTTTGTTGATTCTGCTTCTTCATTTTTTTCCGTATGCATGTTTTTTTCTTCGCAGCTCACTCACCTCACTCCTGCTTCTTCCGTGCGAGTTCCTCGCGCATGTCGTACATCTGCGTGTGGAGCTCCAACAGCCGGTTGATTACCAGGAAGTTGAACAGGGTGAACCCTGTAAGATAGGCGTTTCGCTGTTCCTTGAAGAACTGAGTGCGCAGGTTCTTCTCGTCGACGATCGACGTGTGATCGGAGTACAGGAAGTTGATGGCTGCCGCGAAGTACGTCGTGGATACGAAGAGCATGATCCCGCTGTAGTAGCGGAAGTAAGGGTGGCGCCTCCAGATGAGCCTAATTTGGTCAATCATGTACCCGCGGATCGCGTTCGTCGGCATCGGCACGATCAGCAGGAAGACCACGAACAGCTCGAGGGCCCTGTTTGGTGGTGTGCGTTTCAACTTCGGCTTCCGTGGGTGGCGTGGTCCCCGCCCGCGAGGTTTTTCCGTACTTCAACACAAGCTGTTGGAACACACCAGACTTGGTAAAATTCCCGTGGCCGACAATCTTTGTACGCCACTGCCGTTGGCAAAATGAAATGAATCGTAAAAGGCAGGGAGGCAGGTTGCTCCTATCCGTGAGTCTCTCAGGGCTGGTCGTCTCTTTGTGTGCATTGCTCCGCCTAAAGAGGCTAGCATCTTTGATGGTTTGAGAATCGGCATCCTATTGGCTCGTGGCGCTGCAACATCACAGAATACGCGAAAAGACACACCCCCTTTGCACACTTCGCAAAGGAGGGTGTCGAGAGAAGGTGAAGTGCTGCCACCAGCGTTTAAACCCCCCAGATCTCTAAGTGAACTTACACTCTACAAAGAACGACATACAAGTAAAGGTAGATGAAGACCCATCCGGGATCCATTGTTTCCTTTTTGTTCCGCTTAGCTTTTTTAGGTCGGGGGAGGGAGGTGCCCTGTACGGAATCGGTGTAGTTCACGGAAGCTAAACTCAGCGATACATAGTGTCCAGACCCAAAAAGGATCCTAAAGGGTCCTCAAAAGGACCCACTGGAATCCCGAAAGACATCCCAAATTGAGCCTTTTCGAGGCTCAAAAAGGATCCAAAGGACACAGGCAGATGCTATGTGGGTGTGTGTGTCTGAGTGTTGTCGCACTCGCCACTGACGAAAGAAGCTAGCTGTGTGCTTTGGGATTAGACACTTTAGATTTCCGGTGGCAAGGACTCCACTCTCACGGATGGAAGAGGCTGGTTTGTGTTAGCAGTGCTTTTGAATCAGCATCGTTGGCGATGACGACTGATGTCACACTCTCACTCACGGAGGAATGTCTCGCTCACGATTGCCGTACCGAGGTTGCCATGTCAAAAAATAGGAACGGGAAGCGAGTCGGGTGTCATCTTTTTGTAGAATCGTGGTTACTGAGGCGCCCGCGGAGAGACGTTCCGTACTATTCTGCTACCTTCTTAGCAAGAGTGATGATGGAGGCTAGATCAAGCGGGGAGTCCCGCTACGACGTGAAGCTGAAAAGAGCGCACGAAGACATCTGAAGAGGAACAGCTTCGTATGTTCTCTCCTCGTATGTGCTAGAGCACACATACAATTGGGTGGGAGGAGTCGTCCCTTCAGTTCTTGATCCCTCTCTCGCTTGCATATTTGAAACGAACAGACGAATACTCGCGCATAGCACTTCTTCAACAGCGCGCAATTCGCAGCGTAGAGTTTGGTAATTTGTGCCCAGCGCCCAGCACGAAGCACGTTGCTCATCACGAGTCCCGACGCAATCAAAACAGACGTCGTGGTTCCCCATCACGTTCCCGTTTCAGGTCTTCTCTCAGAGCATTCAAGACCACCTTGTTGGGCTTGCAGCGAGAAGCCTTGACCAGTTTCTGGATGGTGTCACGCGCAAGGCGGGGAAGGCCGTGTCCGCGGCCAGAGGAACACCCGCAGCGAAACGAAACAGACGAGTATTCGCGCATAGCACTTCTTCAACAGCGCACGATTCACAGCGTAGAGTTAGGTACTTTGTACTCAACGCCCAACACGAAGCCATCGCGAGCCGCGACACAATATAAACGGAACTGTTTCCCATCATTCCTGTTTCAGGTTGTCTCTCAGAGCGTTCAAGACCGCCTTGATGGGCTTGGAGCGAGAAGCCTTGACCAGTTCCTGGATGTTGGAGGGTGACGGGTCGCGCAATGCCGCGCACAAGGCCGGAAAAGCCGCGTCCGTGGCAGTAGGAACACCCGCAGCGGCGGCCTCCGCGAAGATGCCCCGAGCGGAGCACCGCGCGAGGACGCCGACGGCGCCGGCTTCGGAGAACGGCGCCGCCAGCGCGGACAGGACGCAGAGCAGAGCCGTCCCGGGAGACCCGGCGGCGGGGCCGGCGAGCCAGCAGGCCACCCGCGCGGCGAAGTGCGCCCCCAGGGTCAGCAGGAAGCACGCAGGCAGGTCCACCGGCCCGCAGGCCACAGGCACCACCAAGTAGCCGGCCGAGTGCCGGGCGAACTTAGCGCGCGCCGCCGGCGCCGAGAGTCGGCGCGTCTGCGCCTCGAAAACCGGAGGGTCGCCGCCGAAGATGGCGCGCGCGGCGCAGAACGCCGCCTCCTCTCCGGCGTCGCTCGAAGCGCCAGGTTCCGCCGGCTTCATCTGCTTGTTCGAGGAGGAGGAGGAGGCTGCGGCCACGATCTTGCTGTCTGCGGCATTGTCGGGTGGTGTCGGATTCTCAACACCAGCGCACACAGCGGCCGGCTTCGTTCCGGCGTCGCTTGAAACGCCAGGCAGCTGCTGTTTGCTGCCGGGAGAAGCTGCGGCTGCGGTCTTGCTGCCGGGTGGTGTCGGACTCTCGACGGCAGAGGATGCACATGCCAGCTTTGCCCCGTCGCCGCTTGAAACGGCAGGTTCCGCCGGCGGCTGCTGTTTGCTGGAGGAGGAGACTGCGGCCACGTCCGCAGAACCGGCAGGCCGGACGGGGGCGTTTTCGGTTGCTGGGTTCGCCTCGCCTGCGGCCGCCGGCTCCGGGAAGAGCCACTCGGAGGCCAACTTCACGAGGACGAGAGGGTGCGCGGCGTAGCGCAGCGGGGAGCCCGGAGCGTCGGGCCACACGGGAACCGACGGCAGCGGCGGTTCCACGCTCCGGGGGGCAAACGCTCGTCCCGCGCCGCCGCCGGCGCAGGACAAGCAGCCGGACAGCGTCGAATGCCGGACGGCCGCGGCCGCACCAGCGCCACCACTGCCGGTCGGCTCGTGGACAGACGAGACGGCGGTGGCCTGAGGGGGTGTTGCGGGTACACCCTGTGCGTCAACGCACTCTCCCGCGACCCCTGGGCAAGGTTGCGGTGTGGAGGTTGTTCGGCAGCCGGCGCCACCACTGCCGGTCGGCTCGTGGAGAGGCGGGGGGACGGAGGTGGCTTGGGGGGCGGTTCCCTGAGTGCCGGCACACTCTCCCGCGACGCCCGGGCAGGGTTGCGGTGCGGAAGATGTGAACGCGGTGGCCGTGCGGCAGAACACGGACGCGTACCGGTCGCACGCGTCGGCGAGGGCCGTCTTGCTGCCCTCGAGCCGCAGCGCTTGCTTCGGGTCGGCCGCGGCGGTGCGGCGGCGGGCGGCGGCGTGGCACCTCTCGGCCAGCGAGCACGCGACGCGGGCGGAAACGAGCGTGTTCGCGGTCTGCAGGAGCCCGGCGACCACCTCCGGCAGCTCCTCGGTCAGCGCCCCGGCGACCACGCGGCGCAGCAGCGCCCGTTCGTCGCCGGCGCCAACGCTCTCCCCCGCGCACCCGCTGAACACGGCGCGCCGAACGAGCCTGAGCAGCGGCGCCGTCTCCCTCCCGACATCATCGTCTTCCGCCATAGGCACATCCGCAGTGTCCGCGGGATCGGGTGCCTCCTCCCACGATTCCTCGTCTTCATCCGCCGTTTCCACGCGGTGCTCCGACGCCTCCGCGTCGAACGCATCGGCCCCGGTGTTCGTGGATTTCGCGCCGAACTCCGTTATTTGCGCGTGGCACTTCCAGTACACGAGGGAAGCTTCCGCGGACAACCCGTGCGACAGCAACACTTTGACGGCTTCCGACGACTGGCCGAGGGCGACGAGAGCGCACGCGCTGTACAGAGGAGACGACGGGCGCGCCGTTAGGAGGTTGGTCAGGCTTTCCTTCCACGTCGGGTACGAGAGCAGCGGCGTCAGAGCGATGCCGAGGGGGTCCGAGTTCTGGACGAGCCGGGAGGTGATCGAGAAGGACGGCGGGCACCCGGGGGCTGCGCGGGACAGGAGGTTGGGAAGGGACAGGCCGTGCCCGGCGGCCGCTGGGCAGAGGACGGACGGCGCCGCTTGGGCCCGGGCGAGCCGCGCCAGCAGGGAGAGCGGCTGGCCGGGTTCGGCGTGTCGGGGATCGCGGATGCCGGCGTTCGCCGCCTCCGACGCCCGCCACGCCTTCGCCGAGGCGACCATGCCGGCCCAGGCGGCGTCGCGCTCTGCGGGCGCCTCGTCGACCTGCTCCATCAGCTGTTCCCGCAAGCTGTCGTCCACTTCGTCTCCGACTAATGCTTCTGCACCCCGCTGAGCGTCTTGCGCGACGGGCCCCGGGACGGTGGCCGCGGGTGTGCCGCCCTCCTTGCCCCCCGCCGCCGCCGCCCCCGTCCACTGCGCTTCGTCTCCCATTCTTCTGCGCTTCCCGCCGGGGGGCTCGTGGGTCGACTTGCGCTTCACGCTGGCGACCGCCGGCGCGGCGTCCGGCGGCGAAACGGGGGCGAGCAGCGCACTGTGGCCAGCCGCGGGGTGTGGCTGCGGGTGCGCGGGGGGGAAGATGTAGCCGGCGAGGACGCTGCCCGCGTCGAAGGTGCGGCTGGTATGGTCGTCGCTCGCGGTCACCAGGAACGACAGCGGCACGGCGCCGCCGCGCGGCGCCGGGACCCAAGCGACCGAGAACACCCGGCCGAGGTGCTCCCGGAAGGAGCGCAAGGGCACCACGGTGACAGACACCGAGTCGACGGTTCCGCATGCCTCTCGGGTCGTGACAGTCGCCTCGACGCCCCAGACCTGCGCGGTCCAGTCGTACGAGGCGGAGGCCGCCGCCGTCCTGCAGACGCGCCGGTTGGACGCCGGGTCAGCGGTCGTCGCACTACCGACGCCGCACCACCGCACGTCCATCACGGGGCACACGTGCGTCACCACGGCGTGCTCGAGCCCCCTCGTGCAGAGCATCGCCGGCAGGTCGCCGGGCCCCCCCCCGTCCTGCTCCCGCAGCGCCGCCTGCGTCAGCCGGGCCAGCGCGATGAACACCACCGCGCCCGACTCCGTCGCCGCCGCGAGGAGCGAGCCGTCGATGCTGAACGGCTGGAACACGTCGATCCTCGTGACCTTCCCGATCCCGCCGCCAGCCCCGCCCGGGGCTTGCGGGCTGGCTTCGCCGGCAGCCGGGTAGTCGAAGCTGTGCAGCAGCCGCGGGAGCAGCGCTGCGGTGTCCTTCTGCCCGCGGAGCACCGGCCCCGGAACGAAGTACACGTCGACGTTCCCCCCGGCGCGCGCACCCGTGAAGAGGAAGCGGGCCTGGCCCTTGCCTTCCCCAACGGCGGGCGGTGCCTCGTGGGTGTCGCGTGCCGACGAGAAGCAGAAAGCGCCCGGCACCTCGGATCCGACGCGCGCGGCGAGGTGCGGGTGGTTTTGGAGGCACGACCGCTTGGTGTACCAGAGCTTGGTGGTCAGGTTGATGGCCGGCGTTCTAGCCGGGGTCGCCTGCTGTTCGTAGATCATCCCGTCGGCGCCCATCGAGAACACCGCATGGCCCGGCCCCGAATACACCCCCTTCGCGACCGCCACCACGTAAACCGCGCCCTTCGGCTGCCCGTGCAGGTCCGAGACGGACCATTTTTTCCCCCGTTTCCCGCCCCTGGCCGCCAGCCCGATTCTCCCGCTGCTCAGCCCGTACACCACGGCCGGCAGCACCGGGTGGACCCCCACCGCGGTCACCTTGTCCCCCCGCGACGGCAGCACGTCGCACGTCACCACCCCGCCGTCCTCGAGCACCTTCACGTGCAGCGAGGTGTCCCCGCTCCCCAGCACCCACGACGCCCCGGCGGGCGGCCGTGCTGCACAGGACACGCCCTCGGGGCGTGTCCTGTCCAGCACGGCTCCGTCGTCGCCGCGCCGCGCCGCGAGCGCATACACGGGGCCGCCGAAGGTGTGCAGCGCCGGTAGGCTCTCGAGGCGGACACCCACCGGTTTCCCGGCGGGCGGCGCTGCCGCGTCCCCCGGCGCGGAGGGGCCGGCGGCGGCGGACGGGAGAGGGAAGGTGCGCACGGCGCGGTCCTTGCAGAAGAGGAGGAGGGTCGCCCTGTACGGGAGCATCGCGTAGTGCACGCACCCAGGGGCGCCTTGCAGGACGGGCGAGTATGCGAAGGACAAAGCCGGCGAATCAGCCGCAGACTGGTGGAAGAGGCTGGAAACGTCGTACGACACGACGCTTCCCGTCGAACCCACGCCGAGATACAGCGTGGCTTGCGACTCGCCCGGGACGAAGGCCATCGGGAAAAAACGGGTCGGGTCCCTGCTCACGAGGGTTCTCGGCGTCGGGAGCGACCGCACCTTCCGGATGGCGAGGGCGGACCCGTCGGCCGACGGCTCGTCTGCGGAGCCGGCGGCGACGACCGCCCAGACGAGGACGCACCCGTCCTTCCCGCTCGACGCGAGGAACGCCGCGGCGCCCTCGTTCGCGGGGCGGAACGGGTTTTGCGTGGTGTTGTCGGCGGGCGGCGCCGGCGGGGCCCGGCAGAGCCACTGCAGGCACTGTACCGCGTCGCGGTGGTCCATCGCCGAGCAGAGGTGCAGCTGCAGGCCGGCGGCCAGGACGGCGGACGCGCGGACGATGCCGACCCGCCCGCTGGTGTATCCAGCGGCGATCACCTGGGTGAACAGCTTGTTCTCGCCCAGGGGGTACCACCGCAGCACCGTCACGGGCTGCGGAGTACTCGGCGCCGACACCGCCACCGGCGGCCCCGCCGTCTTCGCCGATAAGTCGAACGACACGACGAAGATCCCGCCGGCTTGGTCGCAGAAGCACACCTTCACCACCGTCCCGTTTCCCCTGGGCGATTCGGCGTGCACGCTTCGCGGCGGCGCTGCCGTCGGGACGGTGGCCAGGGGGTTGGGTGAGGACAGGTCGAGGAACACGAGGCTCGGCGCCTCGGTGCCGACCGCCGCGTAGTCGCCTGTCCCCGCGCCGGAGAACAGCGCGAGGCACTTCACGTGCGCGGGGAGGACCAGCGGCCGGCGCGGCGCGACCTGCAGGGCCGCGCCGCCCTGCGGAACCTGCCCCACGAACACGGTGTGCCGCGACGCGTACGCCACGGCGCCCAGCGGCGAGACCGCCGCCACGTCGGCACTGTTCCAGTTGCACGACGCCGGGCTCACGGAGACCGCAACGTCGTCGGCCATCGCCTCAGAATAAGGTGGTCCCCTATGCGTGGCTACCCACCCGCGCACCCCCCTGCTGCCGCCCGGGACCTGGGTTTGGATGTCGTGTGCTCTTTTAACTAGGATCGGTACATAATATATAGGAAGGTAGTACAGGATATCGAGGCGGCAATTTTTAGAGCCAACTAGATCGCATGAGAATGCGGGTTTTGTAAAGTCTCTGGAATCGCCGATCGACTCTCGGCACGTGGAACATATTTTCTCCGCGACGCGTACGCCACGGCGCCCAGCGGCGAGACCGCCGCCACGCCATGCCGACTATGTAGTCACCTGTCCCCGCGCCGGAGAGAACAGCGTGAGGCACTTCACGTGCGCGGGGAGGACGAGCGGCCGGCGCGGCGCGATCTGCAGGCACGGTGTGGCGACGCGTACGCCACGGCACCCAGCGGCGAGACCGCCGCCACGTCGGCACTGTTCCAGCTGCACGACGCCGGGCTCACGGAGACCGCAACGTCGTCGGCCATCGCCTCAGAATAAGGTGGTTCCCTATGCGTGGCTCCCACCCGCGCACCACCCGGGACCTGGGTTTGGATGTCGGGTGCTCTTTTAACTACTAGGATCGGTAAATAATATATAGGAAGGTAGTACAGGGAACTGGCACCCATCGAGGCGTCAATTTTTAGAGCCAACTAGATCGCATGAGGATGACGGGTCTCTGGAATCGCCGATCGACTCCCGGCACGTGGAACATATTTTCTCCGTGACGCGTACGCCACGGCGCCCAAAGGCGAGCCCGCCGCCACGCCATGCCGACTATGTAGTCACCTGTCCCCGCGCCGGAGAGAACAGCGTGAGGCACTTCACGTGCGCGGGGAGGACGAGCGGCCGGCGCGGCGCGACCTGCAGGCATGGTGTGCCGCGACGCGTACGCCACGGCACCCAGCGGCGAGACCGCCGCCACGTCGGCACTGTTCCAGCTGCACGACGCCGGGCTCACGGAGACCGCAACGTCGTCGGCCATCGCCTCAGAATAAGGTGGTCCCCTATGCGTGGCTCCCACCCGCGCACCACCCGGGACCTGGGTTCGGTTGTCGTGTGCTCTTTTAACTACTAGGATCAGTACATAATATATAGGAAGGTAGTACAGGGAACTGGCACACATCGAGGCGTCAATTTTTAGAGCCAGCTAGATCGCATGAGGATGACGGGTTTTGTAAAGTCTCTGGAATCGCCGATCGACTCTCGGCACGTGGACCATATTCTCTTCGCGACGCGTACGCCACGGCGCCCAAAGGAGAGCCCGCCGCCACGTCACGCCGACTATGTGGTCGCTTGTCCCCGCGCCGGAGAACAGCGTGAGGCACTTCACGTGCGCGGGGAGGACGAGCGGCCGGCGCGGCGCGACCTGCACCGCGACGCGTACGCCACGGCACCCAGCGGCGAGACCGCCGCCATGTTCCAGCTGCACGACGCCGGGCTCACGGAGACCGCAACGTCGTCGTCAGAATAAGGTGGTCCCCTATGCGTGGCTCCCACCTGCGCACCACCCGGGACCTGGGTTTGGATGTCGGGTGCTCTTTTAACTACTAGGATCGGTAAAAATCGGGAGGACGAGCGGCCGGCGCGTCGCGACCTGCAGGGCGGCGCCGCCCTGCGGAACCTGCCAGACCGCCGCCACGTCGGCACGGTTCCAGTTGCACGACGCAGGGCTCGAGACCGCAACATCGTCGGCCATCGCCTCAAAAGAAGGTGGTCCCAGGTTATGCGTGGCTACCCACCCGCACCCCCCCGCTGCCACCCGTGACCTTGAGTTTGGGTGTCGTGTGCTCTCAACTAGTAGGATGGGTACAAATATAGGAAGGTAGTACAGGAAACTGGCCTACATCGGGGTGTCAATTTTCAGAGTAGTTACATCGCATGAGGACACGGGTTTTGTAAAGTCACTACTGGGGAGGTACGGGAAGCTCATTGAAAGCAAATTGATTTGCCCAAACAACCCAAGTACCCTGTACGTTTAGGTGCCTCAAGGATTCCCTCGATGAATCGGGATAGAGGGGTTTCAATTGTTTAGAGCAGCCTCCGGAGTCTCTTGTAAACTCGGCATTTGGGATACATTTGGGGCCACGGCGCCCAGCGGCGAGACCGCCACGTCGGCACTGTTCCAGTTGCAAGACGCCGGGCTCACGGAGACCGCGACGTCGTCGGCCATCGCCTCAAAAGAAGGTGGTGCCAGGTTATGTGTGGCCAACCACCCGCACCCCTGCTGCCACCCGTGACCTTGAGTTTGGGTGTCGTGTCGTGTGCTCTCTCAACTAGTAGGATCGGCACATATTAATTAGGGGTAGTACGGGGAACTGACACACATCGAGGCGTCAATTTCTAGAGCCAGCTTAGATCGCTTGAGATCGATCCGGTGTGATGTCTCCGGAAGAATGTCACCGGTAGACTCTCGGCACTTGCAATATATTTCTTCGCGACGGGTACGCCACGGCGCCAAAGGCGAAACCGCCGCCACGTCGGCACTGTTCCAGTTGCAAGACGCCGGGCTCACGGAGACTGCGACGTCGTCGGCCATCGCCTCAAAAGAAGGTGGTGCCAGGTTATGTGTGGCCAACCGGCCAACCACCCGCACCCCCCTGCTGCTACCCGTGACCTTGAGTTTGAGTGTCGTGTCGTGTGCTCTCTCAACTAGTAGGATCGGCACATATTATTTAGGGGTAGTACGGGGAACTGACACACATCGAGGCGTCAATTTCTAGAGCCAGCTAGATCGCTTGAGATCGATCCGGTGTGATGTCTCCGGAAGAATGTCACCGATAGACTCTCGGCACTTGCAATATATTTCTTCGCGACGGGTACGCCACGGCGCCAAAGGCGAAACCGCCGCCACGTCGGCACTGTTCCAGTTGCAAGACGCCAGGCTCACGGAGACCGCGACGTCGTCGGTCATCGCCTCAAAAGAAGGTGGTGCCAGGTTATGTGTGGCCAACCACCCGCACCCCCCTGCTGCTACCCGTGACCTTGAGTTTGAGTGTCGTGTCGTGTGCTCTCTCAACTAGTAGGATCGGCACTATTATTTAGGGGTAGTACGGGGAACTGACACACATCGAGGCGTCAATTTCTAGAGCCAGCTAGATCGCTTGAGATCGATCCGGTGTGATGTCTCCGGAAGAATGTCACCGGTAGACTCTCGGCACTTGCAATATATTTCTTCGCGACGGGTAAGCCACGGCGCCAAAGGCGAAACCGCCGCCACGTCGGCACTGTTCCAGGTGCACGACGAAGACCGGCCATCGCCTCAAAAAAGACAGGCGCTTCGTTTTGTTTGTGCGTGCCGGTGATCGTTTTCCCACTTGTATTTACCCTGTGTATATTCAGGTAAGGAATTCTGATCGACCACCAAAACACGCTGCCTACGTCTTTTTAGCCTGCACAATACATTGAAGGGCAACCCGCAAGATTGTTAGTACTAAAAAGGTGGCCCTCTATGCATGGCTCCCTTCAGCTCCCTGCTGCCACCGGGACCTTAGGTTTTGGTGTCGTGTGCACTCTCAACTAGCAGGACCGGTACATACTACATAGGAAATACGGGGGTAGTACAGGGAACTGGTACACATCAGGGTGTCAAATGTCAGAGTCAGTTGCGAAGTCGTTGGCGTGAGCTTGGCCTCATCAGGCTTACGTTTTGGGTAATCGAGTTCGCCACGCCATCCGAAGTAATTATCCATCATCGGAAAGGGAAGGAAAGAGAGACAGACAGAACCCTGATAACTTGCTCGCTAGCGAATGGGATAGAGGTGCCGGTTGACCATGTCAATGGGCCAACCAGGCGAGATCACATGCCATCCACCATGCAAAGAAGTGGAGAAAGGACGAGGGGAATGTTTCACGTTGGATTGGGTCGAGAGGCAGCATATCGAACGGGGGCGGCGGGGTATGATGGGAACGAACGAACGGAATCAGCGTTGAAGACGAAAACGCTTTCTAGGAGTGCTGCAGCATCTTGCCTCGCTGACCCCAGGAGCGAAGTGTGCGAACGCCGTATTGATGAGAAGGTAATGTGATCTGCTCAAAATTAAAAGAGTCCATCCGTTCTTGTTGCCGACCACACTACACATGAAAACTGGACCGGGAATCGTACTCACCAGCAGCCCAATCTCTGACCTCGCAACGCCTGCAGCGCATCCCCCGAGATGGGGCGACCACCACAAGGAGGCCATGGTGTCAGAGATCAGTGGTCTGTGCGCGGTGGTTCGGAAGAAGTGTCTGGTGGATTAAAAAATTCAGTGAATCGCCCTCTTCAATACGTGCAAGGTCCTTCAGCTGACATCCAACCCCCGATGGGTACAGCATCAGAGAAGTGCCTACGTTTCCAAGCTTCGCTAGCTGGGCACAAGGCTACGCCATCTCGAGGATGGCTCCCCAGCACTTGTTTTTTGGCGGAGTTGAATGCAAGATGGATGAATGGACCCGGTCGGTATCTCCATCGGCGACAGCAGGGCAAGGGATGCCTGTGAACATATCGGCACGATGTTGTGCGACCAGGTTCAAGCCTTCGTGCGCAGGTTGTGTATCGGTGCCGGAGAAAGGGTGCTGTGGACTGGACCCCGAAACGTATGCGAAGGAAGTGCAGCCTTCACACTAAGTATCGATACAGACCATTGGGGATGTGCATGGATACTCATGAGCACACGGTGGTACTGTCATGAATCCTCCGTCGGAGCCGGAAACCTCAGGCCGTTGCAAAGCAGGGCACAAAGACTACGGCTTCGAAGTCGGCAACACTACCAAGAAAAAAATTGCGTAGGTTTGCTTTCTTCTTTTGCTTTTCGCTGTCGACACCTTTAACTATTTTCAACATACTGTCGTGCCTTTGGGTGACGGTATTTTCTGGACACCGGATTGGTTAACGAGCAGCAATGACAATTCGATGTGCCAATTCCCTCAGCAAACTTCAGGAAGCGTGTCTCGGTGCCGGTGCCGTAGCTGTGTCCTGGTATTGGCGCCGAAGTGCGGGGCCACCATACGGTTGCTGTCGCAAGGCACCAATCTCTTTGTCCTGCCGACAATACCGCAACAAGAAGCCCACACCCGGGAAAGCCGGGGCCGCAGTGAATATCGAAGAAATATGAAAACGGGTTTTTGCCTGGAGGCTTTTCGTGTTATTCTGCAGATGCTTTGAGCTATCTTTGTGTCTATGCTTTCAGTCGTCTTCTTAACCATGGATAACTGCGCAAAGGGTGTGGGTCTCCACCGTCAGGTGGGCCAGGCTAGTGGCTCCCTGGGACAGGGGCGGGGTTGTCACGCCTTAGCAGTCTCAGGGCCTCTCCCCGCCCACCTATATGTGTTCTCGCTGCCATCGCTACCGCGCTGACTATTCCGAGAACACAATAAAAAATTAGTGTGGCGCTTTCTTTTGTTTGTACGCACTAGCGGAACTCTCCTGCTTTGGTAGTACGCTGCCAACTACTAATTCTTAGTACAACAATGCATTGTTTACACAAAACAAGTCAAAGGGTGTGGCACGCGAAGCGGAAAGCGGCGGGAACCGAGGCAACGAGGCCCCCCGCGAAAAACACAGACTGGCTCATGTATCTCGTTGTGGCGGGCATAGGTACGTCCAGACCATTCCTTTCATCCCGTGCACAAGTCAGTCAGTAGCTAGGTTGAAATGGTGTTGCTTCTAGCGTTATTTGTGGATTAGAAGGTCGGTATTATAAAGTCTCCGGTTGACCGTAGAGGCTTGAGTATGGAGGGGGGTTGAGGAAAGTAAGAGGGTGCAGCTCGTTTCGGTGTTGTGTCACTCCGTTGTGAAACCTTGTGAAGTCCCTTAACGCGTTTAGAGGGTGCTTGGGATTGGGTAGGGTGTGGTCGTTCTGCTACGGCGTGAAAAGCCAGGAAGTTTCGACGCTTATCTTCGACTCTTGAATATGTTCACCGGGTTGCGTGCTCGTCAGGAAGATCCCGGTTCCTGGCTTCTGTTTGACGTGTCTCTAGGAAAGCGCGCCAGTGAATAGGGTTGATAAGGTTGGGTTGTTCAGCGTGATGATCTGTATAAAGAACTCCAGACGGAGCGGGCAGCAGACAAGGTGATACCGTGCCAATTCTCGGCGGGCGGTGCAACTTCTTCCGGGTTGTCTCTTGCATGCGTGATGTTCAACTGCTCGATCACAGACTGAAGATCCGACATATCATACTGCGCCTGCGTCTGGCGCATGCGCAGAAGCTCGAGTACGGCCCTCTTGGAGTCCGGTCGAAGAAGCTGTCCAAGGGAAGACATTCTGTCGGCTTCCTGCTTGCGCCAGCAATACTTCGTCTCCCCTCCAAAAAGCTGCAGGGCGGCTAGCTGCGCGTGCGTGCGAGGCGCCGGTGCAGGTTGAGTCGCCAGTTCAATCGCTTTCGTTCCTTCAGATGTGCGTAGGAAACACCAGTTCACCAACGTGACCGCGCATGCCGCACCTGGGTGTGCGTGAAGAAGCTGCAGAACACGCTCAGCTTCAAACTCTGAAAGCACAAAGAGCGCAGAGTCGGGGCTGTCCTTGCAGGTCGGAACGACGAGTATTGCGTCTGCCAGCCGAAGGTACTGATCGATGTGCGTTCCATCCACAGCATGCAAAAAGTTGCTCGTGACCCACACCTGTGACGTGGGCATGTTGATGTACTGGGAAAGGACCTTGGAGCTGGAAAACATGTCTGATACAACGTCCGCGAGTGAATAGACGCCGGGAAGTATGGCCCGCTTGACATCGTCAACGTCTTGAGCAGAGACAAGGGGAGACGCATCCCACCACTTCTCGGCGCTCGGTGTCAACTTAGGCACCTCCTCTTCCTTCTCTTCCTCAGTTTCCCTCTCGTGCTCCGTCTCTCTTTCGCACTCCTCGTCATGCGACTGCACGAGGAAGTTGCTCCCGGTCTCACAAATGGCTACTCTCTTCAAAAGATCCTCACCCAGCTCCAACTTTGCAAGGCGCGCTTCTTGATCCGCTTCGAGTAGCTTCTTGTCGGAGCATCTTCCGCAGTACAGCGTATCGAGAGGAGGACCGTCATCCTCAAGCGGCGCACCACCGTCTTCACGGCCGAGAACGAAATGGGCGCCGTTTCCCGTCCAATGTGGAAGTAGTAGTCGGTTGCCTTCAAGCGTGTTGAGGACAAGCCATAGGAGGATGTCGTTGACTGTGATGTCCTGTGCGACAGAAGTTGCCGAGCTCTGCATCCAGGAGGTTGTGGTGAGGGCGTTCCTCTTTCCGTTGATACCGTGGGCAATTTCCTCAACAACGAGGATCTCAAGACGCTGACCGGCCCCAAGGGCTCGCATGCGGCCGGCACCTTGCATGAACTTGTCTTTGCACAGTTGTGGTCCGAGTGTGATGAGACCTACTGCCGTTCGCTGCATCCGCATGTCAGCGCCACGGCAGTGTGCCTCGTCGAAAATGACGAACGAATCACGCTCGTGAACAGGCGACGACCCGAGCGGAAGGCACCGACCATTCCTTTCCAACACCTGCCAACAGTGCGAGTCGCTGTACAGAACAGCGAGGAAGGATGCGTTCAGGTGCTTGTTAAGATACTTCGCCGCGTTCTCGTTCGATACCCCTGAGAGCAACGCACCGGTGTCCACCAGAGCGCGAACGCCACCTTCGCTCTGAGCGACAGCACATTCAAGAACCTTCTCCCACAGTGGCATCTTGCCCGGCGGTGGAAGCAGCACGACTTCCGACGACTTGAGGATGACATCAAGCATGTGTCCATTCGTCGCAAAGGTGCGAATCTTATCGTCAAGCACCTGCCTGACCGTCAGCGGGAGCATTCGGTGGAAGTCATTCGTGCCAGAAAACCCGATTGTGGGCCCACTTGCGAGGTCCCAAGCTGATTGCTTCAAGCGGTTCGGAAACTCTGATATTTCGGATGGAAACACGCACACCCCCAGCCAGAAGTTGATGGCTTCTGGTGAAAAGCAGAACGCCTTCTCCAGGATCGCTTGCTGCACGTTCGATGTAACATCCAGCTTGCTCACATTGTCAATCCGCGTCACCTCGTCTTCGTCGAGTTGCTGGTTCATTGTCACCAGCCACCGATGGTAGTAAAGCTCGGCTGACGTAAGTGAAAGCTCAAGGAGTGCGGTGATAGCCTGCACAAGCTGGTTCCATGTGATGCCCGAATAGTAGAAGCTTAATGTTGTCAGAACAACTACGGAGTCAGCATGGCTAAACTCTGCGCGTGCAGCTGGCATGTCACTTCCTCGAAACGGCACGGCCAGCTGCCTGGGTGGCTTTCGAGACTTGTCGACCCCATAGTCGACACGATGTCTCTTCTCCAACGCACTGAAGAGGACATCGTATGCCAGAAGCCCTCGTAACGATAACACGTGCTCCTGGTGAACCGGGTCTGCTGACAAGCCCTCGAGTAAACTACTATCGACGGTGCAGTTTCCGTCGGTAATAGCCTTCAGCAGCTGATCCCTTTGCTTCTTCTGCAGACTTCCCATCCATCTCAGTTCGTGAGGCGGCTCTGAGCACAGCTGTTCCGCCATGGAAAGGCGAATACGAGCTTTGTTCTTCTGGAAAGCCTCTCCTCGCAGAAACCGTATGGGCTGGAAGGAAGCCGACGGGAAGCTTGTTGTCAGACTGACAACTTCCGGTGAGGCAAAGACCTCACGAAGCACTTCGCACGGGCATGCGAGAACTCTGAGAAGCGCATGAGCTGCCTCCCACCTGCTCTGCCCAGATGAAAGCGGTGCAGCATCCCCCATCGCGTAGACGAGTTCGTACTTCGGGTGAAGCAGCGCGTCACTTTCATCCAGGATTGAAAGGTAGTCAATGGTCGTATGTTTTTCGAACGCCCTGTACAAATCGCCGCCTTGCAGCTGCGCTTCACGCTTCTTGAGGGCGAGCGACAGCACAAACTCCGGCGTGACGGCCACGAAACCGTGAAGGTCTCTACACCTTTCGAGGGCCAGGCGGTAAGATCGCAACATCGTTGCATCCACCTGGGTGGTCCTCTCGAATGGCAGCTCGAGAACTGGGATCCGAAAGAGGCTCGCAGTGAGCGTGCGACGCATGAAATCAAGCCCTTCCCGCAGAAGCGGTGTCAGGAAAAAGACACGCACCATCCGTACCTTTTCCTGTGTCAAATGCAGCAGTACAATAGGCAAGACAACTCTAGTCTTCCCAAGACCCATGTTCAACTGCATGATGCCCCCCGGGCTGCCGTGAATCAAGGTCTTCGCTAACCTTGCCTGTTCCGGTCTGATCCGAATCCTGCTCACAGCTTCAAATCCAAGCCACCGTGGGTATATCTCCACATCCCACGATCGGCGGGCGAACTCCTGCGCGATGCTCCACGAGAGATCTTCCGGGTTTTGAACTTGTTCCGGGTCGGACAACAAGTTCTCGAGGTAGTTGATTTTGTCTTCCATGACCCACAACTGCACGAGTAAGAATGCCGCCCTCCGGAAAGCCTTCTTCACGGGTTCCGTGAAGAGCGGCAGCAGGTCGTCGAGGACAGCGTCACTCCACAGCAGTTCGATGAACTCCGATGGCGAGATCTTGCTACGCTGGTTGGCGGCGTACTGGGCGGTCAGGCTTCGGCGCGTCAAGCGCAGCTCCGCGCCGCTGCCAGGGGCTTGCTCGTCGGGATGGTCGACGGCCAGGAACTGTGACTCGAAGACTTCGACCAGGTGACACAAGAGCTTTGCAGAGGCGGCGCTTGTCTTTTCCTGCAGTTTCAAGAGCTGCTCGGTGGTACTCGCGACAGACTTGGTCAGACTGGCAGCTTCGGCTTGCAGATTCGCCTTCCAGCTGTCTTGCAGCTCGCCTAGCACTTGCTGGGCTAACGAATCGCTCTTCCGAAAGAACTTTCCTGCATTATGCAGAGGAAGGCTGTCGCCGACGACCCCGTCGGCGCTACCTTTACGGATGGTGACGGCTTTTTCGAGAGCATCCGTGACCGAGTGAAAGATTTCCTGTTCGGCGTCAAAATCGATGACGGCATCCCTGCGAACTAAATGGACCATTGGCAGCTTGAACCGGGCGCCGACAAAATGTTCCTCTTCCTCAAGACGAGACACCCCGCAGCGCTGAAGCCCTCGGGCGAGCTGTATTTTGTACTCGTCCACGCAATCGTCGAGCATGAGGTTGGTGGCGTCCTCATCAGGGTAGAGAACACTGAGTCTCGCTGACTCTCTCGCCAAGATAGAACACGAGACTCCCAGAACGGGGAACCCGGCTGTGTAGAGCGCCACGTCGGCCAGCTTATCAAGCTCCGGGTCAGACAGCGGACTCCATCTGAGGCACTGCCGGACAAGGTCGAGTGCAACGAGAGCTCCTGACTTCCCGTTGATGTCATCTGGAAGCAATGTGCCCCTGGCTGCGAGAATCGCGGCCAGGTGCAATCTACTCTTGGTTGACTCCGCTCGCAGCACGTGGAGGCGTGGGTGTAGACTGTACGCAAATGATTTCAGCGGTGCAGTTGCCTCAAGAGGAAGATTTAAGTGCGCGGTTCCTGAAGGAGTGCGCTCAACATCACAATCCGGTACGATTAGCACAGTCTCTCGTTCTGCACTGGGATCACTTCGCTCAAGAACAATGTAGTTCGTGAAGCGACTAATCACCTCTGGTAGCTGCTGACACGAAGCAAGTTTGTAACCTGTTCGATCTAATGAGACGATACATCCGTCTTCTCGCAACTCGAACTGCATCTCGAGTCGTTGCAACGACCACCTCAGTACAGGCGTGTTCGATTTCGTCCCAGGTAAAATCTCAAGGTACACAAAGGCCGGGTCGTCAATTCTGCCGAAGAAATGGCTCCCAATACTTCTGACGACATCAGACTGTGGTAGCATCAGTCGGCCGAGATCACGCTTCATTGCGGAGAGTTCAATCCAGCTCTGCAGGCTTCGTTCTCTTGGGACCGTGTTCACAGTTGCGGTGGCAGAGGTGACTCCAGTCATTATAAGGCAGATGGCTCTGTCCCGGTAGTATTTTCCTCTAACGACGACTGTCTCGGCCTCACGCGCCACCCAGAAGGAACACATCTCGCGGAAGCGTATTGGAATCTCTGAAAATGCAGACGAGTTGGGATCGGCAAGCTCGAGATCCGTTTGAAGATTCTCGTCAGTCTCGACGATGCTCACTCCCCCCTCTTCCTTCAACGAAAATGCGTACGAGAACCCTTCGTGAGGACGGGGTGTACGCCAGCAGTTTCCCTCGCGCACGACCTCAAAGTCTTTGTTTCCAAACGTCCACTCGTAAAGACTCGACTGGAGTACCTCAGCCGGCAGCGAGTGCAACGGGAACCCGTCAACAAGAACGTGCCCGTTGTGGACGTTGATGGCATACAAAACGCCCGAGTCTGGATTTTGCGCGATGAACACAGTACCGTGACGCTTCCACGTCAGGTCACTCGGGACTTTTGGGTACGCTTCTTGTAGTGCCTCTGTAAGATGCTGATTCCCAAGGATGTGTGTGACATGCGGGATTGCCTGAGCCATGTTGTGAAGACACTCCGCATCCACGGAGGCCAACTTCGAAGCATCGCCATCCGCGAATGATGCCGATAGCCTCAGGCGAACGAGATATCGAAGAAGCCGCCCTGCTTCCTCTGCTGTGATGTCTTTCGTCTTACGACAGCATAACACCGCGTATCCTGCAAAAACTCCCTCCCTGCAACGCATGGATCGATGCTGGCGGTTGTCAACTGCAGATGCTGACTCCATCGCTTCTCGGTCGTTCCGTGCGGAAACAGCCCAGCTCCAGCACATTTCTTCCGCGCTCTCTGCAAGCTCTTGCGCGTCGTCCCCGGCTTCCCACTCGGTTATGTAAGAGCAGAGGTCCGAAATGATCAACGCGGAATCTGCTTCCCGCATGAGATCCCGCAAGGTATCCACTTTTTCTGCAACGACCCGCATGAGCACATCGCGGAGGCCGTGCAACTCCGAATCGAAGTGCCAGACGAGATCTTGATATTTTCTCGTCACTGGTCCGACGTTGTGCATCGCCTGTCGGAGGAGTGTGCGGACAGCTTTGTTCGTGAGACACAGCAGGTCTTCGCGAAGAAGAGAGCACACGCGCCGGTGCTGCTGTCGGGGGCCAGCTCTCAGGCATGTGAACGCCTGCAATGCCTTCTTGTCAAACCCACTTACTTGGCGTAGTCTAGCCTGGTCAGCGATCCACTTATTGGATCTCGTCAGGTCCAGCTCATCACTGGTCGAAACGTACATTGCCCATTGCAGGGGCTTGAAGATCCCTTGCGGAAGAGCTTCCGTGTATACTTCTGCTGTCATCCGCTCTTTTGCGCTGCCGAAAAAAGGGTCCCGTCCTTGAACCCAGCAGAGTCTCTTCGAGCACTCGTCCGGCCACCACACACCGTCATCCTTTGAGGTGTACCAACTGACGGTTGACGGGCCCCATCTTCGTGGTCGCTGGTCCGAACGTGACCACGAGAGATAAACGTGGCCGGTGTGCGCTGACCTCGCTCTGTGGGAGTTCACGTAATCCACCCACGTCGTGCCGTTGTTTCCGCAGGGTGCCTCGAACACACCCAAAGAGAACGCGTTTGTCGTCGGACTCTTCGGCTCGCGCGGCAGCAACATGTCTTGAGCTTCAAAGAGCAGCGAAAACAACTGTGCCAGCGGGGCGGGACACGATAGGAATAGGACCACAACGTTGGCCTCCGCGTCCTTTGAAGGAAGACTCATGTAGACGGGTGCCGGGGGTACGTCTTGGTCTGCGATGCGCCTCCTCGTTTCTGCGATGCTTTTCTCCAGGCGGCGAGCAGCTTTTTGGAACTTGTGGAAGGAGTTTGCTTCGCACTCCTTTTCGGCGAGCTCGGCTCGAAGCAGTTCAAGTTGCCTCTTCTGTTCCTGGACAGCGTCCCAGCGTCTCTGCACACGCGAGTCGTCAGCGGCACGGATCGCCTGGCATAACTGGCGCAGTCCGGCATGACGCTTGACCACGCCGGTTGCGAGTGTCTTAAGTGCGCTGCTGTCAAAGATAGCACCGCCGGTGCGGCATGAACACCGTTCGAGGTACGACGCCACCGTCTTCATGGCGTCGACCTCAGCTGCTGACCTCAGCACAAGGTACTGGAGCTCCTTTGCGGCGATCGGAAGGCGAAACAGCTCCAGCCCGCCGTTCCAGGGTCCGGTGTTTGCCTCGCACGCCCGATGCGTCAGGCACGCAGCTGCCCACACCACCAGCATCTCCTTGCTGCGTAGGTATGCCACACCGATGGACAACGCTCGGGAGCTGAAGGTTGACTCGCAGCTTAGGACACCGTGCAAGACGCTGCGGTACCACGTCTGCGCTCTGGACATTTCATCTATCTCAGATAGCGGCAGGGCGCCGCGAGCTTCGAGGCACGAAGTGCACTTCGACCAGAAGACCCGCTCCACAGCGGCAAGGATGAGCAACTCGGAGTCTTTCGACAGAGGGAATAGGGACTTGAACGCGTTGAGCGTTGCAAAATCGGCAGCGTCGCTGAGCAAGGGGACGTTATCGCAACGCTGCGCAACGATTGCCGTGTTCCGAACAGATACCGCGGGACACTCTTCGGACAGTGGTGTCAGTTGAACGGCTGGAGGTCGCACGTGGTCCTCGGGTGACTGTGCAACTGAGACGAGCTCGGGGAGCTGGTACTCGTTAGCCTCCTCATCCCAATGAAGGCGCTGCAGACTGTCGAGACGCTCTTTTATGCTCAAGCAGCATGCGTCCACGCCCTCGACGGAGAGGCCCTGAGAAGAGAGGCCGCTGCAATCTGCAGCTATCCGTCTTAGAAGACCTGCGGCGACGTCGAGATCTGCGACATCAACTTGCTCCTCGAGTTCGATTTCAGCGACGTGGCGCTCCAGCACCCACGCGCACATCTCCACCTGCAAGAGCCCCGTCCCCAAATCGGACCGGGACTGGGCGACCGAGAAGTCGCCGGGCTCTTCGGTAAGCGCGTGGCGCGCAACCTCGCGCAGGAAAGCCCGCGCCATGGCGCCCTCCTGGGCGGCCAGGTGCTTCGCGTCGGTGAAGCCGGTTCGGGCGTGGATAAAAGCGGGTTCGGAGGCCTCGGGGTCGCCTGCCGCCCGCTCTGTAACGACTCGTACGGCTTGCTTGACGACCCCTGCAACGACACCAGGGGTGAAAGGCAACTTCATCTTCGTAGTCGCCGCTGCAAGAAGCTTATGAAACTCGGTGCAGAACTCCGCGAACACCTCCGAGGCCATAGAACCGCACGATAGGACGATCGAACCCGTGCACTCGGCGCCAGTAACCCGCTCCGTTCCATCCTCGACGAAGTAAGAGCGCACTTGATGCGTCCATGCTTCGAGCGCCAAAACCTCTACGGTCACCACGTCGTCGGCTCCATCAAATGGGGACACGGGCGACCGCACCAGCGCGCACGCAAAGCGAGGGAGAACCTCGAACACGCGGTCCGCCCACAGGACCACACGCTGCAGACACTCTGATGAGAGAGAGATTCGTAGGGGTTGATGCGCGCTCGCGGATACCAAACTGAAGCTCCTGGCGGCTTGCGCCTGCTTCGCCTGGCAGAAACGCTTCAGAAGGTTGACCGCATCTTCAAACTCGAATTCGGGAGGCGCGGCCCGGAGCTCATTGGCGAGTAGCAATGCGGCGTCGCCTGCAGCCTGGCCAGCCATGGTGGAAGCACGGATTTTTTGTTCATAAGTTTTACCTGACGAGCGGCTTGCTTGGGGTGCTGTGTGTGTGGGTGTGTGTTTAAGTTCAGGGCTTTGAGTGGGTAACGTCTGAAGCGAAGTATACCCCACTTGCCACTTTCGCCAGTCGGCTTTGAGTTTCCGACACGCTGTTTTGGGTCCTGTGACTCCTCTCCGAAGGGTGGGTGGGGCGGGATCCCTCGGGGGACGGATAGAGCGTGGGAGGCTGCCAGCTTCTCCATCCGGCACTCGGCTCAAGGCTTCTGTTTTCATCTTGCGGTGCTAGCTGCACGGGTTTTCGGCCCCGTGCAACAGCTGAATGTCTTTACACAGGCGGCACATCTCACCCGAGGATGTGGCAAGCTCTCTCTGTGCAATGAGCTTGGCCTGACTAGCTGTTCCAAACTCCTGGTGCCCGTCATGGTCGGCAGTCGTCACCTGGGTCACAGTTTTGAGTCCTGTTCCGAGACTCGCTCGCACGAGGAAGTGGCGCGAATCACTTGTCGCCGAGCATTCTGCAATGCTGACGACTGCTACCCCCGTGTGTGTGTGTGTGAGAGTGCGATGGGGGTTCCGCTTGATAGCTCTGACCAGCGAAGCCTCCCGGCAGCTGTATTTTGGCCAGTTCCGGGATTTCGAACTTTTGCCGCCGCTGTGACCGGTGCAACTGGTTCTGTCCGCTCGATAGCCGTCTCTTACTGCTCGTTGAAGGCATTCCAACGCGGCGCTGAAAAACTCCTACCGCGCTGTGTTCGGCCCCCATGGAATGGTCCATCTCTCCTGCGTTCCACGCGATACTCTTTGTTGCACCATGCGAAGGAGCGGAGAAAGGGCGAGGTGGCAAAACGTTTCAATTTGTATTCGGGCTGGGCACCGAAAATAGAGAGGCAGTGTAATGAACGAGAGGGCGGAAGATTATGGGGGTTGGTGAAGGGGGTGAGCGGCGTGTGAAGAAATGTGCAACCGGATCTTGTCTAGGGGTGACCTGTACCCTTTCACTAAATTAAGAACTCGGCACAAATCAAACTGAACCCGGCAAGAACCAGGAACAACACCGGTAAGAACCGGTATACATTGTCTCAGGTTTCGTGCGTCTTAACCAAGGTTAGGCACAACAACGTTGAACTACCGGAGGGAAGGAAAACTTGCTGAATACTTGCTGACGCTC
Organism: Diplonema papillatum; assembly: GCA_030068145.1. Taxonomy (NCBI): domain Eukaryota; phylum Euglenozoa; class Diplonemea; order Diplonemida; family Diplonemidae; genus Diplonema; species Diplonema papillatum. The sequence goes on along the minus strand of JAPJBO010000457.1, from coordinate 48,594 downwards.
ATTCGCAAAGAGGTGCAGCAGCGAGGGACAGCACAGGCACAGTGTGGCCTGGCACCAGCTGCGTTGAGTTAAGCACAGGTGAGCACCAACACTTGCGATGCTTTGCCGGATACGGTTGTCGCTCACACCGCCAGCTGTCGTTCCTTCCAAAAGGGCACGGTGCGAAGTATTGACTGATGCCGGAAGGGGAAGCTGAACCCACTCACAAGGATGCAGCGTGCCCCCAGGCAGCAAAACGCCGGCACTTCTGATGGTTTGCCGGATGGGGTCGTCTCGCTACTACGGTATCGACTGATACTGTGGATAATCATGAGGTTACGATGGAGCACTCATGTGTAGACTGTGGCTCATACCACACAACCCTCCATCAGAGCCGGAAACCTTCGGCATGGTCCATTTCGAAGCAGGGCACGGAATCGATAAGACTACGATTTCGAGGTGGGTAAAACTACGGTTACTTCCGCCCTCGGCCTGGCAGAATTTTTTCTGGAGCACTAGACGTGTTGCTTCGGGTTATTGTTGGAAAATTCATTGGCACGCCAACGAACCGACTTTCGCCGCGGGGTGACCCGCGGCGGCTGCGAGAGCTGGGAACGAGTCTAACCAGAACCATCCTTTCCGCGTTCCCATCGAGCGGATTCGACGAGGAGCCGCTACGGAGGGTCGAGTTTAAGCCAGTCCACGTAGCCCCGGTAGTAGATTCGTGTTTGTCGCGACGTGGATCACGGGAGTAACTGTGACTCTCTCAAGGTAGTCGCATGCCTCGTCTTCTAATTAAAGACGCGTGAATGGACCAATGATATTCCTTCTGTCCCTACCTACTACATCTGGCGAAACAGCAGTCAAGGGAACGGACTTGACAGAGGCCGCAACAACGAAATACCACTACTCTTGTTGTCGCTTTGCTTGTCCGATGATGGGAAGACGGCAGCTCCTTCGTGGGGTTACGGTCTTCGGATCCGTAGTTTATCCGTTTCCGGGGGTTTTGTACGATGTTTCGAGCTACTTTCGTTCTTCTTTCAGCTTCGTAGCACTTCTGAACACGCGGTTCCGTATTCCACATTCTGATGACTCGGTGCAGGCGTACCCAGAGATCGCTATGCGTTGGGTTTATTTGGCGGACGCCTACAATCATCGATCGGCATACACTCGAGCGAAGTCCCGTAGAGAATTGAGATCCATTGAGGACATGAACCACACTTAGATTAGACTTTCTCACGGGCTAGGTGTGTCCATCTCAAGAAGGGCAGGCCGCCATGCCTACGAAGAACTTGAGAAGGGCTACGTTTCTTCTTCCGCCCTCAATAAGGCGGGTTCTCTTCTGGCGTGTATCAATCTCTTCTTCTTTCTGCGTACCAGCACTTCTGGAACCGTGCTAAGTAGCTTTAAAACAAATTCAAGTCGGGTAGAATGGTGAAACCTAAAGCGCAGGAGGCGTCAACTGCTGGATCTGTGAGCTGCCGAAGAGCGGAGGTAGGAAGAACATTCGAGTCAATCAGTGCATGGGTTTGGATATGCAGTCTCATGCGCTCTGAATAGAACAAGCACAAGGGCTTGCACAACCAATAACTACCCGGGGTTGGTAAAATGAGTGGTGCTTCTTGGCATGTCGATTACGTAACCGCATGGTGGTACTGCAAGTATTGGGACTGATGTCAACCAGAATACTGCTAGGGTACCGGCATCGAGACACGTTGCCTGGCGGTATGCGACTGCGAAGCTTCTTCCGAATTGTCTCTTGCGTGTGCAATGTTCAACTGCTCGATCACAGACTGAAGATCCGACATATCATACTGCGCCTGCGTTTGGCGCATGCGCAGAAGCTCGAGTACTGCCTTCGTGCAGTTCGGACGAAGAAGCTTCCCGAGGGAAGACATTCTGCCGGTTTCCTGCTTGCGCCAGCAATACTTCGTCTCCCCTACAAACAGCTGCAGGGCGGCTAGCTGCGCGTGCGTGCGAGGCGCCGGTGCAGGTTGAGTCGCCAGTTCAATCGCTTTCGTTCCTTCAGATGTGCGTAGGAAACACCAGTTCACCAACGTGACCGCGCATGCCGCACCTGGGTGTGCATGGAGAAGCTGCAGAACACGCTCAGCTTCAAAGTCTGAAAGCACAAAGAGTGCGGATTCGGGGCTGCTTTTGTAGGTCGGAACGACGAGTATTGCGTCTGCCAGCCGAAGGTACTGATCGATGTGCGTGCCATTCACAGCATGCAAAAAGTTGCTCGTGACCCACACCTGTGACGTGGACATGTTGATGTACTGGGTCAGGAACTTGGAGCTGGAAAACGCCGTCGATACTATGCCCACGAGTGAATAGACGCCGGGAAGTATGGCCCGCTTCACACCGTCGACGTCTTGAGCACAGCGAAGGGGGGATGCATCCCACCACTTCTCTGCGTTCGGTGTCAACTCAGGCACCTCCTCTTCCTTCTCTTCCTCTATTTCTCTCTCGTGTTCTGTCTCTCTCTCGCACTCCTCGTCATGCAACTGTTGCGTGAGGAGGTTGGTCCCCGTCCCGGTACAAATGGCCACTCTCTTCAAAAGATCCTTTCCCAGTTCCAACTTTGCAAGACGCGCTTCTTGATCCGCTGCGATCAGCTTCTTGTCGGAGCATCTTCCGCAGTACAGCGTTTCGAGAGGAGGACCGTCATCCTCAAGTGGCGCACCACCGTCTTCACGGCCGAGAATGAAATGGGCGCCGTTTCCCGTCCAATGTGGAAGTAGTAGTCGGTTGCCTTCAAGCGTGTTGAGGACAAGCCACAGAAGGATGTCGTTGACTGTGATGTCCCGTGCGACAGAAGTTGCCGAGCTCTGCATCGAGGAGCTGGCGAGGGCGTTCCTCTTTCCTTTGATGCCGTGGGAAATTTCCTCAACAACGAGGATCTCAAGACGCTGACCGGCCCCAAGGGCTCGCATGCGGCCGGCACCTTGCATGAACTTGTCTTTGCACAGTTGCGGTCCCAGTGTGATGAGACCTACTGCCGTTCGCTGCATCCGCATGTCAGCGCCACGGCAGTGTGCCTCGTCGAAAATGACGAACGAATCACGCTCGTGAACAGGCGACGACCCGAGCGGAAGGCACCGACCATTCCTTTCCAACACCTGCCAACAGTGCGAGTCGCTGTACAGAACAGCGAGGAAGGATGCGTTCAGGTGCTTGTTAAGATACTTCGCCGCGTTCTCGTTCGATACCCCTGAGAGCAACGCACCGGTGTCCACCAGAGCACGGACGCCACCTTCGCTCTGAGCAACTGCACATTCAAGAACCTTCTCCCACAGTGGCATCTTGCCCGGCGGTGGAAGCAGCACGACTTCCGACGACTTGAGGATGACATCAAGCATGTGTCCATTCGTCGCAAAGGTACGCATCTTATTGTCAAGCACCTGCCTGACCGTCAGCGGGAGCATTCGGTGGAAGTCATTCGTGCCGGAAAACCCGATGGTGGGCCCACTTGCGAGGTCCCAAGCTGATTGCTTCAAGCGGTTGGGAAACTCTGATATTTCGGATGGAAACACGCACACCCCCAGCCAGAAATTGATCGCTTCTGGTGAAAAGCAGAACGCCTTCTCCAGGATCGCTTGCTGCACGTTCGATGTAACATCCAGCTTGCTCACATTGTCGATCCGCTTCACCTCGTCTTCGTCGAGTTGCTGGTTCATTGTCTTCAGCCACCGATGGTAGTAAAGCTCGGCTGCCGTGAGCGACAGTTCAAGGAGTGCGGTGATAGCCTTCACAAGCTGGTTCCATGTGATGCCCGAATAGTAGAAGCTTAATGTTGTCAGAACAACTACGGAATCGGCATGGTTAAACTCTGCGCGTGCAGCTGGCATGTCACTTCCTCGAAACGGCACGGCCAGCTGCCTGGGTGGCTTTCGAGACTTGTCGACCCCATAGTCGACACGATGTCTCTTCTCCAACGCACTGAAGAGGACATCGTATGCCAGAAGCCCTCGTAACGCTAACACATGCTCCTGGTGAACCGGGTCTGCTGACAAGCCCTCGAGTAAACTGCTATCGACGGAGCAGTTTCCGTCGGTAATAGCCTCCAGCAGCTGATCCCTTTGCTTCTTCTGCAGACTTCCCATCCATCTCAGTTCGTGAGGCGGCTCTGAGCACAGCTGTCCCGCCATGGAAAGGCGAATCCGGGTTTTGTTCTTCTGGAAAGCCTCTCCTCGCAGAAACCGTATGGGCTGGAAGGCAGCCGACGGGAAGCTTGTTGCAACACTGACAACCTCCGGTGAGGTGAATACCTCACGAAGCACTTCGCACGGGCATGCGAGAACTCTGAGAAGGGCATGAGCTGCCTCCCACCTGCTCTGCCCAGATGAAAGCGGTGCAGCATCCCCCATCGCGTAGACGAGTTCGTACTTCGGGTGAAGCAGCGCGTCGCTTTCATCCAAGATTGAAAGGTAGTCAATGGTAGTGTTCTTTTTGAACACCTTGTACAAATCGCCGCCTTGCAGCTGCGCCTCACGCTTCTTGAGGGCAAGCGACAGCACAAACTCCGGCGTGACGGCCACGAAACCGTGAAGGTCTCTACACCTTTCGAGGGCCAGGCGGTAAGATCGCAACATCGTTGCATTCACCTGGGTGGTCCTCTCGAATGGCAGCTCGAGAACTGGGATCCGAAAGAGGCTCGCAGTGAGCGTGCGACGCATGAAATCAAGCCCTTCCCGCAGAAGCGGTGTCAGGAAAAAGACACGCACCATCTGTGCCTTTTCCTGCGTCAAATGCAGCAGTACAATAGGCAAGACAACTCTAGTCTTACCGAGACCCATGTTTAATTGCATGATGCCCCCCGGGCTGCCGTGAATCAAGGTCTCTGCTAGACTTGCCTGTTCCGGTCTGATTCGGATCCTGCTCACAGCTTCAAATCCAAGCCACCGTGGGTACTTCTTCACATCCCACGATCGGCGGGCGAACTCCTGCACGATGCTCCACGAGAGATCTTCCGGCTTCTGAACTTGGTCCGGATCAGACAACAAGTTCTCGAGGTGGTTGATTTTGTCTTCCATGACCCACAACTGCACAAGTAAGAATGCCGCCCTCCGGAAAGCCTTCTTCACGGGTTCCGTGAAGAGCGGCAGCAGGTCGTCGAGGACAGCGTCACTCCACAGCAGTTCAATGAACTCCGATGGCGAGATCTTGCTACGCTGGTTGGCAGCGTACTGGGCGGTCAGGCTTCGGCGTTTCAAGCGCAGCTCCGCGCCGCTGCCAGGGGTTTGCTCGTAGGGATGGTCGACAGCCAGGAACTGTGACTCAAATACTTCGACCAGGTGACACAAGAGCTTTGCAGAGGCGCCGCTTGTCTTTTCCTGCAGTTGCAAGAGCTGCTCGGTAGTACTCGCGACAGACTTGGTCAGACTGGCAGATTCGGCTTGCTGATTCGCCTTCCAGCTATCTTGCAGCTCGTTTAGCACTTGTTGGGCCAGGATGTCGCCTGCCCCAAAGCAGGTTTTCAGAGGAAATTTCTGCCGACGTTTTTTGCAGCTGCCGATGGTGACGGCGTCTTCAAGAGCATCCCTGACCGAGTGAAAAGTTGCCTGTTCGGCGTCAGAATTGATAACCGCTTCCCTGCAAATTGAATGCACTACGGGTAGCTTGAAGCGGGCGCCGATGAAATGTTCCTCTTCCTCGAGACGAGACACCCCGCAGCGCTGAAGCCCTCGGGCAAGCTGAAACTTGTACTCGTCCACGCAATGGTCATGAATGGGGATGGTAGGGCCTCCATCAGTGTAGAGAACACTGAGTCTCGCCGACTCTCTCGCCAAGATAGAGCACGAGACTCCCAGAACGGGGAACCCCGCTGTATAGGTCGACACTTCGGCCAGTTTGTCACGCTCTGGATCAGACAGCGGACTCCATCTGAGGCACTGCCGGACAAGGTCGAGTGCAACGAGAGCTCCTGACTTCCCGTTGATGTCATCTGGAAGCAATGTGCCCCTGGCTGCGAGAATCGCGGCCAGGTGCAATCTACTCCTGGTGGACTCCGCTCGCAGCACGTGGAGGCGTGGGTGTAGACTGTACGCAAATGATTGCAACGGTGCGGTTGCCTCAGGAGGAAGATTCAAGTGCGCAGTTCCCGAAGGAGTTCGCTTCACATCGCCATCCGGCACGATTAGCACAGTCTCTCGTTCTGCACTGGGATCACTTCGCTCAAGAACAATGTAGTTCGTGAAGCGACTGATCACTTCTGGTAGCTGCTGACACGAAGCAAGTTTGTAACCTGTTCGATCTAATGATACAATACATCCGTCTTCTCGCAACTCGAACTGCATCTCGAGCCGTCGCAAAGACCACCTTAGTACGGGCGTTTCCGATTTCATCCCGTATACAATCTCAAGGTACACAAAGGCCGGGTCGTCGATTCTGCCGAGGAAATGGCTCCCGAGACTCCTGACGACATCAGACTGTGGTAGCACTAGCCGGCCGAGTTCACGCTTCATTGCGGAGAGCTCAATCCAGCTCTGCAGGCTTCGTTCTCTTGGGACCGTGTTCACAGTTGCGGTGGCAGAGGTGACTCCAGTCATTATAAGGCAGATGGCTCTGTCCCGGTAGTATTTTCCTCTAACGACGACTGTGTGGACCTCACGCGCCACCCAGAAGGAACACATCTCGCGGAAGCGTATTGGAATCTCTACGAATCCCGGCGAGTTGGGATCGGCAAGCTCGAGGTCCGTTTGAAGATTCTCGTCAGTCTCGACGATGCTCACTCCCCCTTCCATCAACGAAAATGCGTACGAGAACCCTTCGTAAGGACGGGGGGTACGCCAGCAGTTTCCCTCGCGCACGACCTCAAAGTCTTTGTTTCCAAACGTCCGCGTGTAAAGAATCGACTGGAGTACCTCAGCCGGCAGCGAGTGCAACGGGAACCCGTCAACAAGAACGTGACCGCTGTGGACGTTGATGGCATACAAAATGCCCGAGTCTGGATTCTGTGCGACGAACACAGTCCCGTGATGCTTCCACGTCAGGTCACTCGGGGCTTTTGGGTACGCTTCTTTCAGTGCCTTTGTAAGATGCCGATTCCCAAGGATGTGTGTGACATGCGGGATTGCCTGAGCCATGTTGTGAAGACACTCCGCATCCACGGAGGCCAACTTCGAAGCATCGCCATCCGCGAATGATGCCGATAGCCTCAGGCGAACAAGATACCGAATGAGCCTCCCTGCTTCCTCTGCTGTGATGTCTTTCGTCTTGCGACAGCACAACGCTGCGTATCCTGCAAAAACTCCCTCCCTGCAACGCATCGAATGGAGCTGGCGGTTGTCAACTGCAGATGCTGACTCCATCGCTTCTCGGTCGTTCCGTGCAGAAACAGCCCAGCTCCAGCACATTTCTTCTGCACTCTCTGCAAGTTTGTGTGCGTCTGGCCCGGCTTCCCACTCGGTTATGTAAGAGCAGAGGTCCGAAATGATCAACGCGGCATCTGCTTCCCGCATGAGATCCCGCAAGGTATCCACTTTTTCTGCAACGACCCGCATGAGCACATCGCGGAGGCCATGCACCTCCGAATCGAGGTGCCAGACGAGATTCAAGTCGCTCGTCAATGGTCCGACAGCGTGCATCGCCTGTCGGAGGAGTGTGCGGACAGCTTTGTTCGTGAGACACAGCGAGTCTTCGCGAAGAAGAGCGCACACGCGCCGGTGCTGCTGTCGGGGGCCAGCTCTCAGGCATGTGAACGCCTGTAATGCCTTCTTGTCAAACCCACTTGCTTGGCGTAGTCGAGTCTGATCAGCGATCCACTTATTGGATCTCGTCAGGTCCTTGGCCTTGTCATCTCCAGACGAAACGTACATTGCCCATTGCAGGGGCTTGAAGATCCCTTCTGGAAGAGCTTCCGTGTATACTTCTGCTGTCATCCGTTGTTTTGCGCTGCCGAAAAAAGGGTCCCGTCCTTCAACCCAGCAGAGTCTCTTCGAGCAATTATCAGGCCACCAGACTCCGTCATTCGGGGAGCTGTACAAGCTGACTGTTGACGGGCCCCAGCTTCGTGGTCGTTCGTCTGAACGTGACCACGAGAGAAAGACGTCATCACGCGTCGCGGTGGACCCCCCACTTCTTTGGGTGTTTACGTAATCCGACCATGGCAATCCGTTGTTTTTGCAGGGAGCCTGGAACAGACTCAAAGTGAAGCCACTTGTCGTCAGACTCTCTGGTTTGCGTGGCAATAACATGTCTTGAGCTTCAAATAGTAGGGAGAACGACTGTGCCAGCGGGGCGGGACACGATAGGAAGAAGACCACAACGTTGGCCTCTGATGTCTCTGAAGGAAGACACATGCAGATTGGTGCCGGAGGTCGGTCGAGATGTGCGATACGCCGCCGCAGACTGTTTACAGTAGTGCACCGGGTGAAGTCATAGATGTCTGATTTGGACTCCTCTTCGGCGAGCTCAGCCCGAAGTGTTTCAAGCTGCATCTTCCGTCCTTTGATCGTGTCCCAGTGTCTCTGCACACGCGTTTGGTCGGCGGAAAGGATCGCCTCGCGTAACTGGCGCAGGTCGTTGTCACGGTTGACCACGTAGTTTGCGAGTGTCTTAATCGTGCGGCTGTCAAAGATGCCACCACCGGTGCGGCGTGAACACCCTTCGATGTATGACGCCACCATCTTCATGGCGTTGACCTCAGCTGCTGACCTCAGCACAAGGTGCTGCAGCTCCTCTGCGGCGATCGGAAGGCGACACAGCTCCAGTCCGCCGTTCCAGGGTCCTTCGTTTGTTTCGCACGCCCAATGTGTGAGGCACGCAGCTGCCCACACCACCAGCATCTCCTTGCTGCGTAGGTATGCCACACCGATGGACAAGCCCTGGGAGCTGAAGGTAGACTCACAGCTTAGGACACCGTGCGAGACGCTCCGGTACCACGTCTGCGCTCTGGACATTTCGTCTATTTCAGATAGCGGCAGGGCGCCACGAGCTTCCAGGCACGAAGTGCACTTCGACCAGAAAACCCGCTCCGCAGTGGCAAGGATGAGCAACTCAGAGTCTTGCGACAAACTGACTCGGGATTTCCATGTGTTGAGCGTTGCAAAATCGGTAGCGTCACTGAGCATGACATTTTTGCAACGCTGCGCAACGATTGCCGCGTCCCGAACCGATACGGCAGGACGGTCTGCAGCGAGTGGTGCCAATTGGATGACTGGAGGTCGCACGTGGTCCTCGGGCGACTGTGCAACTGAGACGAGTTCGGGGAGCTGGTACTCGTTAGCCTCCGCATCCCAATGAAGGCACTGCAGACTGTCGAGGCGCTCTTTTATGCCCAAGCAGCATGCGTCCACGCCCTCGACGGAGAGGCCCTGAGAAGAGAGGCCGCTGCAATCTGCAGCTATCCGTCTTAGAAGACCTGCGGCGACGTCTAGATCTGCTACATCCAAGTGTTTCTGAAGTTCGATCGCAGTCACATGGCGCTCCAGCACCCACGCGCACATCTCCACCTGCAAGAGGACCGTCTCCAAATCGGACCGGGACTGGGCGACCAAGTAGTCGCCAGGTTCTTCGGTAAGCGCGTGACGCGCAGCTTCGCGCGCGAAAGCCCACGCCATGGCTCCCCCCTGGGCGGCGAGATGTTTTGCGTCGGTGAAGCCGGTTCTGGTTTGGCTCAAAGCGTCGGTAACCTTCGGATTGCCTGTTGCTTGCGCCGTAACGACTTCTATGGCTTGCTCGACGAGACCTGCAACGACACCGGGTGTGAATGACAACTTCATGACATTGTTCTCAGTCGCTGTTGCAAGAGTATGGAACTCGTTGCAGAACTCTATGAACAACTCCGAGGACACAGAACCGCACGATAGGATGATCGAACTTGTGCACTCGGCGCCAGTAGCTCGCTCCGTTCCATGCAAGTTGAAGTAAGAACGTACTTGATGCGTCCACGCTTCGAGCGCTAAAACCCCCACGTTCACCACGTCGTCAACTTCATCAGATGTGGACGGCGACCGCACCAGCGCGCACGCAAACCGAGGGAGAACCTCGAATACGCGGTCCACCCACAGGACCACACGCTGTAGACACTCCGCTGAGAGAGAGACTCGTAGGGGTTGATGCATGCTCGCGGATACCAAGCTGAAGCTCGTCGCTGTTTGTGTCTGCTTCGATTGGCAGAAACGCTTGAGAAGGTTGACCGCATCTCTAAACTGAAAATCGGGGGGCGCGACCCGGAGCTCATTGGTGAGTACCAATGCAGCGTCGCCTGCAGCCTGGCCAGCCATGGTTCGGTGCGGGATTGTTCGAAAAGTACACCTGAGCAGCTTGCTTGGGTTGGTGTGTGTTAGCGATAAGAGGGCGCCGCCATGAAGCCCCATATCGTATAGAGACTGGCAACAGTGCACTTCGTTGGCACGAACTGAAGAGCGGAGTATGCAAAGTAGCCTCATTCAAAGAGGTGCACGCACAGGTCTGGGGAAAGAAGTTCGAGGTTGGTAGTGCGCACTAGCAATGTGCAATCATGCAAACCTTCGCACTGCGCACCTTCGTCCGTAGACAAGTAGCTAGTAGCTTTGTCCGGGAGGAGGGAGAACGGAGTCTCCAAGCCTTCGAGACTCCAACTGAAAGGTTTTGCCGCAAGATTTCATTCCCGCTCTCGAACTGCAGTACATTTCAAGAACTGGTCTTGAACGACCCCTGTGGTGGTCACTGGTAGGTGATGGATGGGGATAAGGAGACCTCGCTTGACTTACAACGCGCGGAGCGGTGAATGGTAGGTCTGAGGTGCATCTCACTGTCGTAGATTCTACGTTGCACGCGGAATCTTACATAGACGCGCAAATGAAGAGTCGAAAGGCGAAAGCAGGCGCATCGGGTCAGGCTTGCATTTGTTTGAATCGGTCGCTTCCGCGATTTCTTTTTATTTTCGGTCATCTAACAACATCTAAACACGCCGTCCACAAGAACTAGCCGGCATAGGCTCGCTCAAATGCAACGCGTTTCTACGATACATGTGTGTGTACGTTGGCTCGCCTGCAAGCCGTTGCAGACTGTGTGTGAATGCAAGTCAGGATCCTGAAAGCATTTCACGAGATAGGGAGCCCCTCGGTTTGATTGAAGTTGCGGAACGCCAGCTTTCGGCTACAATCGCGCTTCTTTTCTTGGTCAGTCCGGCCTTCACTCCTTCGGCGTAACGACGGAGCAGAGGTCGACAGGTGAACCGCTCCGCAGCCGATGCGCAGGAAAATGGCGACGTCGTCGGAGGACTCGTCGGAGTCCGCTGGGGGAGAAAAAGGCTGGATGCGATCCAGATGGGAGCTGGCGGCTATTTTGGACGAAAATCGGTGCAACCGGCACTGTGCAAAGTGTCTTGGGCATGTGCATTAACCACAAGAAGCTTGCCAGCCACAGCAAAGGGAGACGCTAGCTGAGCATCCCACCGTCGTAGAAGAACGCCTCCTTCAGCGTCACAAGAGAGCAAAGGTCGACAGGAGAACCACTCCGCAGCGTATGCGCGAGAAAAAGTGCCGGGCGGCCAGCAGCGCACGCGACGGCGGCGGCGTCCCCTGCTCCGCCGGCATCAGCATCGAGGTGCGACAAAGGCGGCGACATCGCCAGAGGATTCGCCCGTCGGAGTCCGAAGGTGGAGGGAAGCTGCATGCGATTCAGACGGTGCAAAGTGCCTTGGGCACCCGGCAGAAGGCGCGTCAACCACAAGAGACTCTAGCCGAGCATCCCGCCGTCGTAGAAGAACGCCTCCTTCGGCGTAGCGACGGAGCAGAGGTTGACAGGTGAACCGCTCCGCAGCCGATGCACGGGAAAATGGCGACGTCGTCGGAGGACTCGTCGGGTGGGGGAGAAAAAGGCTGGATGCGATCCAGACGGGGAGCTGGCGGCTGTTTTGGACGAAAACCGGTGCAACCGGCACCGTGCAAAGTGTCTTGGGCACCCGCAGAATGTGCGTCAACCACAAGAAGCTTGCCAGCCACAGCGAAGGGGGACGCTAGCCGAGCATCCCACCGTCGTGAAGAACGCCTCCTTCGGCGTCACAACAGAGGAAAGGTGGACAGAAGAACCACTCCGCAGCCTATGCGCGAGAAAAAGTGCCGGGCGGCCAGCAGCGCACGCGACGGCGGCGGCGTCCCCTGCTCCGCCGGCATCAGCATCGAGGTGCGACAAAGGCGGCGACATCGCCAGAGGATTCGCCCGTCGGAGTCCGAAGGTGGAGGGAAGCTGCATGCGATTCAGATGGTGCAAAGTGTCTTGGGCACCCGGCAGAAGGCGCGTCAACCACAAGAGACTCTAGCCGAGCATCCCACCGTCGTAGAAGAACGCCGCCTTCGGCGTAGCGACGGAGCAGAGGTCGACAGGTGAACCGCTCCGCAGCCGATGCACGGGAAAATGGCGACGTCGTCGGAGGACTCGTCGGGTGGGGGAGAAAAAGGCTGGATGCGATCCAGATGGGGAGCTGGCGGCTGTTTTGGACGAAAACCGGTGCAACCGGCACCGTGCAAAGTGTCTTGGGCACCCGCAGAATGTGCGTCAACCACAAGAAGCTTGCCAGCCACAGCGAAGGGGGACGCTAGCCGAGCATCCCACCGTCGTGAAGAACGCCTCCTTCGGCGTCACAACAGAGCAAAGGTGGACAGAAGAACCACTCCGCAGCCTATGCGCGAGAAAAAGTGCCGGGCGGCCAGCAGCGCACGCGACGGGCGTCCCCTGCTCCGCCGGCATCAGCCTCGAGGTGCGACAAAGGCGGCGACATCGCCAGAGGATTCGCCCGTCGGAGTCCGAAGGTGGAGGGAAGCTGCATGCGATTCAGATGGTGCAAAGTGTCTTGGGCACCCGGCAAAAGGTGCGTCAACCACAGGAGTCTCTAGCCGAGCATCCCACCGTCGTAGAAGAACGCCTCCTTCGGCGTAGCGACGGAGCAGAGGTCGACAGGTGAACCGCTCCGCAGCCGATGCACGGGAAAATGGCGACGTCGTCGGAGGACTCGTCGGGTGGGGGAGAAAAAGGCTGGATGCGATCCAGACGGGGAGCTGGCGGCTGTTTTGGACGAAAACCGGTGCAACCGGCACCGTGCAAAGTGTCTTGGGCACCCGGCAAAAGGTGCGTCAACCACAGGAGTCTCTAGCCGAGCATCCCACCGTCGTAGAAGAACGCCTCCTTCGGCGTCACAACAGAGCAGAAGTCGACAGGAGAACCGCTCCGCAGCCGATGCGCGGGAAAGTGCCGGGCGGCCAGCAGCGCACGCGACGGCGGCGGCGTCCCCTGCTCCGCCGGCGCCAGCATCGGCGCGGGCAGGTGCGACAGCGGCGGCGACGTCGTCGGTGGACTCGCCGGCCTCGAGTCGCCTGCGGCCTCCGTCGGCGCCGGGAACGTGGACGTGATCCAGACAGCAAGCTCGCGAGCGCTCCCGACGGCAAACGAGGCCCTTGCGACGGCATCCGGGTGCCCGGAACGCAGGCTGGCTTGCGCGGTCTGGAGGGACGAAGCCAGGTTGCGCACGGCATTGAGCATGTCCCGGCGGGCCCTGGTCTGCGTGACAAGCTCCCCGGTCAGGCTGGTGACGGCATCCTGCATCAGCAGGGTCTGCCGGGCGAAGTCGCTCTGCGTCTCGCGCCGGAGCGACGCGGACTCTGCGAGCTGCAACCGCAGCTGCCGGTACAACTCACCCGGAAGCTCCGCAGTGGCGGCAGGCCTCAAATCCCCTGGATACCCCCCACGGGCGCAGCGCGCCCGCCACCGGTTTACCCGTAGGTTGACCCACGCCCGGTCGAGCGCGGACCTGTGGCATAGCCACGAGAGCAGGGCCAAATTCGCCCGCCGGTGCCTGCTGCGGGCGCGGAACCGCCGCAGGCGGGAGAAGCAGCCGTCGACGAGCATCAAGCCGCGGAGGTGGCCGAGGCAGCGCGCCTCGCTGCGCACCTGGCGGACCAGCCGCCGCGACACGTCGAGCTCTGCTTTTTCGCTCCGCCTCCTCCGGAGCGCCTTCCACAGCCAGTGCCACCTCCAGGTGCCGTAAAACGCGGACAGGACCCCGCGCCGCGTGGCCGAGCAAAGCGCCGATGCCGTCCGCTCCCGCCGGCCGAGCGCCCGCCGCCGGTTCGTCGGCGGGGTGACGTCGCGCCGCGGCGTGAAGCACACGTTGTTGTTGTTGGCGCCCGAGGCCGACCGGGGCGGCGTCGACACCAGCGACGGCGGCGGCGCGCGGCGCCGCAGGTGCGGCGGGCTGTGCGAGTCGAGGCCCATCGCGAGCGACCGCAGGTCCAAGTGCACCCGGGTGCCCCCGCGGGGCGACGTCGCTTTGCCGCGCGCTGGTGGCACGAGGCGCTCCTGGTGGTTTGTTTGTTTTTTAGAGGGCAAGTTGACTTAGAGACCCGGGGTTTTATGGTCGTAGTAGTAGTTTGAACCTGATATGCAGCAAACAATCTGTGACGATCGACTGCACAAATTATAGTCGTGGTAGTAGTTTTTTTTTCGGCGTTTGCCAAATTCAAGGGTTATTCCAGGATTCTGGATTTTCGGTTTTGAGGGGTCCGGCTCTGTTCACTGAGCCGGAAATACTTTTGTCAACCTCACTTTGTCCTACTTTCCTGCAGTGTCAGGCGAAGTCCAGCTCCTCCTCCGGAGCGCCTTCCACAGCCAGTGTCACCTCCAGGTGCCGTAAAAAGCGGACAGGACCCCGCGCCGCGTGACCGAACAAACACCCGCCGCCGGCTCGTCGGCAGTGTGACGTCGCGCCGCGGCGTGAAGCACACGTTGTTGTTGTTGGCGCTCGAGGCCGACCGGGGCGGCGTCGGGGCGGCGCGCGGCGCCGCAGGTGCGGCGGGCTGTGCAAGTCGAGGCCCATCGCGAGCGACCGCAGGTCCAAGTGCACCCGGGTGCCCCCGCGGGGCGACGTCGCCTTGCCGCGCGCTGGCGGCACGAGGCGCTCCTGGGGTTCGTTTGTTATTTACAAAGCGCCAGCTTGAAAGGAAATGCTCTACGATGCTGCCCGAAAAAGAACAGAAGGGATCCCAAGTGCGGTAACTACCGAACCACGTGTTGAACGGACGTGAGGTCATGCGGGTCTACCCCTACACGACAAATCACACAAACACAACAGGTCAAAGTCCTGAGTGAGAAAGCAACGCACGGTGGTGTAAGCGAAGAACGTTGAAGTGTGGCTAAAGATAAAGTGGTGTCACCTGAGGGTAATCTCAGGGCCGCCCACGTTTTATATGTACGTTATAGAAAGAGTAGCGTTTTACGACAAATCAGATTGTGTTTGTTTTGTATTTGCCCCTTACCTACCCCCACCTGTGCATAAGATGGATAGCCAAAGCCCCTTGATTAAGATGGATAACGGGCGAGAATGCCAATCCATCTTAAACACGGGGATGAGGTACCCCTGTGCAAAGTGACTACACTGTAGTCTACAGTGCCCCGTGTTTAAGATGGATACTGCCAAAACCCGAGTTTTTCATCCATCTTATGCACGGGGGAGGGTAGGTACCTCTATATTTCCTCCCTTCCATTCGGAGTCGAAGCATTTACGTCTAGTATTTTTTGCGTTTGCAAGTTTATTCTAGAATTCTGGTTTTTTTCGGTTTTGACCTTACAGTGTTGGTCAAACCCACTTAGTCATACATTTTTTCTGGAGCTCAGGCTGCCGTACAAAATCTGTTGAGTCAAACTGCTGTACATCTGGTCAGAAGTGGTCAGTCAAGCCGAACAAAATCTATTAAGTCAAACTGTCGTACAAGATCTGGTCAGTCAAACTGCCACACAAAATCTGGTCAGTCGAGCTGCCGAACACACAAAAGAGGCAGTACCTGTTGTTGCATCTTGTGGCGCTCGCCCTCCAGCTCACGCAGACGCGCTTCGAGGCGCGTTCTTTCGTCGCGGTGAGTCTGCTCGTGTCGCCTATGGCGTGTTGGAACTTGGTTTGCGCGAGTTCGTAGAGTGGCTTCCCCTCCATTATTTGTCTCACGCACCTGCTGGCAAGAAGACCACCGTTCTCGTTGCAGGCCAACATCGAGTCTTCTTTGTAAAAGGGGGGGTTCGCATTATTCTCAGGAAGGGAATTTTCTACAAAGCAGGTGCTCATACAAAACACAAAGCAGGTGCTCATACAAAACACAAAGCAGGTGCTCATACAAAACACAAAGCAGGTGCTCATACAAAACACAAAGCAGGTGCTCATACAAAACACAAAGCAGGTGCTCATACAAAACACAAAGCAGGTGCTCATACAAAACACAAAGCAGGTGATCGAGAACCGTATACTGTGTGGGTTACAGCACATTTTTTTCCTTCTTTGAGATTGGAATATTGTTAAAACGCCATGGTTTGCGGCGACGAGCTTCTCATTCCTCCAACCTTTCATGTTTGGAAAAAATACTCGAGGGACTGCCTTGTGCTCATTTCGACTGAGGCTGGAGGGGGAGCGCTGAACCCAGAATTTACCTGTGTTTCGTGTGGGCTACAACACATTTGCCTCCTTTGAGATTGGAATGTTGTTGCGATAGTGGGGAGACCCTTGAAATTTCGCAACTAGTCTCGTCCTCAAGAATTTCCTACGAAGCAGGCTGACAGAAAGAAATGCGTAGTTTTGGTTTATTATTTTGCTTTAAAAGTAAGATCTCGTCACTCGCACAACCGCAGCTCATGCAAAACTAATGATGATGATGATTACCTAAAACTGGATCCAGGACGCAAGTGCAAACGCCACGGTTTGCCGGTGACGAGCTTCTCATCTCCTCCAACGTTTCAAGCGAGGGGTAAAATTACGGTGTTTTTCTCGGGAGCGGCGAGATAATAAGCTTTGTACAAGTGCTAGTTCTCGTCGGAATAGGTATTAATCTGCTAAGATCTTCGATCTTATATTTTGTTTGTGCGTGCCGGGTGATCGTTTTCCCACTTGTATTAACCCTGTGTATATTCAGGCAAGGAATTCTGATTGACCACCAAAACACGCTTGCCTACGTCTTTTTAGCCTTGCACAACACATCGAAGTGCAACCCGCAAGATTGTTAGTACTAAAAAGATACCTCGCTTCCGCGTCTTTCGCGCTGAGCTCGGCGGTCGCCTGCTCCAGCGCGCGGCGCAGCGATTGCGTGCCGGCGGCGGCTGCCTTCGCGCCGGGGTCCGCCCGCGGCTTGGCCAGCGGCCGGGACCCCCGCAGGGCGTCGTACTTCGCCTTCCACTCCTTCGCCGCGTGGTCGCAGTCGGCCCTCGCCGCCTCGGCCTCGCGCAGGCGCTTGCGGGTGTCCCGCAGCTCGTCCTCCCGCGCCGCCGCCGCCGCCGCCGCCGCCGTTTCGCGGTCTCTTTCGTGCTCGGCCGCGGATCCCGGGCGGCCCGGTCTCCTCGCGCCGGGCCCCGCTGGCTTCTGGTGGGCCTGCGCCTGCAGCTTCTTCTCAAGCGCGGTTACCTGTGGTTGGGCGGGTGTGGTAGCGTCGCGACCCCTTGGGGCGACGAACCCTTGTCGATTCCGTCGCGGCCCCTTGGCCGGACAGGAAGGGATCCCAACTGCTGTAACTACCGAACCACGTGTTGAACGGACGTGAGGTCATGCGGGTCTACCCCTACACGACAAGACACACAAACACAACAGGTCAAAGTCCTGAGTGAGAAAACAACACACGGTGGGTGTAAGCGAAGAACAAATCGTCTGCCCATGAGTACTGAGAACGAAACACAAACGAACCGGGAAAAAAAATCCCCCTTCGACAGTTTTACGCACTGTGTACGCGAAGAACAAGATCCCCTTTCTTTAAGTGCTGAATCATTATCATCCAGCCAAGGCGCCCCAGACAGGTTCCTGTCCAGCCAAGGACAGAGTCTAGACATGCTCCTTCCCAGTCAAGGAGTTTCTGCTCTTCGTATTGTCTGACGAGAACTGCCTAGAAGAAAGGGAGTTTGAAGTATGGCTAAAGATAAAGTGGTGTCACGTGAGGGGGGAGAAGTAAGAACACGTCTTTGTAACTGACAGCACTAGCGCAAGGGAATGTTGAAACTTGATTTTTTCTTTGAATCAACCACACCCTGAAGGCTGTGTGAAGTCAAGGACAGAGTCCAAACAGGCTCTCTCCCAGTCAAGGACAGAGTCTAGACATGCTCCTTCCCAGTCAAGGACAGAGTCCAAACAGGCTCTCTCCCAGTCAAGGACAGAGTCTAGACATACCCCTTCCCAGTCAATTTCCAGCTGGCGCTTATGTAAAAAGAAAGTCCCCTCGGCGCATACTTTGGCCCGAAGCTGCGCGGCTTCGCCAGGCTCACCTGCCGACCGGTCGTGATTGCGGTGCCTCGCCCCCTCTGCTGTCGGAGTCCCGGAACGGGACGGCCGCTTCTGCTCGTGCAGCTGCCGCTGCAGGCTGTCCACCTGCTCCTGCAAGTCCTCGCTCAGCTGTTCGAATCTGTCTGCCTCGCGGCGAAGGGCCTCGAAGTCCGCTTGCCCCTTCTTCAAAGCTGCCTCCATACCTCCCGAACTACCTCGGTAGACTGTGCGGGCGTCTGCGTGAGAGGATAGATTTGTCTTGTTGTGTGTGGGGGGTGGGTGTTGTGTGTCTTGGGTGGTGTATGTGTGATATTGTGTGGTGGACGGTGGATGTCTGGGGTGGACGGTCTATGTCTGGGGTGTTTTTGCTGCGTATGCATGCGCGTCGTATAAGCCGGACCCTGAAACTAGCCAGTCATACTAGCCGGAATCTGAAACTAGTCGGTCATATTAGCCGCAATCAGAAAAGTGCAACTAGAAACTAGTCGCGGGACCTGAAACTCGTCCGTCATATAAGCCGAGCTCTGAAACGAAACAGAAACTAGTTAGTCATGTAAGCATAAGCCGGGCCCTGAATATAGTCAGTCATATGAGCCGGATTATGAAACTAGTCAGTCATGAAACTAGTCAGTCATGAAACTAGTCAGTCATAACAGCCGGGACCTGAAACTAGTCGGTCGTGTGGGCCGGACTATGAAATTAGCCAGTCATGAAACTAGTCAGTCATATAAGCCGGACTATGAAACTAGTCAGTCATGAAACTAGTCAGTCATATAAGCCGGATTATGAAACTAGTCAGTCATGAAACTAGTCAGTCATATGAGCCGGACTATGAAAATAGTCAGTCATGAAACTAGTCAGTCATATAAGCCGGATGATGAAACTAGTCAGTCATATAAGCCGGACTATGAAAACTAGTCAGTCATGAAACTAGTCAGTCATTCTAGCCGGACTATGAAACTAGTCATTTATGAAACTATTCGACATACCCGCGCTCTGCACGCTAGCACCCTCCAGCCGGGCCACTTCGCGCTGCAGCGCCTTCGCCTCGGCAGCTTTGGCTTCAAGAAGCGGTTCGACGCCGGCGAGGCGCGCTGTCGTCGTGGCTCCCTGCAGCTCGAGGGCGCGGTGGCGCTGCTGCAGGTCTGCCGTCTGCGCGCGCGCGTCCGCCAGGGCGGCCGCGAGCCCCGCCGCCCTGCCGTCGGCCACGCGTTTTTCGTCCTTGAGCGCGAGGTACTCGCCGGTCAGCTGCTGCCGCTGGGCCGCCGCCCTCTGCAGCTGGGCGTGCAGGGCTTGGATCCGGCTGTCGGCGTCCGCTGCGACCCTGACGCCCGCCGCCGCCTTCTCGACTTCGCCCTCGTGCAGCCGCGTGTTGAGCTCCCGGACCGCGCCTTGCAGCCGCTGCATCTCAGTGGTCACGATGCCCAACTCCTCCAGCGCACGCTCGTGCCGCAGCCGGCTCGTCCGCGCGTCGGTGGTCGCCTCCGCCAGCTGCCGGTCGCGGGCGGCGAGCTGCCGCTTCAGCTGGACCACGACGTCGTCCTTCCCGACGACGTGGTGCTGCAGCGCCGCGAAAACGCCGAGCGACGGGTCCCCGGCGCAGGATGCGGGATGCGACGCCGAGCCGACCCGTGCGGCCCCGAGCAGCGGCGACGCGGAGCGCCGCGGCGACAAGTGGCTCAAGTTGGGTCGATCGGGCGCCTTCTTCGGGCACGCGGGCCCGTCGCCGTCGTCCATTGTTGCGGATGCCCTTCTGCAAGCTTTGTCGGGCCTCAAGTCTGCCCCCCGGAGGGTGGTACCTTCATGTGTATGGTATGCAGTAGTAGTCGCACTTTGAACTTGATATGCAGCAACAATCTGTGACGACTGCACAGTAGTGGTACGACTTCGAACTTGACATGAGCCGATGCCAAAAGGGGGATAAGATCATAGTAATGGAATAAGTGCTCTCGATGCTGGCATCAAGTCTCCTTCAAGGGGAGGGCAGACAAACTCTGGCTGAGTACATGCTGTGCACGTGAGCATGCAACGCAGGTATCATGCACGGGTCAAAACCTTGTGTCTTTTTGGTAAACGCTGCCGCGGGGCCGACGGCCCCCACGAAAAAAATTTGGGAAAAAAAAAGGTTGCTCAACTTCATCAAAAATCACCGCAGTATTTGTTCCAAAAAATTTTTTTTTAAAAAAAATCCCAATTTTTTTCCAGAAAAACTGGGTGGCCATTTTTTTTTTTGGGGGTCTAAACCAGTCTTCGCTTTAAGACCGGTGGCCCAGTCACTTTTCAAAACTGCCTCTGGGCAGTTTTTTATTTCGAAGCATCTCAGGCGTGTGGCTTTTTTTACTAGTGTTCGTCTTCCAGGGGTTTCAGTGCAGGCAGCCACGTACACAATGGAGCTTACCTGCAGCCTGGATACGGCCGAGTCGCGAGCCCCCTCCCCAGTCGCTGAGTCAGCTTCGTCAGAATGGCGTAAGGAAAGAGTTCTAGGCATGACCCATCTGGGTTAACTGGACCAAGGTTCGTGCAAAATGCCGTCGATAGCTATTCGGTTATCCTTCGGCTGGCTGAGGCATTTGTGCTCTATCTGTGGTGGCTGGGTTGCTTCTGACTGCAGGATCCTTCCCCGAACAAAAAGATTTGCTCCAGTCGTTAGCTATCATTATATGATAGCTGCTGGCTTTCCTTCTGGACATCGCGACATTTCTGGACAATTTCACCCGCCGCTGTGCAGCGCCCTCGTGCGAGGTCGACACTCCAACTGTATGTCGTGCGTGAACGTTGGCATTGAGTTCATCGAGCTCGGCTGAGCTGAAGGCTCGCACCGTCCACGGAGGCTACTGGGCGTGGTTCATGCCAACCAAGTGGCCTGCTTCAGTATTTTCGGCGGTTTTCCTTCCCCTGGTCAGGGCGGTTCACTCCCCATGTTGAGTTTTTGTTCAGGTTTTCACTGGATTTATTGGTCAAGCACCAGCTGGCACAGCCCTTTCTATGAATCAAAGCATCAAAGTGACCCAGGAAAAAGGTGCGGCTGGTCGTTGTCCACTTCATCACACGTTAGTACTGGCCGTTGTGCCAGCTGGATCTGCAGCATGTTAGCCGGCTCTGTCGTCGCTGGGTTTCGGCTCCGGACGGTAATGAGGGCACATGTGCAGTGATTGGGTACACCACTGTGACACCAGGAAGAAAACACAGCCAGGTGGGAGGCAGGCAGGGCCTGCCCGGCTGCTCTGGCACGACAACACTGCTGGTCACTTTTGACCCAAATATGACTGGTCAGCCGGTCTTTTTTGCCCCAAAAATGACCGGTCATAAATGACCGATCAGTTTTCAGCGATGGATTTTTTTTAGTCATAAATGACCGGTTTTTTTCTTAGCGCGAGCACTGTCTAAACCCCTGTTACCAAAAAGACACAAGGTTTTGACCCTGCATGGTATGCCCGCAGCCGGCTCGTGCGCGCGTCGGTGGTCGCTGCCGGTCCCGGGCGGCGAGCTGCCGCTTCAGCTGGACCACGACGTCGTCCTTCCCGGCGACGTGGTGCTGCAGCGCCGCGAAAACGCCGTGCGACGGGCCCCCGGCGCAGGATGCGACGCTTACTTGAGGCTCAAGAAACCTTGCTGAAAGACATCCGCAACAATGGACGACGACGACGGCCCGCGCGCCCGGCACGGGTCGGCTCAAAGTCTGCCCCCCGAAGGGTGGCACGTACCTTCATGTGTATGGTATGCAGTAGTAGTAGTAGTAGTTTGGTATGCAGCAAAATCTGTGACGACTGCAGTAGCAGTACTACTTTAAACTCGACATGAGACGATGCCAAAAGGGGGATGGAATCATAGGTAAACTTGTAATGTTTAGACAGAACAACGCCTCTCATGCATGCATGATGCTGGCATCAAGTCTTCTTCCCAAAAAGAGGAGGGCAGTCAAATTCCGGCTGAGTACGTGCTGTGCACGTGTGCATGCAACGTACGCCCGCAGCCGGCTCGTCCGCGCGTCGGTGGTCGCCTCCGCCAGCTGCCGGTCGCGGCGGCGAACTGCCGCTTCAGCTGGACCACGGCGTCGTCCTTCCCGACGACGTGGTGCTGCAGCGCCGCGAAAACGCCGAGCGACGGGTCCCCGGCGCAGGATGCGGGATGCGACGCTGAGCCGACCCGTGCGGCCCCGAGCAGCGGCGACGCGCTGCCGGTGCTGGAGCGCCGCGGCGACAAGTGGCTCAAGTTGGGTCGGTCGGGCGCCTTCTTCGGGCGCGCGGGCCCGTCGTCGTCATCCATTGCGGATGTTTTTCTGCAAGCTTTGTTGAGACTCAAGTCTGCCCCCCGGAGGGTGGTACCTTCATGAGTATGGTATGCAGTAGTAGTAGGTACTATGAATTTGATATGCAGCAACAATCTGTGAAGATTGACGGCCCAGTTTCAAGAGGAGACTGCAGACACGCGAAAAGAAAGGAAGATCAAAAAGGCGTGTACAGCGAGCTGATGAAGTTGTACCAAAAAGTAGACAACATCCCCATGAACACTGCCAAGCACAAAGCAAGCATCGAAAAAAGCGACGCGCTGTGCAAAGAGCTCTATACAGAACATCACCAACGTTGTCCCTCCTGAAAAGGTACCCTGCCTTGTCGACCACGTCCGGGTGATCCTGAACCGATACTCCGCGAGTAGCCAGCACGCAAGGAGGAGGGAAACGACCCTGAAGAGGATGCTCCGCCAGAGAAGTTGGCGAAGAGCTGGCCGCTCAAGGCTTCGAAGTTCCGCTGACGAGGCCAACAACCATCACGTCGGCTCATGAGATCACCAACCTGTGCACAACACCACCCGACGGCGGCGACTACGACGCCAGCCGGTGCGACGCGCCTGTCGGAACCTTCGCCGCCACGATCTCCGACGTCCCGGTTGCAACGTGCTTGGTCGTCGTGCGAGTGGCAGCGGACTGCGACGCCTGTTCAAGGCCCCTAACGTTGGGCACAAGGCAGCCCGTCACTACAAGGGTATCTTCGATAACCGACTGCAGGGCCACAAAGACATCCACCGCGACGACCACATAGACAATCACCACGCAAAGGCCCAGGTGAGAATGGTGATGGAAGCTGCAACACGCGCAAACGAACTTGCCGAACAGCAGGAAAACATGTGTCGCGGCGCGGATGCAAAGGCAGCAGTGCCCTTGAAGTACTCGCCGTCCACCAGCCAGACCAACGTGCAAGACACCAGGGCGTTATTGCTGGAAAAGATAGAGACGCGGAAGCAGCTCCCTCCGGCGTTGGTTGTGAAAACCGACAACGCGTGCGATTACGCACCAAGCTCGCTCGCAACGGCTTTTTCTGTGTGGCCTGTTTCGAGACTTTTTGCTCGATGCGGTTGTATGCGTGACGTACGCTACGGGACACAGCGCATACAACCCCGTAGAACGGGCCATGTCCCATATGTCGAAGAGGCTTTCCGGGGCCGAGTTTGGAACGATGCCAAAAAAGGTTCCAAGCGACGACAGGGCCATGCACGTGAGAGCCGCCGAAGACATGGCGGATCGACAGGAACGGGGTCTTGAGCTTCAAGGCAACGCCTTTCTTCGAGTACTACTTCGAACTTGACATGAGCCGATGCCAAAAGGGAGATGAAATCATAGTAAACTTTGTAATGTTTAGACATTTCATGCATGTATGATGTTAGCATCAAGTCTTCTTTCCCCAACAGGGGGAGGGCAGACAGATTCTGGCTGAGTACGTGCTGTGCACGTGAGCATGCAACGCAGCCGGCTCGTCCGTGCGTCGGTGGTCGCCTCCGCCAGCTGCCGGTCGCGGGCGGCGAGCTGCCGCTTCAGCTGGACCACGACGTCGTCCTTCCCGACGACGTGGTGCTGCAGCGCCGCGAAAACGCCGTGCGACGGGTCCCCGGCGCAGGATGCGGGATGCGCCGAGCCGACCCGTGCGGCCCCGAGCAGCGGCGACGACGCGCTGCCGGTGCCGGAGCGCCGCGGCGCAAGTGGCTCAAGTTCGGTCGGTCGGCGCATTCTTCGGGCGCGCAGGCTCGTCGTCCTTGTCCATTGCGGATGTCCTTCTGCAAGCTTTGTTTGGGTTTGAAGCCTGCCTGGGAGGCAGTACTTCATGCAGTCGTAGCAAGGTTTGGTAGTTTTGAGCTTGATATGAGGACGGGAAGTTTGGGTTAGAAGCAAAGAATCTGTGGCGATAATCTGCATCGCCGGCGGCGCGGTTATCTCTTCGGACAGGAAGACATTGGTGTAAGGTTTAGACGCATGCTATCTCTTCGGTCAGGAAGACACTGGTGTAAGGTTTAGACGCATGCTTGATGCTGGCATCCAGTCTTCTTCCCAATAGGGGCGGGGAGTTGGGCAGATATTCTGGCAGAGTACGATGCTGTGCAGGTGGGATACCCACACCCAGCTCGTCCGCGCGTCGGTGGTCGCCTTGGTGGAATGCCTAAGAGGCTGTTCCACGAGAGAGGTACCGGTGGGTGACGGGGCCTTACTTTCCAAATAGCGAGGGGCACGCTGAAGGTTGACTCACTTGCAACACGAGCTCCCGGGATGGTAGACGCATCGCGCACTTCGCTATGGACAAACCCGAGAACACCTACC
Source organism: Diplonema papillatum (assembly GCA_030068145.1). Lineage (NCBI taxonomy): Eukaryota > Euglenozoa > Diplonemea > Diplonemida > Diplonemidae > Diplonema > Diplonema papillatum. The sequence continues at coordinate 23,821 of JAPJBO010000457.1, read as the reverse complement.
TTCCGCGTGCGGGGTGGACGCGTATCGATTATCTCCACAGTTCCAGATCACTAAATATGGAGGTATGGTACACTCACATCCCTATAAGTTCCTTATGACTGCTGCCCCTTCGGCGGTGACACGACGGGAGCACCTGAGTTTCGCCGGGTCGAGTACCCCTTAGTGGTTAGTGGTTGGTCCGGTTTTGAGGTGCGAGAGTGCCTACATTGGTCCCCCATGAGTAGGAAGCCGACATGTATCCCGTAAACGGCACACACGGACTCTAGGGTTCTCAAAGCGGCCTACGCGCGCGCCTGCCCACCTGCCCTACGCGAGGCACGTGCCCAAGTCTCGTGCAGGACTACTGTAGCAGACTCCATGTTTGCACCTTCCTCAACTACTACCTTCGGGGGGGGGAAAACTTAGTTTAACGTTTAGGCAGAACGCTGCCTCGCTTCGGGGGGGGGGGGGTTCGGATCAGGGTCACTGCCGAAGCAGCCGCATCACGTCCTTCCCCCTAACTGGCTTGGGGAGGCGGCGTCACCCAACCTGTCGTTTAGCTAAGTTCCTTGCGACTGCTGCCCCTTCGGTGGTGACACGACGGGAGCACCTGAGTGTCGCCGGGTCACGATACTCTATAATCCGCTAACCAGCATCTTCAGTCGCGCTACGGATTCCCCCCGTTGATCAGGCGGTGGGGTGGTGTCTCCCGTCGCGTCTCGCCTTGCTCGCTTATGGTGACCCCACTCACCTGTCGTGACCCAGCAGGGGCGACGCCAAATCACGATGCTGCCAGAGAGAAAATAAAATCGCACATTGCCATCATTTCAGCCCCCGCCGTAGCTTTGGCGCACCATCGTCGTTTCCGGCGTGGCGTCGTCGACCTAGCCCGAAGGTTTCGGCACAGACGGTCACGGGTTCCCGGGCAGCTGGACAGGGGCACTGGTGTTGGCGGTGTTACCCCCGGCGCGCTGCGTTTTCACTCGCTACTGGTTACCCAGCGTGGTCTTCACATTAACTGCTCACAGGGGTTTGGTACCCCTCAGTGGCTAGTGGAGAATGGCATAATGGCTAAGGATCCCTGGACCCATACCATGCAGGGTCAGAACCTTGTGTCTTTTTAAAACGCTCCCGCGGGGCCGATGGCCGATGGACCCCAAAAAAAAAGTTGGAAAAAAAAAATTGCTCAACTGGTGTGATCCATATGCCCGGTGCAAACACGGCACAAACCCGGCACAAACCCGGAAAAACTCAAGGGGGGCCCGATTTTTTATTTTGCACTACCCCTTCAGGTTATGGCAGGTGATCGCTGCAATCAAGCTAAACCGACGGCACCAGGGTCCTGTCGAGTAAAAACCAACACCATTTGATATGTAGGTCCACCGCAGAAGGTACCTGGAATGCTTTGCATTGCAGCGCTGAATGCACATCTCTGACAGACAGGAACCACTATTTTCCAAAGCCTCCAGAGGGCAAGCCCGGTTGTGCTTGACGCAACGGACTACAACCGACCACCAGCCAGCAATTGCCTCAAACTCCCCCGATACTACGGGAACCGAGGAGCCTAGTACAAGCAGATTAACCCTCTGCCCTCGCTGTTTCCAAATGAAGCATCAATTCCAAATTCATGTGTCATGCTGGCTCTTGCCGGATGCTAGCGAGCGAGCTTCGTTACTTCACCACCGCGCCGTAGCCTCCCTTGTGCCCTGGGTTCCATGATTGGCTGTTCTCGGCCGGTGTGCCCGAGTCGGTGTTTCCTCGTCTTTACACTTCTTCTTCGATTGTTTAACCCCAACGTCCGGGTCTGCCACTGGTGCGGCCCCGTTTTTCCGCTCCTGCTTCACCTCATGCTTCCATCCGGGCCTGCCTGCGCTTCCAGTCCGCTGGGTATTGTTCCTGGGGGTGAATTTTCCATTTCGGGTCGCCGTTTTCGAGCGACCTGCCTGGGGTACGGCACGCTCTCTCGCTTGCCATCTTGCCTGCTCGCAGAAAGCTGCATTTGCGGCATCATCGTCTGCATCGATGTTCTGCATCCCCCCTCCGCGGTACTTTTCGGTCGACAACTACTGCTCCCGACACATTGAGCTAATGCTAACTCCACTGCAGAACGAGTGGTGACCTGTCTCTGCTAATTGCGTGACGCTTGTTTGCATGCAGTTGCGCGTCCACGAACGCCACGCACCCATGCTCGGTAGCCATTCCTCCCAGCTGCCGGGGCTGTTGGTACCCGCATTTTGGAGTGCATCGAAACCCCTGCAGAGCTCAAACAGCGGCTTGGTCAGCCACAGTTTGAAAGGATGCGGAACCAAAGGTAGCAGTCTGCTCAGGCCATCTTTAGCCATCCGACAGCACCTTCTAGGCGAGAGGGAAAACCGGTTGTACTTGATGGGCGGGGAACCCGCCCGTCCGAACCGCTTGTTGCCGACTTCTGTTCCGATGGCACAGCCGAGCGGGTTGAGCGTGGGAACTTCTGTCCCTCGTTCTGAATCGATGGAGATGCTTGCTTCTCTTTCCGTTTTCCAAGCTACGGAAGGGGCCTCAAACCGACAAAATATACACGATACCGAAGCCCGTAGGCTGATTATGACAGAAGGGCGAGGGACCGCAAAGTGCGGGACAAACCCCCACGAGCACCAGACGATCATGAAACGTGGCAAAATCCACCGCGAAGCCTGAAATCTCCACGACCAAGGGTGCTAGCGGGTGCTGGGGAGAGAAAAATAAAAAACCCGGACCCCCCCCGGTACAAACCCGGCACAAACCCGGAAAAACTCCAGGGTGGATCACACCATCAACGTCTTCAAAAATTACTGCAGAGGTTGTTCCAAAATTTTAAAATTCAAAAAACCCAATTTTTTTCCGGAAATTTTTTTTTTGCCATTTCCAAAAAGACACAAGGTTTTGACCCTGCATGATACACACTTGGTCATATTACCAGTACCACCTAGGGCTACGGTGCCCTGAGGAGGTGGTGGTATCTCCCACCCACTAACTATGGAGGTACGGTGTAGTGCTTGTAAGTGCTGGTGGCACCGCCATATCACGCGAATTCAGCAAACGAAGAAATCGACGGCCATGCCCAGCGGAGCGAAAAGGTACTCGAAGAACACGCCAAAAAGCGGCTTCCACCCAGTTGGCTCCGGTCTTTTATTAAGACCCAGAGCACTGGTCGACCTCTGAGAACAGGAAATATTCGTAGCCAGAGGGCAGAAACACGTGTTCGTGTTCGGAACACTTCTGGGACAGCGTCGCGCGCAGCCAAAAAAGAAGCGTCACCAGACCAGCAACTACTAAAGACGTGAAAGATCATTCCGACGGTGAACAATACGCCGTGTGTGTGCGGACGCGCTCAGAAGAGTTCCTCAGTACACAAACCAAAGAAGAAAGAGAAAAGGAAGCAGCTTACGTTGGTTCTGCGGTTTACAGCGGCCAAAGGCTGCAGGCGAGGAGGGCGGGGAAGGAGAAAAGCAGTGATGAATACCCTCGCTGGACGGGAGAAAGGCAAGGCCAGCTGAATCGCGCTGCGTGGATGGTACGCCCAACGTGACTGGACGATCGGCTGCACTGGTCCCTCGGGTAGTCCTCCGCGGTGCTCCCGCGCCGCTCCGGACTCCCTCGGGACAGCATTTTTTCCACCCTCGAGACATTTCCCACCCCCTCGGGACCTCAACAAGGCCCCCTTGACACCGTAAACAAAAACTCACACCCAGTGAGCTTTCACCAATTTCCCCCACTCAGAGTGCTGAGGGCGGTGGTTGTGCGAGGTAACTACGCCGCCGGGTGCACGTTGGCAATTCAGCTGCGCCTGGCCCGAAAAGAAAGAGAGCTGCGAGAGAATCACTGTTTTGAAGAGGACCAAAAAGAACGGCGATTTGGTGGCGCAAGATACCCGCATGTCTGCCGTGGCTGGGGTGGTCGCGTGAGAGCAACACCTACGCTGGTCGCCGACAGCAGCGATCGGCGGGCTGCCACTTCCTCCGGGAACTCGGCGCACCAAACCTGAAAAGGCGAATCTATTATTCGCGCTGCTGTTAGAAGGCTAGGGGAACGTTGGAAGCTTGAAATGCACGTGCCGCCGGGAGAAGACTTGCGGTTCAAGTTTCCGGGTGCGACGATGCCAGTGAGTTCCTGGTGGACGAATATATTTTCCTCTTACAGTTTTCCAGCCGCAGGACACTCACTGGCCGGTTGAAGCGGGAGACGAAAGCGGTGAAAGCCTTTTCGATTGGGATCTGCGGGGAGGGGGGGTGGGAGGTTCGAGGGGAATAGGACTACACGCGCACCTCTCTCATCAAGTAGTACGCTGCCAAACTACAAAAGTCTTAGTGCCCTGGTACTGGTCGGGTTTGTGGGACGTGGTTTTGGAGTTAGAGTTCGCTTGAAATTCCGGGGGCTCCGTGTGACCGTTGCTGAATGGGTTCTCTTAGAGCAAGAAAGGGCTACATGGTTACGGGTTGTATTTTTGGTGCACGTTTTCGTTGTGGGTTATGGTTAGCCATGTCCGGGACCGTTTGTGACCGACACCAAGTACATTTCTGTTTGTGCGCACTAGCGGAACTCACCTGCTTTGGTAAGTTTCATGTAGTACACTTGCCAACTACTAATTTTTAGTACCAACAATGCATTGTTAACACAAAAAAAGAGAGGCGGGCCGGCGCCTCCTTTCCCCTCCTGCCCCCAGTAAAATGCCCTTTTTACGAAATTTGGAAATTGACGAGTAACCGTTTTTACGAGAAAAATGGCCCCACGGGGAAGTGCACTCGGTAAAATTACTAGCGGCACTCGTACACCATTTTCACTAGTAAAACACTGGTTAATTTGCTAGTGAAAGCCTTTACTACTGCACCGTGTATGGCACGCGCGGGTCGGCTCAGTCGGTCGAGAAGTAGATGGCGCCGACGCCGTCGAGCAGGTTGCGCAGCTTGTTGAGCCCCTCGGTGGGGCCATGCGTTTCGAAGCTGACGATCTGCATCGCATCGGCGTACTCCTTGAGGGTCGCGTCGATGCTCTTCAGGTGCGCCTCAACCGCTTCCGGGTCCTTGAAGGCCTCCCGCGCGGCAACGACGTCTTCTTCGTCCTTGCACTGGCCGAAGTCGTAGTGAAGGACGCCTTTCTCGGGCTTGGTGTTGGCGATGCAAGCGTCCATGGCTGTGACCATTTTAGGTGCGTCCAGCACCTTGAAGTACACGGAAATGCCGATGGCCTCGTCGTCTTGGAACCCGTTGTAGACGCCTGGACGAGTGATGAACCAGCGGGGCTTGAACTCAAGCTCGTCGGCCAGACTGTAGCAGGCCCCGCGGACGAGGAGCCCCCTCGTTTTGAAGCCCAGCTTTTCGTTCACCTCGTCTTCGCTTTCTCTTACGAAGGATTCGGGCGCGTGGATGTCGAGCCCGGTGGGCTTGGCCAGGTCTGAAAACTTCTTCGTCAGCTCCTCCGAGACGGCGGCCAGGTCGTCGATCATCTGCTTGCCGTTTGTGTACACCTGCAGCGTCTTCCCGGCGGTCAGCTTCCCCTGGCAGAACCGCATCGTCTTCCCCTTGAAGCCCTTCACCCGCTCAGCCGCGAGCTGCTTGAACTCCTCAAGCTTGTCTTCCTTAACAGTGTACCGCAGATTCAGCGTGATCATTTCGGCCGACATCCTTCTTCTTCTTTTTTTCTTGGTGGGTTGCTTTCGCTCTTTTTTGTTGTTTTTTTCCTGCGGTGATGTGCTAGATTGACGCCGCGGCGACGTTTTTGATGAAGGAGCCTGCACGTGAGTACTACCAACCACAGCGGGTAGGGGAGCATGGACTTCGGTTGGTTGCCTGCAGCCAACAAGCCAGTGTTCACCTGCGGCAGCGTCTTCTCAACGCAGCTTCCCTCTTCCTCTCGGCGAAGAGTGCGGGGGTGATGTCGCTGTGTGGGCCTCCCGCGCAGCATACACTTATACACTTCGCGGCGCAACTCTAGCGCTGTGATGGCCAAGCGAGGCTGTCTTTGACGGGGCAGACCGTACACAGCGGCACCTTCGAGTACAACTGAGCTCATTGCTTCGCGGTTGCTTGAGCCCGGCTGCTCTACTCCCACAAGCTCATCCTGTGCACCTCTCTTCCCCCTCAGCATGCTCTGGAGGCGGGGTACGCAGACACCTTGAGAGGGCGGGGGACCAAAAACCCTTAACTCAGGATTCGTTGTTAAAGGAGCGGGAATCACCCATGGACTCACATGGAGAGGCCAACCTGGTGTGCACAAGCCAGGGTGCGGGCCGGCGATGCCTATGATTGGCCCACTAGGGAACGCCCCACAGATGAATCTTCTTGAGTTCTGCCCTAGCCATGGGATAGGCCGCTGAAGCTGCAACTAAGTGCAGCTGACGAACAGGAACCCCTTTTGACAAGCGGTTCACTTAAGCAGATTGTGGTATACAGTGCAGCAGTTCTTCCTCGGAACTTCTTCGTGGAAGAACTCTCTAGTACATCCCGCAACGAGAAAAGCTTCCAGGTGGGGAAACATCTCGGGACGAAGCCCTGGATTCCTCAGCTTCGGAGGAGCGGACAAGATACAGACCTTCTCGGAGTGGCTCGGCGTACTTACCCATCGCGGACGTGTCGTCGAGAACAAAGACTCGTCAAGTTTTGTCTTGCGGGCAGAAGCCTTCCCTCATGGAGCTACGACCGCGACTTCGGAAGGTACACCAATGGCAATGGAGAGGAGAGAACAGATTTGAGTCGAATGTCCATGCTTCTGCGTTCTTTAGTTCCGTCGAAGATAAAAAGCAGAATATGAGAAGAAGCAGACGAAGCGGGGAAAGGCTTTCGGTCAGCCGCGGCGTGCCAGTGTGCCCCTGTCTTGCCACCCAGTGCAAACGTTGACCCTATTGATTGCCCCGTTTTGATAGTATCTCGCCTCTGCACGAACTGCCGAACGTGACGCTTCGCTGACTTCCCATGCGCAAGGAACAGTAGCCGCCGGTTTGGCACTCTGCTGGAAGACAGGTGATCCACATCACCTCCCCGAGCGAGCACACGTAGACACACCGCGGACACGGGTTTATGATCCCTCAGGGTTCTGCTTTCTTTTATTGCAGAAGCGTCGCACGACGGTCAACAAAACGTTGTGAATCAGTAATAGACAATTTGTTAGTTTGCTAGATGTCCGCGACGCCCAGCAGCTCAAATTCGTGTGAAACTAGACCCGGGGGAGCCTGCAACACGAATAAACACGAACTCCTTCGAGACATTTGCTTCAGATTCTGGTCTCGCGGTGCGGTAAACGACCAAAATACCAGTTCAACCAGAAGTCTCCTCCTTCGTACCTTGCCAGTCTGTTCAAACCTCTTCAATTTCTTCTCCGCTCCGTTCACCCTACCAGGTCAAAAGCACACGCAGACGCACACAAGTAGTTGTAGTAGTAGTTTGAACTTGATATGCAGCAACAATCTGTGACGATAGACTGCACAATAGTAGTACGTGTCGTCTGCCAAAGCAGCCGGAGACAGCAGGCGCGGGCAGGTCTTGCTTTACTTTTCTCTTCTTCATGGAGACCCGCCCCCAGGCAATCCCGACTGTCCATTCACGGTCGCGCAGACGCACACAAAAAGAAAAGAAGTAATGTGTTTGGGCTCCGTAAGGGTAAAGGTTTTCGGCAACTCGGTGGTATCTTTTTGTCCCAAACAAAGGCAACGGAGGACGACGAGTGCTTGGTGACTTAACCGTCCCGAAGCATCCACCAGTCCGTAGCTGGTCTATAACGGTAGGTGACTCAGGGCTGACCATGGCTGGTGCAAGTAAAGCGGTTCACACGTCAGACACCGCCAGTCATTCGTGTTGTAAAGGGCCCTTGCGGGAAGTTTCGATTTTTCGTTCTTTAGAAACACATGATATATAGCTGGAGACGTATGGGAGCCTCGGCGAGTCAAAGAGAACTCGAGTTCAGGAGAATCGTGTTGGTTCTCGCTCTGTGGGTTCATCTCCACTGATGCCCCCCGAGCAGCCGCCGGACACCCAACCAGTTATATTCTGAAAAAGAACAACGAACAACACCGTTTGCGAGACTGGTTTCGGTTTTTCTGGAGCCTTATCACAGCCAATGCGAAGGCCGGCGTCTGACATCACCGCTATGTAAGCAAAGATCGTTCTGTCTCACAGTACCGATGTGACGTGAGCCTGCTCCTGCTATGTGGACCTCCTGAGGCTCAAAGGGAAAGGAGAGCGTTCCGACCAGATAAAACTCATTACAGAGTGGTCCGAAGACAGCTGCAAGTTTGCCTACACCTGAACTGCTGGAGTAAACATAGCCTTGAGATACAAATATGAAAGAAACTTGCTCACTTTGGTTTGCAACTCGCCCTAAGACTTTTTTGACGAGATTCGCAACATACAACATCCGTGTAACGTAGCTGTACTTTCACAGAATGTCGACGAACAAGAGACGAGAGTGCCAGGTCGGAAGCTGGAGGCACATCACGAGTGCTCCATTTTGTACAACCGCACTAACAGCTAAAAGGTTGTGTTCAGATCTTTATAAGTTCTATCTTGGAAAAAGAGCCGAGCAAGGGAGTGGATAAGGTGGTCGGCGTGGGCAGGCAAACTCTGCTTTCACTGCACCAATAACCGGTCTTGGCACAAGACACGATGATAAGTCGGCAACCCACGCGCAGCGCCTTTTATGGATGTCGTTGGTCACGTACTTCACGCGTCAAGTAGATCAGACCCATGCGGCTTGGTCGGCCACCTCATTTCCAGCAGGGCGCTTGGCGCGCTTGATGAGAGCGAAATGACAGAGGGAACATAACCGCCGGATAGTATGGGGTCACGCAGGTGCCAATGTCGTCTCAGAGGGACTGCTTCGGGCGTGGTTGACGAGAAACTACTGCGACAATCTTCCTACAACAAGTGGTGGGTCACTTGACTTCACTGCGCAATGTTGCTGTATGCAGAGCTTGCGCGCGGGTGCGGAAGACTACTCAGGCAACACAACCACCGCGAAGTTGCTCAATGTACTGCTTGAGGCACGGGTGGTTGAGGACTGCCGACGGCAGCTGCGGGTAAAAGAAGACGTCGCCTTCGGCAGGGCTTTCGGCCGCGTGGAAGATGCAGAAGTTCGCGATGAACCGCGCGGCAAAAGGAGACGTCAAGAACGCGCGGATGGCTCGGGCCAGCGGTTGCTTCGCTTTTTCGCCAGGCGGCGACAGGAGCGCTCGTAGGACCTCTTCCTGGCACTTCCGCAGCATAACGGAAGCACCATCCGGGCAACGCCCGTCAGACCCCGCCAAAACTGCAGCTGTCGGGTTCGTCAAATACAACGACAGCTTATCGTCGACCCCACCTGCAGCCATCACCAACAACGGAGCCGCGGCACTCCTCTCCCTCAGCACCCCCGTTTCAAGCCAGTTGACGACGCCGTCCCCTTCCAAAACCAACAACAGCGGCTGCTTCGTCGCAATTGACAAGTCCAAAGTCGAAAGCCCGGATGTATCACTCGGCGCGTCGCCTAAAATCAGACACCTCTTTTTCTCATCCGCGTTCGCGTTGATGTACAAGAACAGCGCTGGGGTTGCGGACTGGTCGGCATCCGCGAGACCAGACAGTTGGCAGGTCAAAGGCGAGCCCAGCGAGAAGCTGCTCCCGTCGGCGCCGGCGCGTGACAACGACGACGGCGGGGGGCAGACCATGTTTTCGAGGGACGATGCGATGTGAGACACCAGCTCGGCTGAAGTGGCGCGATACAGGACAGTTTTTTGAATCTTTGGGGGTGACAGAGCGTTGGGGGCCCGCGGCTTTTTCTCAGCCCGGGTGTCGTACTCCAGGGCTTGCGAGACACGGAGGGTGCAGAGAGCGAGCTCTGAGAACTTGACGGTGTCCTCCTGGTTGACTACGAGAAGAGCATCGGTCAGACAGATTGGCTTCAAGTCCTCAGTTGAGGCATCGGATACGATTCCCTCTCCGAAGTTCAAAGGGAGAGCAACGTCCGACATTCCTTTCTGCCTCTTCAGCACGGTCACGACTCGCCTTCCCTCGCCGATGAGAAGGTTAAAATTGTTAACCTCCACCTCGACGGCAGGGCTGATCACCGGGTCCTCGTCCGCCTTCACCACAGGCATCGAAATTTGCTTGTAGACCTCCAGAAGCGACGAAACGTCTGCAAGCAACTCGTCAACCTCGTCCGACTTCGACATGTGAATACACACCAAGCAGTGCCGCGCCAGCACCCGCAGCTTCTTCTTCACGTACTTCTGGTGCCTCGCAGCTGGTTCCTTGGGGAGCTCCATGTATTTCCGGTCCTGGACCGTATTGTAGAAGGACAAAGCCTGCTTCAGGTTTTCTGCCTCGCCCCTTCTGAGGTATGCATAATAGTGCAGCTGCCCGAGGGAGGCAGCTATTTCACCGATTTCCCACCGTTTGATGTTGTAGGCACGCGCGAGCGCGGTGCGCTGGGTGAACTGGAGATGGAATAGCTCGTTGAAGGCATCGAACGCTGAAGCAACGAATGGATCAACTGATGGACACCGGGCTGCATACGTCGGCAGCCCAACGAGAATGTCGATCGCACGCTTACCTTTCTCCTTCAACGAGACGAACCTCTTGACTACCTCTGCGTCTCCTGGCTCCTCTTCGGTATTCATTTAAGCGCACCGCCCGCCTTTGCAGCCCCAGGCCCACTCCCCCACCTCCACAAGAAGCTCCTCCCTTGCGTGTAGCGGTACGTGAAAAAGAAGAGCTACATAATCATATTGGATGTCACTGGGTAATCCTTGCTCATCGCCGATAAGGGATCTTGTTTCCGTGCAATTTCCGTGGCGCCAGAAATGATCGAGCAGGTGATTCGTGTGCAGAATGGAAATGGAAAATAGCCTAGGGCCTCAAGAAGAAACAACTGGTTGACAACTGAGCGTAGGTTCGAGGCGACCTTTCGTCGATCCCCAGCTAATAAACTGAGGCAGTCAACAACCTTCTGGCGAACGCTCAACGACATCAGCAGCATTCTGCCTTTATAGAGTTAAAGTTCGCTTGAGAAACCTTTTGTCGGGAACACGCGTGCCTTGTCAGGACGAACACACCGAGTGCGGCACCGTGCGACAAGCAGGCATCTATTCCGCGAGCTACCGAAGCAGGCAATAACAACTATACATGTGAAGCAAGAGCACGTCGTTGATTGCTGATTACCCGAGGCAAGCTGACAGCATTTCCGTGTACGGCTTTCAATCGTCGCTACCAGACTCAGGCAAGATTACAGCTCCCCGACAAAGCGAGGGAACGCCTTCAGTCAGAGCCCGACGGGGGCATTTTATCGCAGTCATGTGGCAATCAGGTTGGGCTGATGCTGGCTTCTGGCCGATACGAAGCTCGAATGCAGCTGTGTCTCACGCAGGACCGTCGTAGCTGGGGACGGTGCCTACAGGTGATCGCTCTTGCTACCCGGGAGGTATTTGTTTGGGATAAGTTCTCGGCCCTTCGCGGTGCGCGGGGTAAGGTAGAACCCATCGGCATCAACGCCATTTCTACTAATGAGATGCCGTTTCGGGGAGGTGCCTGGAAGTTGAGGTGTCCCTCCCAGGTCACGGCCGGCACGGGAAACTTCTGTCTCCCACATGGCTTGGTACTTCTTCCCAGCGGGTGTCTTCCACTCCTTGCCGTAGGGGACGTCGTGCCCAGGGCGAGGCATTTTGACCGTCATCGCGTGCCATGGTGTCAAGTAGAGCCTCTCCTCTTCTTCCTTTTCCTCCTCCGGCTCCGGTAGGGGCACCCTTTTCGACCACTGGCAGCCAGGCGTAAAGCACTTGAATTTCTTGCCTGCCAGGCCCTTTTGTTCAACCTCGGCACATGTTCTACCGTACAGTGCGACCATTACCTGTATTGTGATAAACCATGCTGCGAGAGCTGGCATGCTGCGAGAGCTGGCAAGCTGGTACGGTGTTCTTACCGAAACTCGTAAATGTGGATAGTGCGAAGTGTATAACGGGTGTACCAAAGCGCTTCCGACGGTCACTTTAGACTCCCCTTTGTTCGTACGCGCACCTGTTTCCCTTGCCGGGAAACATTACAACAATATTTTCGATGTTGCACTGAAATTAGTGACAAGCGCGCTGTTCTCATAGGTCGACAAATGCGTAGCTTTGATGGAAAGCAAGAAAACACCAAGCTGGCTACTGCCATACCTGCTCATTTGGAGGAATGTCCCGAAGTGCAACGAGCGCCCCATCTTCTGCGAAACTCGCGTTCGGCCAGCACGAGTGGTTGATGAGCGTCGGAGCAACAGGGTACAGTGCGCCATTCATAACGTTGGACTTGTACTTGAAGAGCGAAACCCAGAAGTCTTCGAGGGACCAGAATTGAGGGTTCAATCCGGTGGCGTCGAGAATGCGCTGGTGCGCAATTTCCATGATCATTTGATTAACCGGCTGGTCCGCGTGTGGGTCGTCGGTATAAGAGAAGTAATTGAACGGGATCGCGCTGTTGGGAGACGAATTGTGGCACCAGCAGACTGCCCAGCAGGCTATGAGAGTCATCCACACGATGTCAGCATCGAGGCCATGATTCTGAATCCAGGCCTGCACCTTCTCCGGTGTCTGCTTGCTCTCAAATGCGACATCGTGGACGACATGCTGGATTACCTGACGAATTTTTTCGTCGGCCTTGAACTCTGCCATGGCATCGCGTATTTTCACCGGCAGCTCGTTGAAGTCGGTTGTTAGAAACGGCAGATCGAACATGACTAGCTCTCCACGAGCCAAACCTTCACGGGCGAAAATGCCGGACCCCATGCCTGGCTCCCACCGCTTCTCTATCTTCAGGCCGCGCATAACCTGCATTAAAAAGACCTCCTGTCGCGGCTGGAAGATCTCTTGGTAATACCGCAATAGCCTTCTCCCAGGACGCAACATCGCCGCGAATATTTCGCGCCAACGACCTGTGAGAAGTCAGCTGCCAAAATGCTATGTGCCGACACGAGCGACACTCTGTCAACACTCAGCTTTTTCCCTTTTAGTACCCACAGCCCGGCTCGGGAGAGGGGGGGGGCCTGGGGGGGGGGGGGTCAGATGGAGGTCGTCAGAAGCTGTCAATATTTTGGTCTTTTTAGAAAAGGGAGGTAACAGGGGAATGGAGGTTGTCCAGCTGTGGATCGCGCCCAAGACTCCACTACGGGAAACCTGGGGCTGGTTGGAAAGGTTTCGTGGCAAGTCTATTCCCAGCAGCAAGCATGGATGAGATTAGATGTGTCTCCATTCTGTAGATGCAGCGTCTGCACAGCTCGGGTTCTGCCTATTTCGACTAAATATAACACTTCTGAGTCCAACAAGCAACCAGTGCGAAGAGGCTGAAGAGGGAATAGTGGAGATTGAGCGCCGGATAGCCTAGAGTTTTGTTTCCGACAATCCAGTGGGACGTACAGAATGGTGTCTTTCGACCTTTTGTTTGTTTTGTGAGGTTCGGCTACATTGGTAGGTGGGCGGGGCTAGGATCCAGAGCGTCACGTTGCGTCGCCTGTAGATTCTCGCCAGGTCTGCTTCGAACGTAACTCCGTACGTGGAGCTCGTCGTTGGCCGTGAGCACGTGGCTAATCGCATCCTACGACAAATCCTTTTTAAGGTAGCTTACCGTCCCGCTCTTAATATATAGGCTCTTTATTCGCGCGCTCTTAATTAGCGGGGGTTTTAATGGAGGTTTACTGTCAGCTAATTTCGTGCAAGCGTCGGCAGAAGCGAAACCTACCTAACATTATCCTTCGATTTTGTTTTGGAGCCTCGCGACTGTCGCTTTCCGGAACTGACTTAGAGAAGGAGCAGGATGCCAGGTACAACGGGTGTTCTTGGCTACACCGTCACGTTCCTGGACCAGGGTCGGCCCTTTTCTTTTATTGGGAAAAATAAATTCCCTCCCCGGTGGAAATGGCTTGCGGAGCGTGACGATAAATTTCGTTTATTTTTTTGACAGGATTCCGTTGTGTTTGCACAGGCCGGACAAATAAACGAATTTATTTGTTCCGATCTCGGAATTTATTTTGCGCCGCCTGCTATTTTCAGTCGAAACAAATAAATGAAATTTATTGTCCCTAGGGAAATAAATTCGTTTATTTTTCCGACTGAAAATAGCTGGCGGCGCAAAATAAGGTCGTAGGCAGAAATCTGTGGGGGAGACCCCTCGCAAAATTTTTTTTCTCCCTGTGGTGAGTGAAATCGCGTGTTTTGAGCTCGTTTTGAGTCTAATTCATCCTTTCTGATCCTGCCAACTGTGAAAACAGCCCAAGGACAGAGGAAGAAATCAAAATCCCGATGCCGTCGAAGCGCCAGCGCGAGGCAGATGACATTCTGAAGAACGCCAAGTTGTGCATTCCTTCATGCAAGCGCCCATGCAAGCAGCATCGTATGTTGTGAACTACAACGTCAACCTGCCGGGACTCCCCCAGTTGCAGCAGAACAACCAGGCACATTGATCTGTGACCTGTCACTTCTTCATCCGCCTTAGAACACATCGCCTTAGAACAGGTCGCGTCTACCCAAGGAGAACCCACGTCTACCCCAAGGAAATCCACGTCTACCCCAGGGAAATCCACGTCTACCCCAGGGAAATCCACGTCTACCCTAGTAAAACCCATGTTTACCCCACAAAACCCCATCTGTTACCCTCGTTTACCCAAAAGAAACATGCGCATTGTCCAAAATTTATGGCTAACCTCCAGAAAACACAAAAGCCGCATCTACGAGATACTGTAACACCGGGAAGCCTTGCCTGGGACACTCGTGTGCGCCAGAGCTGATGCATACGTTAACAGCCGTACTGGCTAGCCACCCGGACTTCGTTGGCTCGGACTTCACGGCCGACGGGGTAACAGTCCATGCCTGGGTGGACAATATTCGTTTTTGTGGGTCCCGTGCCGCAGTGCTCTGCCAGACCGAGAAGGTTGATCGGCTGGCCGCAAGGGTCCACGCTTCTTGGAAGCCCGAGGATAGCAACGATGCTTCCGCGGGCTATGATTTTATAGGGGTTACTTTTGACCACGGTCGGAAGACCGTCACTCCTGCGGCTCGCCTGATCGAAAAGATCCGGGCCGTCGATTTGTCTAGCCCACGGCCGGCGACTTGGAATCGCTCGGCGGCCGCCTGCTCCATGCGAGTGCAGTCGCGAACGCGTTCCCCGGCTCGTTCTGGTTCGCCGTCAAGTTCTTACGACGGATAACGAACAGCCTCAACAAGGGAACTCGCACACAATCAGAGACTGTGCCTGTGCCGGCCTCCGTACGGAGAGATTTGCGATCGTGGATCGATTCGGTCGATGTGAGCAGAAAGTTCACGCGCCCGTCCACGAATCGCCCGTACGCGGTCTACGTAGACGCGTCACTGCAGGGGTGGGGTGCTGTCCTGGTCGACCGGCAGACAGCAGAATTGACTGTGTTGGGTGGTACATGGACCGAGCAGGAAGCTCGGCACCACATCAACACACTCGAAGCACTGGCTCTGAAGAGAGCGGTGGATGCGCTACCCCCGTCAGTATCAGGGAGCGTGGTCGACGTCCATGTCGACAACACGACCGTGGTCGGGGTGGCGCGAAAGAAAAACTGCATGTTGAACAAGTCATTGAATGACGCAGTTGTGCACGCGTTGACCCGACTACGGGATTTGAAATGTTCCTGGTCCATCTCGTGGATCAGCACGAAGGAAAACCCGGCCGATGTCCCTTCAAGAGTTGCCCTTGCCGCTGACGCCTCGGAAGAGGATCGACAGCGACTTTTACTTGCGGTGAGGGCATTCTTTACTCGCGAGGGGGCAGGTGGCGTGACGTCGTCCCGGCGGCGATCATAGCTTGCCTCATGGTCGGTGTTCCCCTTCGTTTGTTTTGTGAGTATCCTGACTGGTCTTTTACCGTTCTCTTTCAACTGGAGTGGCCACGGCGGAACCCGTCAAGTGGGAGAACCCACCAACCGACGAACGGAGGAAGGAGCTCAGGCCGAAGTTTGTAGAGCATCTGTGTGAAATCGGAAAGTAGGTGCGAGAACAGGCAAACCTTGTGCGCTAGCTTCGTTCAACCGTGAATCAATAAGCAGGGCCTACCCCACATTCTCACTGTCATTTGAGAGAGAGAGAGCGCTGCCAGAGGAACGCCAGCCGAACAACGGCTGCAGACCCCGCCTCAGAACGAGTGCGATGATGCCAGAAGAAGCCAGCAACAATTCCTATATGACCCCTATATGACCCCTATATGACCCCTATATGACCCCCATATGACCCCTATATGACCCCTATATGACCCCTATATGACCCCTATATGACCCCCATATGACCCCTATATGACCCCTATATGACCCCTATATGACCCCCATATGACCCCTATATGACCCCTATACCCATATGACCCCAATATGACCCCAATATGGCCCCTATATGACCCCCATATGACCCCTATATGACCCCTATATGACCCCTATATGACCCCTATATGACCCCATATGACCCCTATATGACCCCTATATGACCCCTATATGACCCCTATACCCATATGACCCCAATATGACCCCAATATGACCCCTATATGACCCCCATATGACCCCTATATGACCCCTATATGACCCCTATATGACCCCTATATGACCCCATATGACCCCTATATGACCCCTATATGACCCATATGACCCCTATATGACCCCTATATGACCCCTATATGACCCCATATGACCCCTATATGACCCCTATACCCATATGACCCCAATATGACCCCTATATGACCCCCATATCATGCAGGGTCAAAACCTTGTGTCTTTTTAAAACGCTCCCGCAGGGCCGATGGAGCCCTAAAAAAATTTTGGAAAAAAAAAAATTTGCTCAACTTCCTCAAAAATTACTGCAGAGTTTGTTCCAAACTTTTAAAATTCAAAAAACCCAATTTTTTTCCGGAAATTTTTTTTTTGTCATTTTCAAAAAGACACAAGGTTATGACCCTGCATGATATGACCCCTATATGACCCCTATATGACCCCCATATGACCCCTATATGACCCCTATATGACCCCTATATGACCCCCATATGACCCCTATATGACCCCTATATGACCCCTGCATGACCCCCATATGACCCCTATATGACCCCTATACCCATATGACCCCAATATGACCCCAATATGGCCCCTATATGACCCCCATATGACCCCTATATGACCCCTATATGACCCCTATATGACCCCTATATGACCCCCATATGACCCCTATATGACCCCTATATGACCCCTATATGACCCCTATACCCATATGACCCCAATATGACCCCAATATGACCCCTATATGACCCCCATATGACCCCTATATGACCCCTATATGACCCCTATATGACCCCTATATGACCCCTACATGACCCCCATATGACCCCTATATGACCCCTATATGACCCATATGACCCCTATATGACCCCTATATGACCCCTATATGACCCCCATATGACCCCTATATGACCCCTATACCCATATGACCCCCATATGACCCCTATATGACCCCCATATCATGCAGGGTCAAAACCTTGTGTCTTTTTAAAACGCTCCCGCGGGGCCGATGGAGCCCTAAAAAAATTTTGGAAAAAAAAAAATTTGCTCAACTTCCTCAAAAATTACTGCAGAGTTTGTTCCAAACTTTTAAAATTCAAAAAACCCAATTTTTTTCCGGAAATTTTTTTTTTGTCATTTTCAAAAAGACACAAGGTTATGACCCTGCATGATATGACCCCTATATGACCCCTATATGACCCCTATATGACCCCTATATGACCCCTATATGACCCCTACATGACCTACCAACGATTTAAAAGCTACAGTTTCTGGTCTTAATTTCCCGCTACGAGACGTAGTCGAGAAGGGAAATTTAAGAAGAATATACGGGCAGGCTGCGGACCGCTTGCTGGGCGTGCGGAGGTGAAGAAACAGGGCTGGCTGCCTGCTTGCTCAGGGCGCGATCTTGTGTGTTGAAGGGTCTTGGCTTGCGGGTCCTATCCTCGTGAATTCGTCTTGTTTTTTTTATTAGCATTTAGCGTGAGTTAGTCTTATTTCACGTGTATTCGTCTTGTTTCACAACAGTGCATTGTATCAATCCACAGGATACAAAAAGAATTCGCCTCCCGCAATTCTACTTTTATTTGATTCTCCTTTTGTTTTTTACGATTCCTTTCTTAGCAGAGTTCCGGCCTGGAGAACTCATCTTCCGCCGATGATTATTGAATTGACTTTTCCTTTTGTGCTCAAGGCCGTGACCAAGAAGGCCGAATAAGCAGACGGTCAGAATGGACCGCAACACCAAAAAAGGACATTGTGTCCCCACAAACCCGCCAAACAAACAAACAAGACAACGCAAGCCCGAGCAGCAGAAGAAGGTCCAGGACCAACAGAAGCCAGCCAGCAACCCGAGAGTTTATTGGAGCAAAGAATGTCAGTCTCACCTTCCTCTTTCTTTTTTCGGTTTTCGGACCGCTTTTTTCGGTAAAGCACAACCTCTTTTTTCGGTCAAGCACGCGGCCGCCCGAAGAGAGCCTTGCGAACCTCTTTTTTCGGTAAAGCACAACCTCTTCTTTCCGGTAAAGCAAACGGCCACCCGAGGAGACCCGCAAAGCGCCTTACGCACCTCCTTCTTTGGTAAAGCACACAAACACCCTCGACACGAAAAAACCCGTGACGCGCTTCCATTTCCTCCTTTTCTGGTGATGTCGGGATGAGAGACCGGAGAACGAGCGATGTGTGGCGGGACCTCGGATGCGGTCAGCGCGCCGAGGACGTGATTCTCGAGCTCCAGCTCGAGTATGTTGTTCCGGGGCACGCGTTCGGGTCCGACTGTGTGTGCGTGTTGGAGAGCCGGTTCGAGCCCTTGAGGGAGTGGCTCTATGTCGCGGAGTCGCTCGAGGGGTGGCGTGGTCGGCGTCAGTTCGTGTCGTTGGGAGAGCTGTTGCTGCGGGAACTGCGCATCGAGTTCGTGTGCGCCCGCGACGGGTTCTCGCGGAAGGAGTTCCGGATGCGGTTGCAGCTGGAGAGCGAGGATGCGCTGGACAGGGCCGTGGCTGAGCTCTGGTTGGATCGTCGGAAGATGGGCAGCGCACCGCCGTCCGAGGAGAGGCGGCCCAGGAGGAGGAAGCGCATCCCCCCGGCGATACGGCGCCGGCGCAAGCGCGACCAGTGCGAGGCAGGGGCGCCTCCGCAGCAGCCGAACCCATCGGGGGCTCCCCTCCTCCCTCCCCGAACAATCAACAACAACCCAACCACCCCCACGGGATTGGTCAATGACGAGCACCGGCAACGCAACGCCGCATCGTCTGACTCCCGTGGGATCCGTTCAACTACCCGAGCTTCCCCGAACGAAGGGGAACCCCCAGCGCAGCGACTCAGCCTGGACCCAGGTCCGCAGAGCGACGCAGCGCGAGGCCCCGCAGGCGCAACGACCTGCGGTTACGCAGCGCAAGACGTCGGCCACAGCGGTCGTGTCGGGTGTGACAACCCATGCCCCGATGTGCTGCGACCCGGTCCGGTTGGTAGTTTCCCGTCAGGGGGACACGTGGCGTGCTCAAGCAATGCGCTGCGACCCGGCCCGGAGGAGGACCTTTTGGGGGCGAGACGTCTCGCAGTGGGCGGATGGAGTCCTGCCCTCGGGATGGCACCCGGGGTGGTAGATGGGCTAGGCCCGCTTTTGCCGCCAATCCCTGTGCAACCAGGAGTAACTCAGCTAGGTGTCACGGGGTTCGCTCCTTCTGTTTTTGACATATGGGAGGTCGGCGCTCCTTTTCCTTCTTCTGAGCTAGCCTTTGCAGAGGGAGCGCCTTCTCCGGAGGGTTTTTTCCCCTTGGCCTCCGCACTTCAGAGCGTCCCGGAGTTCAGGGTTGCTGATCTGCTGCCCGTCGAGGAGTTGCCCGCTCCGCCAGCCATGCCCGGCGCTGGGTTTACAGCTTTGCCGCCGCACGTGAAGGGGGATTGTCTAGCTCCGCTGAGCGACGTGGTGGGCCGTCGGGTCCACGGCTTTACCAGACGCGCGCACAACACGCGCATTCCACAGTCGCAGGCGGAAAAGGAGGCACCTCTCCACGTGGCGGCGGTGCCGGCCATGGACACCGCAGCGCTCCGGCACAGGATGCGACCCGACGTTCGCGCCAGATTCGACTCAGTCTGGAAAGCCACGTTTTTCCCCGTCCGGGATGTTCAAGGAGAAAACGCGTCCGAGGGCCAGCAGAGGAGGAGTCACCTCATGCACTCCCACGCTTCCGAGCTCGTGCGGCTAGGCATTGCGTCACCCTCCGACACGCCGGGCACTTTCCGCAACGTGCCTTTCACGGTCGTGGAGGACAAGGCGGGCCGCCTGCGCCAGCGGTTTATTTTGTGGACGCAGGAGGCCAACGACTTGCTGAGCCGCCAGGGCTACGTGGCCCAGGTACCATTGGGTCATGTCTCGGAGTATCTTGACGTAGTCGAGTCGGAGTGCGCCACAACGCGTGATTTGCGTTGTGGCTTTTATCAAGTAGAGGTCCCGGAGGAGGCTCGAGAGAACTTCGGATTCCTCGATGAACAAGGCAATGCCTACGTCCTAAATAGGCTGCCAATGGGACACTCGTGTGCACCAGAGCTGATGCACACGCTAACAGCTGTGTTAGCAAGTCACCCAGACTTCGTTGGGCCTGAATTCACGGCCGACGGTGTGACAGTCCATGTCTGGGTGGACAATATTCGTTTTTGTGGATCCCGTGCCGCAGTGCTCTGCCAGACCGAGAAACTCGATCGGCTGGCCGCACGGGCACATGCTTCTTGGAAGCCCGAGGATAGTAACGACGCTTCCTCGGGTTATGATTTTATAGGGGTCACTTTTGACCACGGTCGGAAGACCGTCTCTCCGGCGGCTCGCCTGATCGAAAAGATCCGGGCCGTCGATCTGTCTAGCCCCACCGCCGGCGATTTAGAATCGCTCGGCGGTCGTCTGCTCCATGCGAGCGCAGTCGTGAATACGTTCCCCGGCTCGTTCTGGTTCGCCGTCAAGTTCTTGCGACGGATAACGAACAGCCTCAACAAGGGAACTCGCACACAATCAGAGACTGTGCCTGTGCCGGCCTCCGTACGGAGAGATCTGCGATCGTGGATCGATTCGGTCGATGTGAGCAGAAAGTTCACGCGCCCGTCCACGAATCGCCCGTACGCGGTCTACGTAGACGCGTCACTGCAGGGGTGGGGTGCTGTCCTGGTCGACCGGCAGACAGCAGAATTGACTGTGTTGGGTGGTACATGGACCGAGCAGGAAGCTTGGCACCACATCAACACACTCGAAGCACTGGCTCTGAAGAGAGCGGTGGATGCGCTACCCCCGTCAGTATCAGGGAGCGTGGTCGACGTCCATGTCGACAACACGACCGTGGTCGGGGTGGCGCGAAAGAAAAACTGCATGTTGAACAAGTCATTGAATGACGCAGTTGTGCACGCGTTGACCCGACTACGGGATTTGAAATGTTCCTGGTCCATCTCGTGGATCAGCACGAAGGAAAACCCGGCCGATGTCCCTTCAAGAGTTGCCCTTGCCGCTGACGCCTCGGAAGAGGATCGACAGCGACTTTTACTTGCGGTGAGGGCATTCTTTACTCGCGAGGGGGCAGGTGGCGTGACGTCGTCCCGGCGGCGATCATAGCTTGCCTCATGGTCGGTGTTCCCCTTCGTTTGTTTTGTGAGTATCCTGACTGGTGACCTTTTACCGTTCTCTTTCAACTGGAGTGGCCACGGCGGAACCCGTCAAGTGGGAGAACCCACCAACAGACGAACGCAGGAAGGAGCTCAGGCCGAAGTTTGTAGAGCATCTGTGGAAAGTAGGTGCGAGAACAGGCAAACCTTGTGCGCTAGCTTCGTCCAACCGTGAATCAATAAGCAGGGCCTACCCCACATTCTCACTGTCATTTGAGAGAGAGAGAGAGCGCTGCCAGAGGAACGCCAGCCGAACAACGGCTGCAGACCCCGCCTCAGAACGAGTGCGATGATGCCAGAAGAAGCCAGCAACAATTCCTATGGTTTACCGTGGGAATTGGAGCAAAGCGCATGGCAGGAGGAGCACCTACCCAAACCAACACCAGAAGAGTTTGGGAGGAGGCGGGGGTTACTACTAGTCACTCTGGCAGCAACAAAAGCCCAAACCCAGCAGGAGCAAAGAATGTCAGTCTCACCTTCCTCTTTCTTTTTCCCACCCTCCATCCCCCGCGTGACGTCGTCCCGGCGGCGATCATAGCTTGCCTCATGGTCGGTGTTCCCCTTCGTTTGTTTTGTGAGTATCCTGACTGGTGACCTTTTACCGTTCTCTTTCAACTGGAGTGGCCACGGCGGAACCCGTCAAGTGGGAGAACCCACCAACAGACGAACGCAGGAAGGAGCTCAGGCCGAAGTTTGTAGAGCATCTGTGGAAAGTAGGTGCGAGAACAGGCAAACCTTGTGCGCTAGCTTCGTCCAACCGTGAATCAATAAGCAGGGCCTACCCCACATTCTCACTGTCATTTGAGAGAGAGAGAGAGCGCTGCCAGAGGAACGCCAGCCGAACAACGGCTGCAGACCCCGCCTCAGAACGAGTGCGATGATGCCAGAAGAAGCCAGCAACAATTCCCCCCATATGACCCCTATATGACCCCTATATGACCCCTATATCATGCAGGGTCAAAACCTTGTGTCTTTTTAAAACGCTCCCGCGGGGCTGATGGAGCCCTAAAAAATTTTTTGGAAAAAAAAAAAATTGCTCAACTTCCTCAAAAATTACTGTTCCAAACTTTTAAAATTCAAAAAACCCATTTTTTTTCCAGAAATTATTTTTTGGCCATTTCCAAAAGACACAAGGTTTTGACCCTGCATGATATGACCCCTATATGACCCCTATATGACCCCCTATGACCCATATGACCCCCATATGACCCCTATATGACCCCCATATGACCCCTATATGACCCCTATATGACCCCTATATGACCCCTATATGACCCCCATATGACCCCTATATGACCTATATGACCTATCATGACCCTATATGACCCATATGACCCCATATGACCCATATGACCCCTATATGACCCCTATATGACCCTATATGGCATGTGGAACTTAGCCGTAGCCATACTCTAGTTCCGCTGAACCCAAAAAAAAGTGGTTCAGCGGAACTTAGACGTCAATACCCTCTAAGTTCCGCTGAAACCCAAAAAAAAGCGGTTCAGCGGAACTTAGACGTCTAAGTTCCGCCGAACCCAAAAAAAAGTGGTTCAGCGGAACTTAGACGTCAATACCCTCTAAGTTCCGCCGAACCCAAAAAAAAGCGGTTCAGCGGAACTTAGACGTCTAAGTTCCGCCGAACCCAAAAAAAAGCAGTTCAGCGGAACTTAGACGTCATTATAGTAATGGGTTGGTTGAGTGGTGAGTGGTGAGTGGTTTGGTGTGGGCAGGTTGGTGAGTGGGGTGGGTGGGTGGGGGTGTGTGTGGTGTGTGAGCAATGGGTTTGGTTGAGTGGGCAGGTTGGTGAGTGCAGTTGAGTGGGTTGGTGTGGTGAGTGGTGAGTGTTGGTGTGGTGGGTGGCTTTGGTTTGGGCAGGTTGGTGAGTGGCGGTGGGTGGTGGGGGTGTGTGTGTGAGTGATGGGTTAGTTGAGTGGGTTGGTGTGGTGAGTGGTGAGTTGGTGTGGGTAGGTGGTGGGAGTTGGTGGTGGGGTTGAAGTTGGTGGGTTGGTGTGAGGGTCGGGGGTTGAGTGTGGTGCCAACACAGGTCAAACTGGATTTCTGTCTTGATCTTCCTTTTTGGGAAGAGACACAGGCTAAACCAGGTTTCTGTCTTGAGGCACTTGCCAACACAGGTCAAACTGGATTTCTGTCTTGATCTTCCCTTTTGGAGGAAACACAGGCTAAACCAGGT